>OU343161.1:0-352814 GCA_910595825.1 Philhelius pedissequus | reverse complement strand
ACTGACAGACTGACAGACTGACAGACTGACAGACTGACAGACTGACAGACTGACAGACTGACAGACTGACAGACTGACAGACTGACAGACTGACAGACTGACAGACTGACAGACTGACGACTGACAGACTGACAGACTGACAACTGACAGACTGACAGACTGACAGACTGACCGACGACAGACTGACAGACTGACAGACTGACAGCTGACAGACTGACAGACTGACAGACTGACAGACTGACAGACTGACAGACTGACAGACTGACAGACTGACAGACTGACAGACTGACAGACTGACAGACTGACAGACTGACAGACTGACAGACTGACAGACTGACAGACTGACAGACTGACAGACTGACAGACTGACAGACTGACAGACTGACAGACTGACAGACTGACAGACTGACAGACTGACAGACTGACAGACTGACAGACTGACAGACTGACAGACTGACAGACTGACAGACTGACAGACTGACAGACTGACAGACTGACAGACTGACAGACTGACAACTGACAGACTGACAGACTGACAGACTGACAGACTGACAGACTGACAACTGACAGACTGACAGACTGACAGACTGACAGACTGACAGACTGACAGACTGACAGACTGACAGACTGACAGACTGACAGACTGACAGACTGACAGACTGACAGACTGACAGACTGACAGACTGACAACTGACAGACTGACCAGACTGACAGACTGACAGACTGACAGACGACAGACTGACAGACTGACAGACTGACAGACTGACAGACTGACAGACTGACAGACTGACAGACGACAGACTGAACAGACTGACAGACTGACAGACTGACAGACTGACAGACCAGACTGACAGACTGACAGACGACGCTGACAGACTGACAGACTGACAGACTGCAGACTGACAGACTGACAGACTGACAGACTGACAGACTGACAGACTGACAGACTGACAGACTGACAGACTGACAGACTGACAGACTGACAGACTGACAGACTGACAGACTGACAGACTGACAGACTGACCAGACTGACAGACTGACAGACTGACAGACTGACAGACTGACAGACTGACAGACTGACAGACTGACAGACTGACAGACTGACAGACTGACAGACTGACAGACTGACAGACTGACAGACTGACAGACTGACAGACTGACAGACTGACAGACTGACAGACTGACAGACTGACAGACTGACAGACTGACAGACTGACAGACTGACAGACTGACAGACTGACAGACTGACAGACTGACAGACTGACAGACTGACAGACTGACAGACTGACAGACGACAGACTGACAGACTGACAGACTGACAGACTGACAGACTGGACAGACTGACAGACTGACAGACTGACAGAACTGACAGACTGACAGACTGACAGACTGACAGACTGACAGACTGACAGACTGACAGACTGACAGACTGACAGACTGACAGACTGACAGACTGACAGACTGACAGACTGACAGACTGACAGACTGACAGACTGACAGACTGACAGACTGACAGACTGACAGACTGACAGAGACTGACAGACTGACAGACTGACAGACTGACAGACTGACAGACTGACAGACTGACAGACTGACAGACTGACAGACTGACAGACTGACAGACTGACAGACTGACAGACTGACAGACTGACAGACTGACAGACTGACAGACTGACAGACTGACAGACTGACAGACTGACAGACTGACAGACTGACAGACCTGACAGACTGACAGACTGACAGACTGACAGACAGACTGACAGACTGACAGACTGACAGACTGACAGACTGACAGACTGACAGACTGACAGACTGACAGACTGACAGACTGACAGACTGACAGACTGACAGACTGACAGACTGACAGACTGACAGACTGACAGACTGACAGACTGACAGACTGACAACTGACAGACTGACAGACTGACAGACTGACAGACTGACAGACTGACAGACTGACAGACCTGACAGACTGACAGACTGACAGACTGACAGACAGACAGACTGACAAGACTGACAGACTGACAGACTGACAGACTGACAGACTGACAGACTGACAGACTGACAGACTGACAGACTGACAGACTGACAGACTGACAGACTACAACTGACAGACTGACAGACTGACAGACTGACAGACTGACAGACTGACAGACTGACAGACTGACAGACTGACAGACTGACAGACTGACAGACTGACAGACTGACAGACTGACAGACTGACAGACTGACAGACTGGACAGACTGACAGACGGACAGACTGACAGACTGACAGACTGACAGACTGACAGACTGACAGACTGACAGACTGACAGACTGACAGACTGACAGACTGACAGACTGACAGACTGACAGACTGACAGACTGACAGACTGACAGACTGACAGACTGACAGACTGACAGACTGACAACTGACAGACTGACAGGAGACTGACAGACTGACAGACTGACAGACTGACAGGACTGACACGACTGACAGACTGACAGACTGACAGACTGACAGACTGACAGACTGACAGACCTGACAGACTGACAGACTGACAGACTGACCAGACTGACAGACTGACAGACTGACAGACTGACAGACTGACAGACTGACAGACTGACAGACTGACAGACTGACAGACTGACAGACTGACAGACTGACAGACTGACAGACTGACAGACAGACTGACAGACTGACAGACTGACAGACTGACAGACTGACAGACTGACAGACTGACAGACTGACAGACTGACAGACTGACAGACTGACAGACTGACAGACTGACAGACTGACAGACTGACAGACTGACAGACTGACAGACTGACAGACTGACAGACTGACAGACAGACAGACTGACAGACTGACAGACTGACAGACTGACAGACTGACAGACTGACAGACTGACAGACTGACAGACTGACAGACTGACAGACTGACAGACTGACAGACTGACAGACTGACAGACTGACAGACTGACAGACTGACAGACTGACAGACTGACAGACTGACAGACTGACAGACTGACAGACTGACAGACTGACAGACTGACAGACTGACAGACTGACAGACTGACAGACTGACAGACTGACAGACTGACAGACTGACAGACTGACAGACTGACAGACTGACAGACTGACAGACTGACAGACTGACAGACTGACAGACTGACAGACTGACAGACTGACAGACTGACAGACTGACAGACTGACAGACTGACAGACTGACAGACTGACAGACTGACAGACTGACTCACACTGACAGACTGACAGACTGACAGACTGACAGACTGACAGACTGACAGACTGACAGACTGACAGACTGACAGACTGACAGACTGACAGACTGACAGACTGACAGACTGACAGACTGACAGACTGACAGACTGACAGACTGACAGACTGACAGACTGACAGACTGACAGACTGACAGACTGACAGACTGACAGACTGACAGACTGACAGACTGACAGACTGACAGACTGACAGACTGACAGACTGACAGACTGACAGACTGACAGACTGACAGACTGACAGACTGACAGACTGACAGACTGACAGACTGACAGACTGACAGACTGACAGACTGACAGACTGACAGACTGACAGACTGACAGACTGACAGACTGCAGACTGACAGACTGACAGACGACAGACTGACAGACTGACAGACTGACAGACTGACAGACTGACAGACTGACAGACTGACAGACTGACAGACTGACAGACTGACAGACTGACAGACTGACAGACTGACAGACTGACAGACTGACAGACTGACAGACTGACAGACTGACAGACTGACAGACCTGACAGACTGACAGACTGACAGACTGACAGACTGACAGACTGACAGACTGACAGACTGACAGACTGACAGACTGACAGACTGACAGACTGACAGACTGACAGACTGACAGACTGACAGACTGACAGACTGACAGACTGACAGACTGACAGACTGACAGACTGACAGACTGACAGACTGACAGACTGACAGACTGACAGACTGACAGACTGACAGACTGACGACTGACAGACTGACAGAGACACTGACAGACTGACAGACTGAAGATGACAGACTGACAGACTGACAGACTGACAGACTGACAGACTGACAGACTGACAGACTGACAGACTGACAGACTGACAGACTGACAGACTGACAGACTGACAGACTGACAGACTGACAGACTGACAGACTGACAGACTGACAGACTGACAGACTGACAGACTGACAGACTGACAGACTGACAGACTGACAGACTGACAGACTGACAGACTGACAGACTGACAGACTGACAGACTGACAGACTGACAGACTGACAGACCTGACAGACTGACATGACTGACAGACTGACAGACTGACAGACTGACAGACTGACAGACTGACAGACTGACAGACTGACAGACTGACAGACTGACAGACTGACAGACTGACAGACTGACAGACTGACCGACAGACTGACAGACTGACAGACTGACACTGACAGACTGACAGACTGACAGACTGACAGACTGACAGACTGACAGACTGACAGACTGACCTGACAGACCAGACTGACAGACTGACAGACTGACAGACTGACAGACTGACAGACTGACAGACTGACAGACTGACAGACTGACAGACTGACAGACTGACAGACTGACAGACTGACAGACTGACAGACTGACAGACTGACAGACTGACAGACTGACAGACTGACAGACTGACAGACTGACAGACTCAGACTGACACTGACAGACTGACAGACTGACAGACTGACAGACTGACAGACTGACAGACTGACAGACTGACAGACTGACAGACTGACAGACTGACAGACTGACAGACTGACAGACTGACAGACTGACAGACTGACAGACTGACAGACTGACAGACTGACAGACTGACAGACTGACAGACTGACAGACTGACAGACTGACAGACTGACAGACTGACAGACTGACAGACTGACAGACTGACAGACTGACAGACTGACAGACTGACAGACTGACAGAACTGACAGACTGACAGACTGACAGACTGACAGACTGACAGTCAGACTGACGACTGACAGACTGACACACTGACAGACTGACAGACTGACAGACTGACAGACTGACAGACTGACAGACTGACAGACTGACAGACTGACAGACTGACACTGACAGACTGACAGACTGACAGACTGACAGACTGACAGACTGACAGACTGACAGACTGACAGACTGACAGACAGACTGACAGACTGACAGACTGACAGACTGACAGACTGACAGACTGACAGACTGACAGACTGACAGACTGACAGACTGACAGACTGACAGACTGACAGACTGACACTGACCTGACAGACTGACAGACTGACAGACGACATGACGACAGACTGACAGACTGACAGACTGACAGACTGACAGACTGACAGCTGACAGACTGACAGACTGACAGACTGACAGATGACAGACTGACAGACTGACAGACTGACAGACTGACAACTGACAGACTGACAGACTGACAGACTGACAGACTGACAGACAGACTGACAGACTGACAGACTGACAGACTGACAGACTGACAGACTGACAGACTGACAGACTGACAGACTGACAGACTGACAGACTGACAGACTGACAGACTGACAGACTGACAGACTGACAGACTGACAGACTGACAGACTGACAGACTGACAGACTGACAGACTGACAGACTGACAGACTGACAGACTGACAGACTGACAGACTGACAGACTGACAGACTGACAGACTGACAGACTGACAGACTGACAGACTGACAGACTGACAGACTGACAGGACTGACAGACTGACAGACTGACAGACTGACAGACTGACAGACTGAAGACTGACAGACTGACAGACTGACAGACTGACAGACTGACAGACTGACAGACTGACAGACTGACAGACTGACAGACTGACAGACTGACAGACTGACAGACTGACAGACTGACAGACTGACAGACTGACAGACTGACAGACTGACAGACTGACAGACTGACAGACTGACAGACTGACAGACTGACAGACTGACAGACTGACAGACTGACAGACTGACAGAGACCTGACAGACTGACGACTGACAGACTGACAGACTGACAGACTGACAGACTGACAGACTGACAGACTGACAGACTGACAGACTGACAGACTGACAGACTGACAGACTGACAGACTGACAGACTGACAGACTGACAGACTGACAGACTGACAGACTGACCCACTGACAGACTGACAGACTGACAGACTGACAGACTGACAGACTGACAGACTGACAGACTGACAGACTGACAGACTGACAGACTGACAGACTGACAGACTGACAGACTGACAGACTGACAGACTGACAGACTGACAGACTGACAGACTGACAGACTGACAGACTGACAGACTGACAGACTGACAGACTGACAGACTGACACGACACTGACAGACTGACAGACTGACAGACTGACAGGACTGACAGACAGACACACTGACAGACTGACAGACTGACAGACTGACAGACTGACAGACTGACAGACTGACAGACTGACAGACTGACAGACTGACAGACTGACAGACTGACAGACTGACAGACTGACAGACTGACAGACTGACAGACTGACAGACTGACAGACTGACAGACTGACAGACTGACAGACTGACAGACTGACAGACTGACAGACTGACAGACTGACAGACTGACAGACTGACAGACTGACAGACTGACAGACTGACAGACTGACAGACTGACAGACTGACAGACTGACAGACTGACAGACTGACAGACTGACAGACTGACAGACTGACAGACTGACAGACTGACAGACTGACAGACTGACAGACTGACAGACTGACAGACTGACAGACTGACAGACTGACAGACTGACAGACTGACAGACTGACCAGACTGACAGACTGACAGACTGACAGACTGACAGACTGACAGACTGACAGACTGACAGACTGACAGACTGACAGACTGACAGACTGAAGACTGACAGACTGACAGACTGACAGACTGACAGACTGACAGACTGACAGACTGACAGACTGACAGACTGACAGACTGACAGACTGACAGACTGACAGACTGACAGACTGACAGACTGACAGACTGACAGACTGACAGACTGACAGACTGACAGACTGACAGACTGACAGACTGACAGACTGACAGACTGACAGACTGACAGACTGACAGACTGACAGACTGACAGACTGACAGACTGACAGACTGACAGACTGACAGACTGACAGACTGACAGACTGACAGACTGACAGACTGACAGACTGACAGACTGACAGACTGACAGACTGACAGACTGACAGACTGACAGACTGACAGACTGACAGACTGACAGACTGACAGACTGACAGACTGACAGACTGACAGACTGACAGACTGACAGACTGACAGACTGACAGACTGACAGACTGACAGACTGACTGACAGACTGACAGACTGACAGACTGACAGACTGACAGACTGACAGACTGACAGACTGACAGACTGACAGACTGACAGACTGACAGACTGACAGACTGACAGACTGACAGACTGACAGACTGACAGACTGACAGACTGACAGACTGGACAGACTGACAGACTGACAGACTGACAGACTGACAGACTGACAGACTGACAGACTGACAGACTGACAGACTGACAGACTGACAGACTGACAGACTGACAGACTGACAGACTGACAGACTGACAGACTGACAGACTGACAGACTGACAGACTGACAGACTGACAGACTGACAGACTGACAGACTGACAGACTGACAGACTGACAGACTGACAGACTGACAGACTGACAGACTGACAGACTGACAGACTGACAGACTGACAGACTGACAGACTGACAGACTGACAGACTGACAGACTGACAGACTGACAGACTGACAGACTGACAGACTGACAGACTGACAGACTGACAGACTGACAGACTGACAGACTGACAGACTGACAGACTGACAGACTGACAGACTGACAGACTGACAGACTGACAGACTGACAGACTGACAGACTGACAGACTGACAGACTGACAGACTGACAGACTGACAGACTGACAGACTGACAGACTGACAGACTGACAGACTGACAGACTGACAGACTGACAGACTGACAGACTGACAGACTGACAGACTGACAGACTGACAGACTGACAGACTGACAGACTGACAGACTGACAGACTGACAGACTGACAGACTGACAGACTGACAGACTGACAGACTGACAGACTGACAGACTGACAGACTGACAGACTGACAGACTGACAGACTGACAGACTGACAGACTGACAGACTGACAGACTGACAGACTGACAGACTGACAGACTGACAGACTGACAGACTGACAGACTGACAGACTGACAGACTGACAGACTGACAGACTGACAGACTGACAGACGACAGACTGACAGACTGACAGACTGACAGACTGACAGACTGACAGACTGACAGACTGACAGACTGACAGACTGACAGACTGACAGACTGACAGACTGACAGACTGACAGACTGACAGACTGACAGACTGACAGACTGACAGACTGACAGACTGACAGACTGACAGACTGACAGACTGACAGACTGACAGACTGACAGACTGACAGACTGACAGACTGGACAGACTGACAGACTGACAGACTGACAGACTGACAGACTGACAGACTGACAGACTGACAGACTGACAGACTGACTGACAGACTGAAGACAGACTGACAGACTGACAGACTGACAGACTGACAGACTGACAGACTGACAGACTGACAGACTGACAGACTGACAGACTGACAGACTGACAGACTGACAGACTGACAGACTGACAGACTGACAGACTGACAGACTGACAGACTGACAGACAGACTGACAGACTGACAGACTGACAGACTGACAGACTGACCGACTGACAGACTGACAGACTGACAGACTGACAGACTGACAGACTGACAGACTGACAGACTGACAGACTGACAGACTGACAGACTGACAGACTGACAGACTGACAGACTGACAGACTGACAGACTGACAGACTGACAGACTGACAGACTGACAGACTGACAGACTGACAGACTGACAGACTGACAGACTGACAGACTGACAGACTGACAGACTGACAGACTGACAGACTGACAGACCTGACAGACTGACAGACTGACAGGACTGACAGACTGACAGACTGACAGACTGACAGACTGACAGACTGACAGACTGACAGACTGACAGACTGACAGACTGACAGACTGACAGACTGACAGACTGACAGACTGACAGACTGACAGACTGACAGACGACAGACTGACAGACTGACAGACTGACAGACTGACAGACTGACAGACTGACAGACTGACAGACTGACAGACTGACAGACTGACAGACTGACAGACTGACAGACTGACAGACTGACAGACTGACAGACTGACAGACTGACAGACTGACAGACTGACAGACTGACAGACTGACAGACTGACAGACTGACAGACTGACAGACTGACAGACTGACAGACTGACAGACTGACAGACTGACAGACTGACAGACTGACAGACTGACAGACTGACAGACTGACAGACAGACTGACAGACTGACAGACTGACAGACTGACAGACTGACAGACTGACAGACTGACAGACTGACAGACTGACAGACTGACAGACTGACAGACTGACAGACTGACAGACTGACAGACTGACAGACTGACAGACTGACAGACTGACAGACTGACAGACTGACAGACTGACAGACTGACAGACTGACAGACTGACAGACTGACAGACTGACAGTCTGACAGACTGACAGACTGACAGACTGACAGACTGACAGACTGACAGACTGACAGACTGACAGACTGACAGACTGACAGACTGACAGACTGACAGACTGACAGACTGACAGACTGACAGACTGACAGACTGACAGACTGACAGACTGACAGACTGACAGACTGACAGACTGACAGACTGACAGACTGACAGACTGACAGACTGACAGACTGACAGACTGACAGACTGACAGACTGACAGACTGACAGACTGACAGACGACAGACTGACAGACTGACAGACTGACAGACTGACAGACTGACAGACTGACAGACTGACAGACTGACAGACTGACAGACTGACAGACTGACAGACTGACAGACTGACAGACTGACAGACTGACAGACTGACAGACTGACAGACTGACAGGACTGACAGACTGACAGACTGACAGACTGACAGACTGACAGACTGACAGACTGACAGACTGACAGACTGACAGACTGACAGGACTGACAGACTGACAGACTGACAGACTGACAGACTGACAGACTGACAGACTGACAGACTGGACAGACTGACAGACTGACAGACTGACAGACTGACAGACTGACAGACTGACAGACTGACAGACTGACAGACTGACAGACTGACAGACTGACAGACTGACAGACTGACCAGACTGACTGACTGACAGACTGACAGACTGACAGACTGACAGACTGACAGACCTGACAGACTGACAGACTGACAGACTGACAGACTGACAGACTGACAGACTGACAGACTGACAGACTGACAGACTGACAGACTGACAGACTGACAGACTGACAGACTGACAGACTGACAGACTGACAGACTGACAGACTGACAGACTGACAGACTGACAGACTGACCGACTGACAGACTGACAGACTGACAGACTGACAGACTGACAGACTGACAGACTGACAGACCTGACAGACTGACAGACTGACCAGTCTGACAGACTGACAGACTGACAGACTGACAGACTGACAGACTGACAGACTGACAGACTGACAGACTGACAGACTGACCAGACTGACAGACTGACAGACAGACAGACTGACAGACTGACAGACTGACAGACTGACAGACTGACAGACTGACAGACTGACAGACTGACAGACTGACAGACTGACAGACTGACAGACTGACAGACTGACAGACTGACAGACTGACAGACTGACAGACTGACAGACTGACAGACTGACAGACTGACAGACTGACAGACTGACAACTGACAGACTGACAGACTGACAGACTGACAGACTGACAGACTGACAGACTGACAGACTGACAGACTGACAGACTGACAGACTGACAGACTGATCAGACTGACAGACTGACAGACTGACAGACTGACAGACTGACAGACTGACAGACTGACAGACTGACAGACTGACAGACTGACAGACTGACAGACTGACAGACTGACAGACTGACAGACTGACAGACTGACAGACTGACAGACTGACAGACGACAGACTGACAGACTGACAGACTGACAGACTGACAGACTGACAGACTGACAGACTGACAGACTGACAGACTGACAGACTGACAGACTGACAGACTGACAGACAGACAGACTGACAGACGGACAGACTGACAGACTGACAGACTGACAGACTGACAGACTGACAGGACTGACGACAGACTGACAGACTGACAGACTGACAGACTGACAGACTGACAGACTGACAGACTGACAGACTGACAGACTGACAGACTGACAGACTGACAGACTGACAGACTGACAGACTGACAGACTGACAGACTGACAGACTGACAGACTGACAGACTGACAGACTGACAGACTGACAGACTGACAGACACTGACAGACTGACAGACTGACAGACTGACAGACTGACAGACTGACAGACTGACAGACTGACAGACTGACAGGACTGACAGACTGACAGACTGACAGACTGACAGACAGACAGACTGACAGACTGACAGACTGACAGACTGACAGACTGACCTGACTGACAGACTGACAGACTGACAGACTGACAGACTGACAGACTGACAGACTGACAGACTGACAGACTGACAGACTGACAGACTGACAGACTGACAACTGACAGACTGACAGGACTGACAGACCTGACAGACTGACAGACTGACAGACTGACAGACTGACAGACTGACCTGACAGACTGACTGACAGACTGACAGACTGACAGGACTGACAGACTGACAGACTGGACAGACTGACAGACTGACAGACTGACAGACTGACAGACTGACAGACTGACAGACTGACAGACTGACAACTGACAGACTGACAGACTGACAGACTGACAGACTGCCAGACCAGACTGACAGACTGACAGACTGACAGACTGACAGACTAGACTGACTGACAGACTGACAGACTGACAGACTGACAGACTGACAGGACTGACAGACTGACAGACAGACAGACTGACAGACTGACAGACTGACAGACTGACAGACTGACAGACTGACAGACTGACAGACTGACAGACCTGACAGACTGACAGACTGACAGACTGACAGACTGACAGACTGACAGACTGACAGACTGACAGACTGACAGACTGACAGACTGACAGACAGACTGACAGACTGACTGACAGACTGACAGACTGACAGACTACAGACTGACAGACTGACAGACTGACAGACTGACAGACTGACAGACGACAGACTGACAGACTGACAGACTGACAGACCAGACTGACAGACTGACAGACTGACAGACTGACAGACTGACAGACTGACAGACTGACAGACTGACAGACTGATGACAGACTGACAGACTGACAGACTGACAGACTGACAGACTGACAGACTGACAGACTGACAGACTGACAGACTGACAGACAGACTGACAGACTGACAGACTGACAGACTGACAGACTGACAGACTGACAGACTGACAGACTGACAGACAGACAGACTGACAGACTGACAGACTGACAGACTGACAGACTGACAGACTGACAGACAGACAGACTGACAGACTGACAGACTGACAGACTGACAGACTGACAGACTGACAGACTGACAGACTGACAGACTGACAGACTGACAGGACTGACCAGACTGACAGACTGACAGACTGACAGACTGACAGACTGACAGACTGACAGACTGACAGACTGACAGACTGACAGACTGACAGACTGACAGACTGACAGACTGACAGACTGACAGACTGACCAGACTGACAGACTGGTCCAGACTGACAGACTGACAGACTGACAGACTGACAGACTGACAGACAGACTGACGACTGACAGACTGACAGACTGACAGACTGACAACTGACAGACTGACAGACTGACAGACTGACAGACTGACAGACTGACAGGACTGACAGACTGACAGACTGACAGACCTGACAGACTGACAGACTGACAGACTGACAGACTGACAGACTGACAGACTGACAGACTGACAGACTGACAGACTGACAGACTGACAGACTGACGACTGACAGACTGACAGACTGACAGACTGACAGACTGACAGACTGACAGACTGACAGACTGACAGTCTGACAGACTGACAGACTGACAGACTGACAGACTGACAGAATGACAGACTGACAGACAGACATACAGACGAACAGAATTTTTAGATCATCTTTTTTCGTCTTCGCTATCATCGTAATGTCATGTTTGATTGTGATCTCACAACTTTTTTTTTCGACGAATGCATAACTTGCCTTATAGTACCTATAATCGCAAGTAAAAATGTAATAAACGTATTTTTTTGAGTGGGAAATATTTAGTTTTTAGTTATGTATGGAAAAACATGTTGGTTCTATTAAAAAACCAAGTATCGGAAGGGAAATGCTGCCATATAAAAAATCCTAATTTATTTTATTTTGTTCAATAACTCCCAAAACCTTTATATTTCTCAAAATTTCCTAATAACAACTTGTAAGTACAATTATCTACAAAATGACATATTAAACATTTGATACGTCAATTTATGTATTTAATAATATAGCTTAAGAATAAAATTTCGAAAAAAACTAGTCATCAGCTTTAAAAATATTAAATTTTCAAAAAAAAAAAAATTTTAAATATTTTTCGAACATTCTGGTATGAATAGTATTATTTAGAGTTCTCATATTCTATATAAAAAAAATTGATTGAAGTCCGTGGAGTAGTTAATGAGAGAGTTGAAAATCAAATAAAATGGTTGTATGTCAGTTACCGTTAATAACAACGTATGTAGAAAAAGTTTGACTAAATGTAGAATATACCTAAATTAGTGCACACACTACATCGTTAGAGCCCTTTTCTAGATAATTAAGATGGTAGACAAAATTGTATGGGAAGCACCGTTATTTTTTGGGGCTAAAAAAATAAACGATTAAAAAATCTATTTGAGACAATCGCCTAAAACGCTTAAGTACAGAGTTTGAAGAAGAAGGCTTCAGTCATTTAGGCAGACGGACATACAGACGGAATTGCGTTCTCTAACATCGTAATGTCGAGTTTGATTAAAATCATTATTTCGTGGTATAGCACCTATGTATATGTATATCGCAAGTTACAACGAAAATCAATATTCACGGTTATTTATTGAATATATATATATAATATGCGTATAAATGTGTGATTTTGGTATCGTGAACCTAATGGGAAAGCAGTAGGATATGACCGGTCTGGTAATCTGCGTCTGATTTTGAAAAAAAAACTGTCTGCACTACTTTAGGTATAGTCTACATTTTGGTCAAACATTTTTGTAATATGTATTTTGTTATTAACGGTACCTGCCATATACCCATTTTTTTCGTTTCGACTTTCTCATAAACGGCTCTACGGATTTCGGTCAGAAGTAGGAGGTCCTTTGAATTATAAATAATACCGCATACCAATATTTTCAAAAAATATTTTTTTTAACATCTAACTTATTTTTATTAAAATCAAATAAATGATCAATATATAGAAAATTACCATCTCTAGGAACATGAATATTAAACATCAAAAACAAATTTGAACAGTCAATGTTACTCGTAGAACATCGTAAGCAAAGAATACCCATTTTAAATCAGAAGACGGCATATTTGAACTTTTAAAAATCTTTCGTAAGGCAAATTTTGTAGATCCTTTCTGAATGTTTTCATTTTCATATTTGGATTCTTAATAGAAATCTTTTGCATATTATTTGATGGGACATAAGAGCAAGTACGTGCGATCGATGTGCATTTTGTTTATACTACAACTGTGGGAGGATTTACATGCATTTTTTCTGATAGTATGTAGTTAGGTTCCCTATCTTTATATTCTTGATGTTTGCGTTTTCATCTATACATCCTGAAGCAAGTTTTATGCAGCGCAGGTGTGGAGAGGAAAGAAATATGAGCAAGTGGAAAAACTCCTCAGATTTTATATTAAACGGATTTTTCGCCTTCCATCAAACTCAAGCAGGATCACTGCACCGAACGATTTATAGTAGACTGGACTACAACCTTAACCAAAGAAACTATTTTCGCGACGATTATACAATAGAACACATTTCTATCATGTTCCGGCTTAGAAGAGAGCTCCTTAATTTGAATTATATACCACACCGCTAATATGTAACCTTTGCAATATGGGTGAAAGGGAGGATGTTTTCCACTTTCTTGGAAGGTGTGCAGTACTAAGAGAAACAAGAAGATACACGTTAGATAGCGAATATCTATCAGAGGACGCAATCTTGGACCTCCTTCTCGAAATGGATGTATATAAGTTATTTATGTATTGCAAAACAGCACTCAGGTACAAAAACCAAATATTAAAGGAGCGTTTTAGTATAAACTGCAACTTACTTTACTTTTATAAAGAAATAATTAGTTGTCAATCAGGTAGACGGCAATGCCATGAAATTTAGATTGTAATTAACAAAGTGTAATAATATTTTGTAAGAAAAATAAAATCTAATCTAATCTAAAAAATCTTGAAGCAAATGGGTTTGATAATTTTAAAGCGCTGCTGGTAGTAAGTCAAGTCGTCTGAATGAGTGTTCACTCTTTTGGCGGCAAGTATCCACGACATGGACTTGGTATGACGTACATGTGGAAGCCATCGACAACAGAAGTGTGGGAATGTGGTTGGTCTGAGGTTCACATGTGTAAAAAGCGGTCCTAGTTGGGATATTTGTCCAACAATTTCCCCGATATTTTTCTAGTTAAAAGGTGCGAAAAAGAAAGATAATCTGTAAAAAATAAGAATACTAAATATTAGTCATTTAGTTTTAAATATGATATTGAGCATACCTAACAATTGTGAATATAAATGTTGGTATCAGCATTAAATCAATACATCAATGATTCTCACATCAAAAAGTAATATGTAGGTAGGTACTGTACATATGTAACAGTTTTTATTTGGCAATGAATTATAGAAATGATTTTACATGAAGAATTTTATTGAAATAAATCATAAGAGTAACATATTTGTGTAAAAAAATTTATTATTAAGAAAAAAAATACAAAAATGGGAAAAATTATTCTCTCTCTATATTTTGGATATGCACATTTTAGTATGACTATTATGAAAAGCAGATAATATATACAATAAAAAGTAAGGATTAAACAAAAAACAACAATTCGACATTGAGATCTACAAAACAAGCAATTTTGGATGCGTCAAAATCGGTTACACATTAATTAGCATGAGTTGAAATTTTGTTTGTTTGTACTAAGGGATAATTACAGTATGACATTTAAGAAAAATTCACTAGACATTTTTTATTGCTGTTGTCTCTTTGAATTCTAAAAAAGATTTATTCTTAAAGTGGGCACCATTTTTTAGTCTAAACTAATGCAGGCCAAAAAATAATGTGAACAAAAAATGTATAGCAAATACAGAGAACTGAGGAATGTATGCTGCTGCTGCATTATTAGTGATACGTCTCGATTTCAAGTGGATGAAATGTCTGCCATGGTAGATCTTTTTGCAACAAATATTATTTGGCAGAACAGGTTCCTTTTTGGACGCGTTCGTTGACTGGATTAGTTTTCCTTCTGTATTAAACCAGTTTACTCTGTGGTTTGTTCACTAAATATATTTTGGCTATTATTTTAAATAATTGTTTTTTGTTGGGACAAATGCCTCCGTTTAAACAGGATTTTTTTGTCTTCAAATTTTTTTGGTGATGTATCGTTTTCCATGATATTCACATAAAAGTCGATGAATCATATCAAAAGTGCTAAAGTGTTTGTACAATATTTATAAGCATCTCATCTCATCTCTTCATTTTCCGGCACATAAAAGACTTAACTACTCATAAGTGCACAGTCAGCATGGGGTAAGTTGTTTTTTCTTTGGAAACTATTTTTATAAAGGATGAATGTTTCTAAATATAGATTTGATATCCCATTACTAGATAGTAAAAAATAATATTCGTATCCACTTCAAAAAATTTTAAAATAAATTTTACAGCAGAACACATTTAAACATTAACAAACAACCAAAAGTAAACTTCTATGAGGAACTAAGTACTTAGGAGTACCTACATACCAACATGTACTTTAACATTTTATATAATGTATTTTTAATGTTTCCAACTACAAAACAAAAAAAAGTACGAAACTATTTTTAGGAGAAGCGGTGCGCGTATGTTGTATATTATGTATTTGAAAGTGTTAGACTGAACGCAAGTCTTTTTTATTCCAATCATCCTAAAATATTATGATTATTAAAATAAGGTTGTTACGAAAATTGTGTTAAAAATGTAAAGGAGGTTCTGATTCTGAACATTCAATTAAAGGTATATATCTTATATTTTTTTTTGTATAATCTACTCGCGCTCAAGGGATTTAAGTGTTTCAACACAGCGCGGGCGTGAGGTTTAGTAAAAGAAATAAAGATAGAAAAGATGTGTTGCGCGATGTTCTGAGACTGTAGGTGGTTGTTGTCTCAGATTTTATCTCCAGGCTCAACTAATGAGGAGAAATTTCCGTGTCTTATTTATCTATGTCCCTTATAATTCGCATTTTGTTTATTCGTTGTCATATTTATCGGTATACCAGATTTACTAAATCACATGTTGTTAGTGCTATGCCTAAACAGTATGTAATGAGTAAACCAGGAACTTATTCTATGACATTTATTTTAGAATTGAATTTAATGGCAAAATAAGAGGACATAGACTACGGCAGCGTTCGATCCTGTGACCATGAGGTTGACAGGCGAACACACAACTATCGCTTTTATATAACTATAATAATATAAAACATCTGATATAAATTATGCAGATTTGACAACGTTATTTAAGCAACTGTGCTTAACCACATTACTAACCTGAACTGGAGCACTTAACGATTTTTGACTCGGCAATTTCTTAAACGATTTATGATTTTTTTTAATATTTAAAAAATAAATAGTTTTTTCCAAGAATGATATTTTTGTAGCGTAAATAATAATATGGATGGATTTTTTAAGATTTATCTGAAATTCACAACACTTTTATACGATTTTCCCGTCCGATTATATTTTAAAAGTGCTTAAGTTCACTAGAAAACGAATTTTTAACAATATTTCAGATTTTGAGGGCATACGAAAATTTTGAATAGTGATGTGCCCGACTAAAGCTACAACCCCCAGGTCTCTTCAAAAGTTCGTGTAATATTATGTTACACTAACATATGTATGTATCTGTATTTTCTATATTTAAATTTATTTTAAGATATTTTTAGTTCTATTGGTTTTTAATTTTTGTTTGTAATTCATTTTTATTTATTATTACCTTAAAAACTCATAAAACTAGCCTAATTATCAATAACTTACAACTAATTTACTGGGCCTTTACATGCGCTCTAAACTAAACTATAACTCTTAGAACTAATGTCTTTCGACCTAAAAACTATTTTAATTAAATCTAATTATTTTATTTTTATTTAACCAAGAAAACTTATTAACAAAAAGCTGGGTTTCTTATCATATTTTCATTTTTTACTTATAAACTAAACCTAAAGCTAGACTAAAAATAATTAAAACAACATAAAAATAATTAAAACAAGATACAACTAACTCATACTAACTAAAAATAACATAAACCACTTAAAATACCTAAAAATACCCAAAACCACTTAAAACTACTTAAAAACTAGAACAGCCACAACAGCATTTTTTTTGGCTTTTTAAATCGTTTGTTGTTTAAATTTTTTTTGTTTATATTTTGCATACGCATGCAGACACACAGCTACATGCACCCCACACATACATGTACATACGAACATACATATACGTACGGACATGCATGTATAGACCGGCAGATACATGCACATATGCCTCCGCATACAAATATATTTTTAATTTTTTTGGTGCCACCCCGACTGTTCCCTATACCTAATTACCCTAAATGTATGTAAGTCAGCCAAGACATACCATCTTAATCGACTGTATCATGATGCTGTTCAGTGAGCCACCAGAACTGGTTCTCTTGTTTCGGCCTATCGCTTCGGTCCTGATCGGACACAGTTCTACTGAACCGAAGGCGCTGCTCTCCACCGTGAGCGATGACGTCTCGACCATACAGGAGTCGCCTATCTACAGTTTTCCTACTGACTTGGTAGATGAGGGAACCGCCATTCTATCCTGTATCAGCCCTCGACTGTCTAAATAGAGGAATGCCTCGGGAGGGATGTAGCCACTTAGTCGCACATTCTCATAGTATTCGCTATTGGGGTAATAAGCCCCATAAATTAAGCTGTTGGTTGAGGACATCGCTCTTGCATTTATCTATTCTGTTTATGTTGGCTACGTTGTATAGAACCTGGTTGGAATAATATCGTGTGTACTCCGACTCTTGTGTTCTGTGTAATCCAAGGCAACGTCTAAGACACTGCCTCTCAAACACCCGAATCTTTTCCATTTGAGATGGGTCATCGTTGAACCACACCGGCCATCCATAGGCAATCATCGGCCTGATGAGGGTCATGTAGCAAATCACCTTCACCCTGCTGTCAAGACGGCTGCTATAAAACAATCGTTTTGTCAGGGCAAAGGCTCACCTAGCCCTGGCCGGGGCAGCACTTATATGTCTGTCGAAATACAAATACTGATCCAACCAGATGCCAAAGTACTTTACTACACTTTTACTCCCCAGTGGATGTCCATGTGGCCCTACGATCACCAGCTGGCGCCAGTTCTTTCTCGTATCCCTAGACAACGAAGTCCTAAACAGAATAGTTTCTGATTTCTGGAAGTTGATTTTCAACTTCCAGTCATCACAATATCGCTGAATCTTGTCGAAGTCACTCTGCAAAAGATTTTTGATGACCTCAAGTGTATGAGCTGTTCTGTACGCAATTAGATCATCGGCGTACTCAATTGCCTGACTTAAACTACCTATCAGATCGCTGGTGTAAATGCTGAATAGAATCGGCGAGTTAACCGCTCCCGCACATTCGCATAGTATTCGCTATTGGGGTAAAAAGCCCCATAAATTAAGCTGTTGGTTGAGGACATCGCTCTTGCATTTATCTATTCTGTTTATGTTGGCTACGTTGTATAAAACCTGGTTGGAATAATATCGTATGTACTCCGACTCTTGTGTTCTGTGTAATCCAAGGCAACGTCTAAGACACTGCCTCTCAAACACCCGAATCTTTTCCATTTGAGATGGGGCAACGTTGAACCGCACTGGCCATCCATAGGCAATCATCGGCCTGATGAGGGCCATGTAGCAGATCACCTTCACCCTGCTGTCAAGACGGCTGCTATAAAACAATCGTTTTGTCAGGGCAAAGGCTCACCTAGCCCTGGCCCGAGCAGCACTTATATGTCTGTCGAAATACAAATACTGATCCAACCAGATGCCAAAGTACTTTACTACACTTTTACTCGCCAGTGGATGTCCATGTGGCCCTACGATCACCAGCTGGCGCCAGTTCTTTCTCGTATCCCTAGACAACGAAGTCCGAAAAAGAACAATATCGCTGAATCTTGTCGAAGTCACTCTGCAAAAGATTTTTGATGACCTCAACTATCAAACTAAGTGGTTACATCAATTTTTAATTTTTTTTTTCAGTTGAAAGTCTGACAGTTACGAAAATGGATCGCCTAACTATCGCACGACACCTAAAAATTGTTAAAACCTACTACAAAAATGGTGATTCTGTCACAGCCACATATCGTGCTTTAAGAGGAGATTATAGTTTACATAATCGTCCGACTACGCAGGCAATTGGCAAAATTGTGAAAAAATTTGAGGAGACTGGATTGGTTACAGATATTGTAAGGCCTGCGCATCATCTTTTCGCTCGTACCACAGAAAATATCGCTGCTGTAAGTGAAAGTGTTGCCGAAGACCCGAATGTGTCGATTTCTCGTCGTTCTCAGGAATTAGGACTGTCTTACGCATATTACGGCGTATTTTGCATTTGGATCTATACCTACATCCACATAAAGTCCAGCTCACACAACAACTGAAGCCAGCTGACCATTCACAACGTCGTAGATACGTCGAATGGGTGCTTGAACAACAGGCGGTGGACGGCGATTTTCCGAACAAAATTTTCTTCAGCGACGAAGCACATTTTTCACTCGGTGGGTATGTTAAAATAAGAATTGTCGTATTTGGGGCTCTTAAAATCCTCAAGTAATTGAAAAGAGGCAATTACATCCACAAAAATAACTGTTTGGGGCGCTCTTTGGTCCGGAGGTGTGATTGGACCTTACTTCTTCGAAAACAACGATGGAAGGACTGTCACCGTCAATTCGGAGCATTATGGTCATATGCTAACCGACTTTTTTTGCCTGCTATTGAAGAATACGACTTGGAGAATATGTGGTTTCAAAAAGACGGTGCCACATGCCACACAACTCGAGCGAATATGGCTTTATTGCAAGATACATTTCCTGGCCGCGTAGTTTCTCGTTGTGGCGATAACAACTGGCCACCAAGATCATGCGATTTGACACCGCTGGACTTTTTTTCCTGGTCTACGCGAAAGACCGTGTTTATGCAGATAAACCTTGAGCACTTGAAAACCAACATTCGTCAAGTTATGGCTGAGATACCGTCCAATATGTATCAAAAAGTGGTCAAAAATTACCTCAAAAGAATCGATGCTTGCAACAATTCGCGTGATGGTCACTTAAATGATGTAGTGTTTCACACATAATGTCAACGTTCAGACTTTATAAAAAAAAAGAAATATCATTAAAAAAAAATATTTTATGTGTTTTATTTACATTTATTTTAGAAACCGCGAAATGGATAACCCCTTACAATAGCGGTTTACTTATACAAAATCTGATAAGCTTTAGATAGAGACATTCTAACCATATGTTTTCGAAGGCCTTCTCCAAATCAACCAGACAGGCACCCGTACACTGCTTTTTAGTTTTGTTCCATTGGATATCAGAAACCAGCTTAGGCGTGGCATGAATTGTGTCATGTCCCGCCTTAAAACCGAACTGGTTATCCGGGATGATATTTTTGTCCTCCGCCCCCTTGAACAGAACCCTATTACTAACCTTTTCAAATACTTTGCTGATACTTGGAAGAAGACTTATCGACCGGAGATTTGCCGGATTGCAGTTGTCCTTTCCCTTTTTTGGGAGAGGATGCACCAAAGCTGTCTTCCACCGCACTGGATAATATGCATTATTCAGCGCGTTGTTAAACAGTGTGGTATAAATATCAACTGCTTCTTGAGGCAAATGTCGTAGTACAACGTTGGATATACCATCGACTCCTGCTGACTTCTGTTTCTTTAATGAATCAAAGATGAGCTGGAGATCATTCTTCGAAATTAACAGGGGACTGGGCCAATTTCGGTCGGCGATTGTGGAATTTGCCAAATCTCCATCATTAAACCCGGTAAAACCAAGGTTCTCAGATCGGCATTCGGTTATATCGTTCCGGAGCCATAAGTGATGAAGCAGAGCTCTGTTCTCCAGGTCATGATGCGAATTCTAGCATTCACCTTGTACACTTGCTGGAAAGCAGCCCCCTCAGCCTCCACTCTCTCCTGCGGATTTTCGATTATATAGAGGTCATTGTGCAACACGGCATCCTCTGGGTATATGCCTGCTGTCAGAAGTACGTCTCTGTTCTCTGTCGTCCTCTGGAGCTTAAGACACGGAAGATCGTTTTGATCATTTCTTCTAAAAATCTTATTAATTTTTCAGCAATAGATCCAGATAGGAGCCGCTCCTTGGAAACGATGGCCTATCTGTAATGCGAAGGTCGATGCGATACTCAGGTTGTATAGGCCCATCCAATTAAATAAATGGTTACCTCGAGGATTTTGTATTTGATTTCCCCAATCGATATGTTTCAAATCACTAGCCAATATGTAGTAGTTCTCTTCCGAGCTCAATCTTAAGCATTCAAAAAGCTTTTCAAGCTCTGTTATAAACTGAGTGGGCTGAGGTGTTTTCGGTCCATAGGCAACGATCACATACATTCGCTTCCCCTCTTGAAGATGAATGCATATGATGCCTCTAACGTCTGAAATTTTCGCACATCACTATTATGTATTACCTTATGACTAATGCCTTTACGTATTAAGTTTGCGACGGCTCCTCCGTGAGTGGAGTTCGGTCGGTCTCTTCTTACGATATTGTAATTGTTGTTAGCCAATTTATGTTTCTGGTTTAGCTTAGTTTCGCTAGCCAAAAGCATATCTGGACTTAGGTCTCTTAGCAATTGGAATAAATTCGCTATACGTTCGGTCCTAATCAGTGAATTTACATTCACAGCTACGATCTTAAAGGGCCTCTCCGGCAGCGCGCCCTTAACCTCTAAGTTGCGGTAAACTCGACAAAACAGAGTACAGACGATTCACCCTAGTCGCCTCCTCGCTGATCTGGTTTTGGAGGCCAGTCAGCTGGCCCTGGATGGCCAGCAGAATGCCCATGATATTCGCCGGCGCCTTAGACAAGGGGGCCTGTTGGGCAACCTGTGGTGTGGGATGTACCGTGCCCCCCCTTACTGACGTTCTTAATTAGCTGAAACGTCGGGCATCCCCGATAATTAGCGGGGTGTCCGTCGCCTCGGCAGATGGAACATTTTAGCTGGGTCCTATCTTCGACCCGTTCCTTCCCTAACTTGCATTCATCTGCATTGTGGTTCTCTCCACACTTAACGAAGCGTGACTGCATTTCGCAATTTTGTCGTGTTCGTTGGCTTCGATGTGTGAAGCGAAGATTTTATATTGGATTCAAAAAGTGAGAACGACAAAAATAAAGTTGGGAAAAATAAATCATGGCTAATCTTTAAGCTGCTTACCAAATTTCATTAAAATCCATTCAATGGCTGAGGCTTGAATGCGGAACAAACATCCAAGGGTATATTGTGCTGATATTTAAGCCTCTCCCATAGGAACCGTTTTCGGAATAAAAATGACCTATGTGCTAATCGAGTGTGTATTTGTGAATGTGTGTATGTGCATGTGTGTGTGTATGTGTATGTGATTTTTGGCTTCTTGTGAACAAAAGCTATGTTGGCTATTTGTGGAATGAGCAGATATATCATTATGAGCCTTATGGACAATTCAAACAAATCTATCCCACGGGAACCATACATTTTCCCGGGACAAAAAGAATGCTGTGTGGTATTGCAGACTATAGTCTGTCTCTGTGTCCAATATTATCCAGATCCGTTCAGCCATTCTGGCGTTATTGAGCAAAAAACATCCATCCATCCAAACTTTTACATTTATAATATTACTAGGATTATCCGAAATTTTCCAAGCTTCACATCGAATTCTTCAACTTTTTTGGGGAGGCCGTGGCGCGTTAGTTGTGTGTTCGCCTGTCAACCTCATGTTCACAGGTTCGATCCCTGACGGAGTCTATGTCTTCTTATTTTTCCATTAAAAACCAATTCTAAAAATAAATGTCATACAATGAGTTGCTGGTTGACTCATTACATGCTGTTTAGGCATAGAACTAACAACATGGGATTGAGTAAAACTAGTATACCGATGAAATATGACAAAAGAATAAAAAAATTAATGCGAATTATAAGGGACATCGATAAATAAGACACGGAAATTTCTCCGCATTAGTTCAGCCGCCATCCCTGGAGATAAAATCTGAAGCAACAACCACCTAAAGTCTCCGAATATCGCGTCACACATCTTTCCTATCATTCTTTCTCTTCCTTAACCTCACCCTCACGCACGCACTGTGTTGAAACATTTAAAGGGTATTCATAATCCCTTGAGCGCGTGTAGATTATATAATAAAAAAACTTTACATTGTCCAAAATAATCAAATCATGCTATAAATATATCTACAGGATTAATTCGTCAAGAGTATTTTAAGGGCTGATTGTGGGATATATTCTAAGAAAAAAATTATACTACTATCTTCAATTTTGATATCTCTTATCGGGGATTTAAGAAAAGCCTTACTTTGGTGTACCCTGACCCATGTTAACGGTAATTGCGCTGTAAGTTTTAATGATAGAGACTTTGTTTATGCCTTTATTTTTAGAAGATTTCTTCTAAAACCAGCCTTTGTAATTGCGTTTAAATAAATTTTATATCTGATCTCAATCTTAAGATATTAGCGCAAAATCTTAAACATTTAAAACCTACTCGGAATTAGTTCTAAAATGGGAGTCGACTCTAAAAATAAGTTTTAAAATGAAAGACGACTTTTTGATAATTTTGAACGACAAAAAGTATGCTTTAACTTTAAAGAGGCCGTCTAACTTTAAATAAAGCAAAACGCTTCTTTATCTTTCTTAAACAATACTTTTTCCAGTAAACGTTTGACAGATCATTACAAAAAATGAAAGAAAAGTGTTTTTTTGGAGGAGATTATACTATTTTTGAAGATTTTTATAGCTTTTTAGAAAGCCAAAAATTAATAAAATTCGAAAAAATCTGGGCGCAGAACTTTGAGAATCTTGAATTTTATTCAAGATACCGATTTGAAAACAACTTCAATTTAATTAGAACAAAAAAAAAATGAAGTACATAGTACATACATAAATTTGTTTGTAGTTTAGTAATATATGAATACATAGTTATTTCTAATTCTAGTCTTCTTCGCTTAAATCAACCCGTTCGGTACTTATTATTATACTTAAACGATGATATTGAATTATTTAACATTGATGTGGAACGATATCCGGAGTCGGTATCGTCCTCACTGATGTCCCCTGTACACGATGGTCGGACCTACAAATAGCATGATGATCAGTTGGCGCTTCTTCTTGTTTGCTCAATTCGAAATCTGAAAAATCCTGCAACTCCTCGAGGGCTTTCGTTGTTTCCTTAACGCCTTGATCGTTATTCTTCGCTGGTCAGAAGACGCACTTTCGATGGAAAACGATGCAGAAAAGGAAGACGAACTTTACGCAACCAACTTCGGGGAAAGTAGTGTGTCACAAAAGTGATAAAACGGGAGGTGCTGAAGCTTATATGAGGATAAGAGCAATCAACTGGAGGCCCCACTTGATTAGGTCTGTTGAAATTTGTTTCTTTGTCTGAAACAAATTATATATGAAAATGTTTTTCTGAAATTTTAAAAATCTTATCTGAAACCTGTTTTTCGTGTTCTCATGATTATGTTTAATTTTCGTTCTGTTCCATTGCTCTATCTGTCAAAATAAGTTGTGTTCAACATAAGTTAGATTAACTTAGCCCTAAAGATCTACTTTAATTAGAAGAGTTGTATAGTGTGTTTAAAATTAAGATAAAGTTAGACAAGGGCTGCCAACTAGACGACTGCTTTAACTAGAGTTGGGTTAATTCCTAAACGAGGACTGTTTAAAATGTTGCATCATTGAGTTTATAGCCTGTTCCATTTTTCCTGCCCGTGCAAATTTTTTGACTTTGGGGTCAATTTTCTCTGGAAAATGCGTAATAAACATAACAGTTTACTATTTTTTTTGAATAAACGTAACAATAAAAATTAACGACAAGTTTGCGGAAAAACCCATAGATTTTATGATACTTGGGGAAACATGGACGAGGTAAAATTTAAAGAAAATGTTTTTTTTTTTGGTTTAAGCTTCAAAGATGATTAAAAAATGACTATTTATTTATTATGCATTCATGAATTGATAACAAAGGTCTGCTGATTACAAAAATTTCACAAAATAATAAAAATAATACAAAAAAATATAAGGTTGGCAAACAAATTCACAAGTCAATTACATTAATGAACAAATTTTAAGAATTTAATTAATCAATTATATAATTGAAGAACTTTCCTCTTAAAGTTATCTTTATTCATAGAAAGGTCAATCTCCTGACATACCGTATTAAACAATTTTAAAGAACGCGTTATTGGTTCATTTAACTCATAGTTGGTTCTATGTGTAGCAGTATAAAACAACTCATTTCTATTTCGAAGAACTCGTATTGGGACATAAAAAGAGATTAATAAAAGCAATTCAATAGAGGTAATTCGATTATCGAAAATATCTTTAACAAACAAAATGCATTGGGTTTGCCTGCGACATTTAAGTGTTTTCAAGTCAATGAGGAAACATCTTGAATTATAATCTGGTAATGATTCAGTCCAGTTAAGCTTTCCTAGATCATAGCGTGTAAACCTTTTTTGAATCCTTTCAACAATATTCCAAAACCGGTAGAACAAGAGACATAAATAAGGCCTTCAAAGTATAAACATCCGTGAAGTCAGTCGAGTTCCGTTTCAAAAAGTCAAGTTATGGATCAAAAGGCACTCCAAGGTCATTAATAACATCAACTCTGAGAGACTAACATAAAAAAATTTGTATTCAAATTCAATGAGTGATGGTGATCTTGTAGTAGTAACAATTTTGCATTTTAAGTAATTTAGTTCAAGATGATTATAATTGCACCAGTTGAGAAAATTATTAATATCTGACTGCATTAAAAGCAATCTGCAAGTGATGATATTGCAAGAAAAATTTTAACATCCATGACCATTTTTTCAAATTGTTTGGGAATAGCAGAGAGTTTAGAAATTGTTCACTAAGTGCTTAAGACCACTCTAATAAATTGGATCAATTAACGATATTTTCCATTCTTCAAGGAAAACTCAAGAAATAAGGGATTTATTAAAAATAATGGTCAAAACATTACAAATAGAAGGAATCATATCAAACCCAGATTTTTTTTATTACATCGATTTCTGTTAGACTATCTAAAGTATCTTGTACTGACAAACTTCGAAACGAAAAATCTACTAAAGGGTTAATATCTGGGTATAAGCGTTCAATATTAGTTATTACGTCAGAATTATGTGATGTTTGAAAGAATTTAGCAATAAGGTCACACGAGGACTATATCATTTCATTTAAAGTTTTCATATTCCATACATTGATGAAATGATGAAAATTCATTTTCTTTTAGAATTCAGAAACACCCAGAAAGATTTTGAATTATTTCTTATATTGGATTCAGTATTGTTTATATACTGCCTATACAGACATTCATTTAGAAAATCAAACTCCTTTCTTTATTGAACAAAAACAGCTCGGTCTTCAGAGAGATTGGATATTTTAGAACGCTTAAAAGCTTGTTTTTACCATTCTCCAAATTTGTAATCCTTTTATTAAACCATGGAAGCTTAAACAATTTTTTCCTTGTTACGGACGAACGGTCTATGCCTTCAAAAACGATACGTTTGAAACTTGTATACATTTCCTCTAGAGACTTGCCTTCCAATAAATTCTTCCAGTTCACAGTGTTGTAAAAATAATTAAATGCTATAAAATCTGCCTTAGAATAATTTAAACTTTTACGATTTTTAACAGAGACGGAGGCATAATCATAGTACTCAAAAGATAAACAAACAGCCTTATAGTGAATAGAGTTATTAACAAGAGGAAAATCAGATGTTTCTATAGAATAGTTTAAATCGTTGTTAATAAATAATAGGTCTAATATTCTTCCAAGACAGTTCTTAACATTATTAATTTCAAAGAAACCCATATCAGAACATGAGTCAACAACCAACATTTTTACATCTTTATTTGCATCAAAATTGATCAAAATATGATCTTCTTCCATGTAGCACCAGTCGATATCACCAATGTTAAAATCACCAAGTATACATGGGAATTGGTTTGTTGTTAGTTTATTTAAAATTGCTTGAGCATAAGGTACATGTTTATTATATACATCTATTCCGCTCAATGGACGAATATAACGTACTACAAAAAATATATCTTTAGTTTCAGCAGAAACTTTAGAACTTTCGCAACCACAAAGTTGTTCGACTACTCGTACATCTGAATCATCCATTAGGTTGCATTGTTTACTGTTGAAAGTTGATCGAACTGCTATAAGAACACCCCCACTACGCTCCATTTCTGTTTCAATAGAACGATCTTTACAGCCAAGTTTCAACAATGATGAATGAAGATAATGAAAAAAGCTGGTTGGTTTTAGTTCTCAACCCTTCAGCATTTTGAAAATGCACCCGCAATTCCGATAATTTTAATGTAGGCATTGGAATATTTACTTCAGTTTGGAGTTGTCTTCTTTTTTAGGAAAATTTACAAACTTTTTTATTTGTACGTGCTCAGGCCAAATTGATGAATCTAAGGCAGCTTCAAATAAGTTTGCAGGAATTCCCAACTTAAAGCTAACAAAGCGAAATGAAGTGGAATCGGCATCTTTTTTCAAGAGCTTCGAACAACGCATAGTAATCTTTGGGATATTTAACCTTAGAGCGGCATATTCGAGTACATTACCCTCCGTCACATTATTGTTCAAACGGGAAAGATGCAAAAATCGCAGCCCAGGAACGGATTGTAATGTAATTTCGCCTTCTGCCACAGCAGCAGTCTTAATTATTATCTTTCTTGCGCGATGCAATTCGGTTTTTTTATTTTGACTAGAAATGCTGTCAATAGCGACTTTCTTAAATGTAGCAACAGTAGACATATTGGCAACACCTTCATTAGAAACATCAGTATCGGTCGCAACACCACTACCATTGTCTATGAAAGAAGCAACATCTCTAGCAGCGATTTCAACTTCAGTGAGAGGAATTTTATCCCCAGCAGCATCACCATCACCATCTCCAGCACCAACACCCGCACCAATCACATCAACAAAAACACCAGCAAGAACGACACCTCTATTCTTAGAAGCATCGTCACCCAGAATAACAATATCACCATCTGCAACACCAACACCCACGCCAACGTCAGCAGCAACACCATCAGCAACATTATCAGCAAAAATAACAAGCTCTTTCCCATTTAATCTATCCGAGTTTCGAATATCGATTTTGTTGAGTATTAAAACTATGGTAATCGTTGGATAGGAAGAAATGGACCGGTTCTCTGGCCTGCCAGATCTTCTGACCTTACAGTTTTAAAATTTTTGTATGGTAAAGAATGAAATAACTTGTTTATTCAACCGAAATAAAAAATTAGAAGGGCGTATCCTCCAAGAATTATCAAAAGTTCGACACAGTTAGAATCAATGAATATGCGCAGTGAAATCCAAAAACCGGATCTAGCATGCATACAAAACCAAGGAGGACACTTTGAGCACCTGTTATAAATGTTTTAGTACACAAATAAAATTAAAATTGTCTAAAACCAAACAAAATAGTTTTTTAATCATCACCTTTGAAGCTTAAAGCAAAAATACCCCTATTTTTTAAATTTTACCTCTTCCAGGTTTTCCCAAGTATCATAAACTCTATGGGGTTTTGCGCAAACTTCTCGTTGTGTTTTAGTTTTATTATTGTTATTATTACTAATATTGTTATTACGCATTTTCCAGAAAAAATTGACCCCAAAGTCAAAAAATTTGCACGGGCAGGAAAAATGGGACAGACTAAAAACTCAATTTCTTAAGATTGAGATGAGATATCAAAATTTATGTAAGTGCAATTACAAAGGCTGGTATCTCTTCTAAAAATAAATGCCTAAACAAAGTCTGTTATTAGAACTTAGAGCGCAATTACCGTTAACATGGGTCAGGGTACACCAAAGTAAGGCTTTTTTTTAAATCCCCGATAAGAGATATAAAAATTGGAGATATGGCCTTACTGTATAACTATTTTTTTTCTTAGAATATATCCTAGAATCACCCCTTAAAATACTCTTGAAGAATTAAGGGACACCCTGTATACCTATGTACATATGTATATCATCGAGAAAAAAATGTACGCGGAATTCCACTAAGAATTTTCTATTTTTTCATTCGAAAAGCCATTCCGATACATTTGCATACACAATTCCATACAAAAAATCAAATTTCGATTTTTAAAATTTCCCGACTTTTCTGGTGGGTTTTCCCAAAACTTTTTTTTGTAAGAACCTTTTCCTAGATATTACGAACAACTAAAAAGGAGTACAATACATTTTTTCACACCATTTTTAAAAGCAGATGCCCGTGCGATGGTATACGGACTTTCTATCCCAAGGGAATCTAGTGAAATCTATACACCTACAATTAAAAACCGTTCAGTCGTTGAGACGTGAAAGCGGAACAAACACCCACGTATATGTATATATTTTTTCATATTTAAGCCTCTCCCATAGGAACCGTTCAGTTTTTTCAGGATAAAAACGAAATATGTGAGAATCCACTACACCATCCATCTACCAATCAAATTTCATGCAAACCCGTGTGCTTCTATGCGTATTGTGAATGAAAGCTATGTTGGCTATTTGTAGAATGAGCTCTATGAAAAATTAAAACGCACCTAGCCCACGGGAACCACACATTTTTACGGGATAAAAAGAAGCATGTGACCTATTCCAGACAACAGTCTATCTCTGTACCAAATTTCATCCAGATCCGTTCAGCCGTTTCGGAGTTATTGAGCAACAAACATCCATACATCCATCCATCCATTTTTTTTTTAATTCATTTTTATTTCATATTAACTTATAACTATCTTAAAGCTAGACAAAAATGTTTAAAACTAGTCTAATTATCAATTACTTACAACTAATTTACTGGCCCCCCTTTACGGGCGCTCTAAACTAACAACAACTCTTAGAACTAATGTCTTTCGACCTAAAAACTATTCTACTTTTTTTATTTTATTTTTTTTTTCAAGAAAACTTATGAACCAAAAACTTGGTATCTTATCATTTTTTTATTTTTTTTTTTTACTTATAAACTAAACCTAAATAAGATTAAAAATAATTAAAACTAAATAAAACTAACTTAGGCTAACTAAAAATAAATTTAACTACTTAAAATACCTAATAATACTTAAGACTACTTAAAAACTAAAACAGCCACAGCAGCATTTTTTTCGTTTTAAAATTTTTTTTTTTCGTTTATTTTTTATATGCATGCAGACACACAGCAACATGCAACCCACCCATCCATGTACATACGCACATACATATACGTACGCACATACATGTACAGACACGCAGACACATGCACGTATGCCCCCGCATACATATATATTTTTAATTTTTTGTTTGGTGCCACTCCGACTGTTCCCTATACCTAATTGCCCTAAATCTATGTAAGTCGGCCAAGATATACCATCTTCATCGACTTTAAATATTATGATGCTGTTCAGAGATCCACCAGAACTGGTTCTCCTGTTTCGCCCTATCCCTCCGATCCCGATCGGACACAGTCCTACTGAACCGAAGGAGCTCTTCTCCACCTTGAGCGATGACGTCTCGACCATACAGGAGTCGCCTATCCACAGTTTTCCGGCTGACGTGGTAGATGAGCGGAACCGCCCCTCCATCCTGTATCAGCCCTCGACTGTCTAAATAGAAGAATGCCTCGGGAGGGATGTAACCACTTAACCGCACACTCTCAAAATATTCGTTATTGGGGTAATAAGCCCCAAAAATTAAGCTGTTAGTTGAGGACATCGCTCTTGCAACGTGACCCCGACTCAGCTTGAACAAAAATTTATCTATTCTGTTTATGTTGGCTCCGTTGTATAGAACCTGGTTGGAATAATATCTTGTGTACTCCGACTCTGGTGTTCTGTGTAATCCAAGGCAACGTCTAAGACATTGCCTCTCAAACACCCGAATCTTTTCCATTTGAGATGGGGCAACGTTGAACCACACTGGGCATCCGTAGGCAATCATCGGCCTGATGAGGGCTATGTAGCAAATCACCTTCACCCTGCTGTCAAGGCGGTTGCTATAAAACAGTCGTTTTGTCAAGGCAAAGGCTCCCCTAGCCCTGGCCAAAGCAGCACCTATATGTCTGTCGAAATACAGGTACTGATCCAACCAGATGCCAAGGTACTTTACTACACTTTTACTCGCCAGTGGATGTCCATGTGGCCCTACGATCACCAGCTTGGGCCAGTTCTTTCTCGTATCCCTTGAGGCGCTAGACAACGGAGTCCTAAACAAAATAGTTTCTGATTTCTGGAAGTTGATTTTCAACTTCCAGGCATCACAATATCGCTGAATCTTGTCGAAGTCACTCTGCAAGAGACTTTTGATGACCTCAACTGTATTAGCTGTTCGGTACGTAATTAGATCGTCGGCGTACGCAATTGTCTGAGTTAGACTACCTATCAGATCGCTGGTGTAAATGCTGAATAGAATCGGAGAGTTAACCGCTCCCTGCTGAAGACCAGTATTAATATTCAAAATTGCGGTAGAAGTTACATTGCCACTCTTGACAACAAACTTTCTACCATTTAGCATGTCATAAAGCATATACAACAGAGGTTTACTTATACCTAGTCTGGTTAGCTTTAGATAGAGACATTCTAACCATACGGTGTCGAAGGCCTTCTCCAAATCAACCAGACAGGCACCCGTACACTGCTTTTTAGTTTTGTTCCATTGGATATCAGAAACTAGTTTAGACGCGGCATGAATTGTGTCATGTCCCGCCTTAAAACCGAACTGATTATCCGGGATGATATTTTTGTCCTCCGCCCACTTGAGCAGGGCTCTATTAATAACCTTTTCAAATACTTTGCTGATACTCGGAAGAAGACTTATCGACCGGAGATTCGCCGGATTGGACTTGTCCTTTCCCTTTTTTGGGAGAGGGTGCACCACAGCTGTCTTCCACCGCACTGGATAATATGCATTATTCAGCGCGTTAATAAACAGTGTGGTATAAATGTCAACTGCTTCTTGAGGCAAAAGTCGTAGCACAACGTTGGATATAACATCGACTCCTGCAGACTTCTTTTTCTTTAAATGATCTGATACTAAGTTTTTGTAGTAAAGTTTTCTTGGTTAAATAAAAATAAAATAATTAGATTTAATTAAAATAGTTTTTAGGTCGAAAGACATTAGTATTATGAGATATAGTTTAGTTTAGAGCGCCCGTAAAGGGCCAGTAAATTAGTTGTAAGTTATTGATAATTAGGCTAGTTTTAAACATTTTTGTCTAGCTTTAAGATAGTTATAAGTTAAGATTAAATAAAAATGAATTCAAAAAAAAAAAAAAATGAAATGAATCGATGATGAGCTGGAGCTCATTCTTCGAAATTAACAGCGGACTGGGCCCATTTCGGTCGGCGATTATGGCGTTTGCCAAATCTTCATCATTAAACCCGGCAAAACCAAGGTTCTCAGATCGCCATTCGCTTATATCGTTTCGGAGCCATAAGTGATGAAGCAGAGCTCTGTTCTCCAGGTCATGATTCGGGCGAATGCTAGCATTCACCTTGTACACTTGCTGGAAAGCAGCCCCCACAGCCTCCACCTTCTCCTGCGGATCTTCGATTATGAAGAGGTCATTGTCCAATACGGCGTCATCTGGGTCTATGCCTGCTGTCAGAAGTACGTCTCTGTTTTGTGTCGTCCTCTGGAGCTTAAGACACGGAAGGTCGTTTTGATCTTTTCTTCTGAATATCTTATTAATTTGTGGGAACATACTCGGGTCGGTAGCGTTCACGGCCCGAATTTTGTTGTCCCAAAACAAATTAATGGACAACCTATAATTTTCTTAGATCAATTGGTTGATGTTTTTGATGGACGACTTCAGTGTCCTTATCTCCAGATCTCGTGTGTCAGTAAACCGTCTGTACAAGCGTTTTAGCCTTGTCAGTAAGCCACTTTTTTGTCTGTGTAGTGCATCAATTGTCGCGTTACGGTACATGTCAGTTGCGTTACGTTCTTTGTATTTCGGTATTGTCCTGTTCATTGTTCGTTGAATTGTTGCGTCCATTTGTTCTAAGTATCTGTCAATTTCAGTATTTGTCATGTTCCTGTCATTTGGTGGGGATATACCATTTGATCGTAATTCGCTCAATAAGACGTTCGAGAAGCGTGGCCAGCGCACCTTACTGTAATTGTAAGTATGCATCGGTACATACTCCTCCAACTCCATAAGCGCGTTCGGAACTTGTATTACGGCGGCGAGTCTGCAGTGGTCACTGTCGTACTCGATCGTTCTTAAACAATTTTTAGGCCGATGGCCCACAGTATCAGTAATTGTTAGTCTTGCGTCTTTCAACTATAGATCCAGATAGGCACCGCTTCTTTTAAACGATGGCCTGTCTATAGCGAGAAGTTCAATGCGGTACTCCAGGCTGTATCGACCCATCCAATTATACAGATGGTTACCACGAGGATTTTGTATTTGATTTCCCCAATCTATATGTTTGGCATTCAAATCACCAGCCAATATGTAGTAGTTTTCTTCCGAGCTGAATCTTAAGCATTCAAAAAGCTTTTCAAGCTCTGTTATAAACTATGTGGGCTGAGGTGTTTCCGGTGCATAGGCAGCGATCACATACATTCGCTTCCCCTGTTGGAGATGAATGCATATGATGCATGCCTCTAACGTCCGAAATTTACGCACATCACTATTATATATTACCTTATGAATAATGCCTTTACGTATAAAGATTGCGACGCCCCCTCCTTGAGTGGAGTTAGGTCGGTCTCTCCTTACGATATTGTAATTGTTGTTAGTCAATTTATGTTTCTGGTTAAGCTTAGTTTCGCTAGCCATAAACACATCTGGACTTATGTCTTTAAGTAATTGGAATAAATTCGCTCTACGTTCGGTCCTAATCAGTGAATTTACATTCACAGCTAGGATCTTAAAGGGCCTATCCGGCAGCGCGCCCTTAACCTCTAAGTTGCGTTAAGCTCGGCAAAACAGAGTAGAGATAATCCACCCTAGTCGCCTGCTCCCTGATCTGGTTTTGGAGGCCAGTCAACTGGCCCTGGATGGCCAGTAGAGTGCCCATAATATCCGCCTGTGCCGCCGGTGCCTTAGGCACGGGGGCCTGTTGGGCGACCTTTGGTGTAGGCTGTACCGTGCTTCCCCTTCCTGACTCCATTTGGCGTAAGAAATTTGGGGGTTGACGGGCGTTGTTGTAGGAGGGCGCACTTTTGGACGCTTTTCTACCACTGTTTGCTTTGCTGCTTTATTGTTCTTTATAAGCTGAAACGTCGGGCATCCCCGATAATTAGCGGGGTGTCCGCCGCCTCGGCAGAGTACACATTTAAGCTGGGTCCTATGCTCGACCCGTTCCCTTCCTCACTTGCATTCATCTGGATTGTGGTTCTCTCCACACTTAACGCAGCGTGACTGCATTTCGCAGTTTGCTGCGGCGTGGCCGAACCTTTGGCAGCGAATGCATTGAAGCATGTCGCCGCGCCTTTTTAATTTGTCCCAAGTTACAACCTGGTAGTTGAGGACGGAAATACTCCTCAAACTATCCAGTTTGCTGCTGGGTGAGAGTTGCACAAGGAAGAACGGAAGACTCTGCTTCTCCCATCTAGCTCTAACTGTAGCGAACGGCTTGACCCCGATAAAGTCGGGATCGTCATTCGCTTTTTGGCGGAGTTCATTTAAGAGCACCTGTGGTTCCGTGCAGGAATCTATGCCCTTCAAAAGGACCATTTGAAATTTTTCGATTTTAGGGGTGAAACTAAAGAATTCAGTAGTAGTTTCTTTTAGGAACTCTTTAATTTTTTTGTGCTGTTCCAGTGTAAAGCACTGGATAGCATGCCTATCGTTATTTAATCTTTTAATAGTAAAATTTTGACCTATGGTCAACTTACATAGATTTATGGTATCCTGTAACTCCATTTTATAAGTATTTATGGGTGGCACCTTTTCTTTTTTCGTAATCGGCGGCTGTGGCTGCTGCTGCTGAGACTGACTTTTCTGCTGCTTTTGAATCTGCTGCTGCTGTTTTTCTTGTGGTTGTTTCTGGGCTTGTGTCTGCTGCTGTTGCTGTTGTTGTTGTTTTTGCCGTTGTTGTTTTGGCTGCTGCTGTGGCTGTTGTTTTTGTAATTGTTCTTTTTTCTGTTGTTGTTCTTGTTCGTCGAGTTCTTTTAGTTGTTTCGCTCGGCGCGCTTCTTGGCTGGCCTTAATTTTACTTTTCAACTTTTGGATTTCTGCCTCCATTGTTTCAATTTGAGCGATCATTCTTTGTTCCTCTTCCTCCTCAGATGACGCCTCTGATGTGGAGAGGTTCACGAAGGCAGTACTATCGCCCGTCGTGAAGTGCCCTTCTCCTTCCTCAGACATATATGCAATACCCTCTTCGGGTGAAGTGTCTAGCTGGGTTTGTCTTGCTGCCTCTGACGTCTCGTCTATATCGGACGTATTCACCCCAGCTGGCAGCTTTGCTGAGGTGGCCGTGGATCTCCTATTTACCAAATTTGGTGCGCACTTGATCCTCTTTCTGCGCTTTTGGTTAGCATCGGATGATGTTGCCGTTGTTGTTATTGCTGTTGATGTTGTTGCTGCAGAATCACTGCTTGTAATTGGAACATCTTTCGATGGTCCCTCAGCTGATGACATCGCTGGCCTCATTGGCCCTAGGATACCTTTCGATGCCCCGGTGCTTAAACTCCTCCTCCTTTGATTGTATTCCCAACCAATAAAGTTTTCCACTTCACGGTTGTGAAAAAAAGCTGCTGAAGTTCTGATACCCGGCTGGGAATCGAACTGGCGACCCTCGGATTCTCGGTCGGACAATCTACCACTGTGCTAGTGCACCACTTATGAAATCTTGATTTAATGTCAAACTTAAGCTCACACACGAAATTTAATTTGGAAAAACTGGGAAGCCGAACACGTGTTAACACCTCCACAGTACGAGATCGACTATGATCCATCCATCCATCCATCTATCCATCCATCCATTCATCCAAACTTTCACATTTATAATATTAGTAAGATTAGTAGGATTTTAAGATTTAAAAAGCTTATAACATAATGTTATAAAGTATATGTACTATAAATTTTTGTACGATAAATTGTTGCGTGGCTGTACATTTTTGTTCTGTTAACGATTATATTTGCGATATAGGTAGGTAGTATATGGCAAGTTTTGCATTTGGAAAAAAAAATCGAACTCGAGATTTTAATCAAAGTTGACATTACGATGATATAGAGAAAACCAAAAAAGTGGGTCCCGCAATTCCGTCTGTCTGTATGTAGACCGATCCATAGCTACGGTGACCATATTTCTGTGAGCAAAACCAATTTAAAAATTGTAATACATGTTTGGTACAAAATCAATAAAATTCTCAAAAACAAAACAAAAATTAAGAAACAAAAACAGCACAAAATGCAAAAACTTTATGTTTTTTTCAATATTTAAACTTTTTTTTACCAAGCCTTTAAAAAATAACCAACAAAATTTTTGGTACTTGGTCCTTTCTTACCTAACAAATTTCTTTGATGATTATTATTGTTTCCTATTAAATATTTTTTAAATTACTGGCAGCAAAAATTAAAGCTTAATTTTAGCATTAAAATGGCTCTGAGAGTTTCAACATTCAGTTGTATGTTTTCATTTTTCCAAATATTATTCATTATGGAGAAAACTCTTTCGGTTGGAACATTTAAACCTGACAGACAGAGGCCTTACTCGACGAAAAGTGAAAGATTTTTGAAGTTTATACTTTGTTTGCAAAAAGGCTAAAAAATGTCTTTCCATTTCTCGGCCAATGTTATGTTGTGGTTTATCCATTTTGTCATAAATTTGTGACAATCAAATTCGTCAAACAAGGTGGAATCATTAATATTTGTATCCCTCTGCTGTTGTGTTGGTTGACAAAATATAACGAAGATTCTGTTTCTGGCCAGGTAAGAAATAGGAATGTTTCGAAGAATTACCCAACTTACTTCATATTCTTTAAAAGATACGTTCCAATGATTTAAGTATTCGTAACACGTTATGTAAAATTGATGAATATTTGTTTTACATTACTTTTGATCAATTAATTTTTGTTTGAATTATTCATTAATCAACTTCTTTGCAAACAATATATTCTCAATTGTTCTCCTAATCTAGATTTTGATTTAAATTTAAGGCATTTCATTGCTAGCGCAACTTTAGACATGTAAATTTTTTGCGACTCTGCTAATAATATGCTCACATGAAAAATAGGCCTCGGATTGAATAAAATGGAGAAAGAAGGAAATCAGATGGTTGTTAAACAAATTCTTTAAAATAAGAAAAATTCTATTAAAGTATTATAAAGTTGTATTATTCTCTCAATAGCTGGTTTTAGAAATAGCCAACTAGTTTTTATGTAACGAACTAGTTTGAAGTATTTAGTCTGAGACTTTTCGAAAATTTCTTTAAATTTTTAACATGAACAGTGTAGAGATAAAAAACGAATAGATATTTAAATCGTGAGCAGTACAATTAACTCCAATGAGATCATTACCGGTAAAGGCTTGTAGTTTATCGAAAAGTGTTGTTCTTGCCTTTTCTTGTTGACCCGCCAAAATTACAGTTTATGTTGTAAGCACAAAATGCCAAAATTTTACCACAGTTGTATCTATGTATGTGTTTTGAAGTGATGTCCGATGTTTCCCTTTGAATATTTTTAACCTTCAAAGTCTTGACAACGATACCTAGTTGTTGAAAAATAACGAACCAAGAACGGACAGTTTTGTACAGCCATGCTCAGAAAAAGTGGGTCCCGCAATTCCATTTGTCTGTCTGTACAACTCCCTACAGCCTAATCGGCTGAAGCGATTTTCTTCAAACTTGGTATTTAGGCGTTTTAGGTGATTGTCCAAAATAGATATCTGAATCGTTGTTTTAGCACCAAAAATAACGGTACTAACCATACAAATTATTCTACCATCTTAATTATCTCGAAAACGGCTCTAACGATTTTGATAAAAATTGGTGTTTGTACTACCTTGGGTATGGTCTACATTTGTTGTTTTAAATATTTTGTTATTAACGGTACCTGCCATACAACCATTTTTTGGTTTTCAACTTTCTCATAAACGGCTCAACGGATTTCGTTTAAAACGTTTGTACAAGAGCTCCTTCAAATTCTTAATAAAACTGCATTTCAAAATTTTCAAAAAATAGCTTTTTTTGATTTTTGAAAAAAAAAATATTTTTTTTTGAAAATTCAATATTTCGAAAACGGGTGGACGATTTCTTCTGAAATTTTGTTTTTGAATTTATATTATTAAATATTTAAAATGTTCAAACCAATTCTTTTTTAGAAAAAAATTGAATATTTTTATATACCTATACAAAAATATGTGAAAAATGACTTTAAAAATATATTTAGCCGTTTCTATTAAGAATATTTTGCATATAATGTAATCGAACATAGGAGCACGTACGTGCGATCCTGTCGTGCATTTTATTTTTTTTTTTAATCGGGGGAAAAATATTAAAATTATTATTATTATTTATTAAACTCTACATAAATGTACAGAAAAATACTTAAAGCTAGTAGCTACCAGGGCTTTTAACAAATATTAAATAACAAATTACTCACGATTTGTCTTACTGAAGTAATTCGATTTAAACAGAATTTCTATCAAAGGGCACGGAAGTGCCCAGCCAAGTTATGGCAATACACCCTTTTTACAAAACGAACTCAGTCGATTTTCGACCCCACCACCCCTAACTTCAGTACCATTAAAGTCAGAAACAGCATTTGCTAAGCTCACCAGGCTTAGGCAACTCACCAAATTTCAATTATTTAGCTTTAGTGGTTCCCGAGATATAAGACTGCAAAAATCGCGAAAACCGTAACTGACTGACTGACGCACTTCCCGAAATCGTAGAGTCTTGTACTTTCACACAACGGTATAGTCTTGTAATTTCACACAACGGTATACAAAGGAAAAAATCGAAAATTCAAGATTTTGCAGAGAAATATGTTATTTAATGATTACTGACTTAAATTGCGTTGGTTTACTTGGCAAATTTATTTTCATTTCAAAATTGAGTAATTTGTTATAATAAAAGAAAATTTGCCAAGTAAACCAATACAATTTAAGTCAGTAATCATTAAATGACTGATTTCTCTGATAATTTTGAGGTTCTTCCATATTACTCTAGTTAAAATATTTGATGTTTAACATTAATAAACTTAGGACGTGGCGTAATTTAGATCTCACTACTTTTCACGGCTGACTTGTTTCGCAAAGTTTTTTGTATAACGAAGAACTTGGCTACTTTTTTAACATTTATGTTTTTGGTGTGATTATATATTACAGAACTATATTAGTAACAGAACATGGTTTTGTTCAGATACTCCATAAAATACCTGCTATCAAAAGTTAGTTTGGAAAGTAATCATTAAGGATTACAGAAGTATTTACTAAACCAAAAAATCGGCTTCCAAAAAATTTTTATTTTTTAGAGGAAACAAAATATTAGCTAAGTGATGCTGGAATAAAATAAATTTTTTATTTTTTTTTCAAAGTATTGATAAAACTCTTATTGAAAAAAACTGATAAATTTATCTGGCGAAAAAATGAAGAAAGTAATAATTTCAATGATGAATATTGCCGTCTTTCCTATTTAATAATGCTCTTGTATTTAAAGAAAATACATTTACGCGGCCTGACGACGCGCGCCGGCCGGGTCTATATATGAGGGCCATGCCCTGGTCCTTTTAATAATATTTATGTTAATTATAAAGAGAGTTTCAAGCATGAAAAGAAATGTCAAAGTAATAAATTTATAATTACATTATTTAATTGTTATACACCATCCTTTTGGCAAAACATTGATGTCCTCTGCAGAAACTAAATCTATAAAAAAAAAATGCGACTGGATCGCAAGAACTTGCTCTTATGTTCGATCACATCGTATGCAAAAGATTTGTATTAAATTTCTATTAAAAATTTGTATGGCAAGTACCGTTATTTTTGGGGCTAAAACAACGATTCAGAAATCTATTTTGGACAATTACCTTAAACGCTTAAATACCAAGTTTGAAGAAAATCGCTTCAGCCGATTAGGCTGTGGAGTTGTACAGACATACATACAGATGAAATTGCGGGACCCACTTTTTTGGTGTTCTCTATCATCGTAATGTCAACGTTGATTAAAATCTCAAGTTCGATTTTTTTTCCAAATGCAAAACTTGCCCTATAGTACATACATATGTACATCGCAAGTAAAAATAATTCAAAATTCTGAAATAAATACTTAAACTAATTTCAGCTAAAACAAAATTACGCCATTTTATTTCTTGTATAAATTTGAAATTATGAAAAAAAAAATTTTTTAATCTGTAAGGCGGTTTTTGAGAAAAAAAAGTTTTTTTTAAACTTTTTATAAAAAAAAATTTTAAAAAAATTCAAAAACGCCAATTCAGCAAATTCAGTAAACTATAATTTTTGAAAAAAAAAAAAAAATTATTGAGCAGTTTTCAAAATATAAATTAAAAATACTAGTTAAAAATATTGGTACGCAGTATAAATTTGGCAACCTAAGCCTATATATGTGTGAAATTTCAAAAGAATCGGTTTAGCCATTTATGAGATAGTCGAAATAAAAAAAACGTGCCTATGGAAAGTCCAGTTTTTGGACATTTAAATTTTTTTTTCAATCATATGATCGGTCGTACCTAAAAAGCTGCACTCATTTTTTTAAATAAAAATCGCCGTTTCCGAGAAAAATAAGCTTTAACGTAACGGTTATATGACAGGTACCGTTATTTTTTGAGCTAAAAAAAATTTCAATTTTCCTTACTGAAAAAACTCTTATACCAAGTTTGAAGCACTTTGGGACACCTGTTTGGGCTGTAGGTGTCTATACATACATACAGACAGACTGACAGACTGACAGACTGACAGACTGACAGACTGACAGACTGACAGACTGACAGACTGACAGACTGACAGACTGACAGACTGACAGACTGACAGACTGACAGACTGACAGACTGACAGACTGACAGACTGACAGACTGACAGACTGAGAGACTGACAGACTGACAGACTGACAGACTGACAGACTGACAGACTGACAGACTGACAGACTGACAGACTGACAGACTGACAGACTGACAGACTGGGCTGTAGGTGTCTATACATACATACAGACAGACTGACAGACTGACAGACTGACAGACTGACAGACTGACAGACTGACAGACTGACAGACTGACAGACTGACAGACTGACAGACTGACAGACTGACAGACTGACAGACTGACAGACTGACAGACTGACAGACTGACAGACTGACAGACTGACAGACTGACAGACTGACAGACTGACAGACTGACAGACTGACAGACTGACAGACTGACAGACTGACAGACTGACAGACTGACAGACTGACAGACTGACAGACTGACAGACTGACAGACTGACAGACTGACAGACTGACAGACTGACAGACTGACAGACTGACAGACTGACAGACTGACAGACTGACAGACTGACAGACTGACAGACTGACAGACTGACAGACTGACAGACTGACAGACTGACAGACTGACAGACTGACAGACTGACAGACTGACAGACTGACAGACTGACAGACTGACAGACTGACAGACTGACAGACTGACAGACTGACAGACTGACAGACTGACAGACTGACAGACTGACAGACTGACAGACTGACAGACTGACAGACTGACAGACTGACAGACTGACAGACTGACAGACTGACAGACTGACAGACTGACAGACTGACAGACTGACAGACTGACAGACTGACAGACTGACAGACTGACAGACTGACAGACTGACAGACTGACAGACTGACAGACTGACAGACTGACAGACTGACAGACTGACAGACTGACAGACTGACAGACTGACAGACTGACAGACTGACAGACTGACAGACTGACAGACTGACAGACTGACAGACTGACAGACTGACAGACTGACAGACTGACAGACTGACAGACTGACAGACTGACAGACTGACAGACTGACAGACTGACAGACTGACAGACTGACAGACTGACAGACTGACAGACTGACAGACTGACAGACTGACAGACTGACAGACTGACAGACTGACAGACTGACAGACTGACAGACTGACAGACTGACAGACTGACAGACTGACAGACTGACAGACTGACAGACTGACAGACTGACAGACTGACAGACTGACAGACTGACAGACTGACAGACTGACAGACTGACAGACTGACAGACTGACAGACTGACAGACTGACAGACTGACAGACTGACAGACTGACAGACTGACAGACTGACAGACTGACAGACTGACAGACTGACAGACTGACAGACTGACAGACTGACAGACTGACAGACTGACAGACTGACAGACTGACAGACTGACAGACTGACAGACTGACAGACTGACAGACTGACAGACTGACAGACTGACAGACTGACAGACTGACAGACTGACAGACTGACAGACTGACAGACTGACAGACTGACAGACTGACAGACTGACAGACTGACAGACTGACAGACTGACAGACTGACAGACTGACAGACTGACAGACTGACAGACTGACAGACTGACAGACTGACAGACTGACAGACTGACAGACTGACAGACTGACAGACTGACAGACTGACAGACTGACAGACTGACAGACTGACAGACTGACAGACTGACAGACTGACAGACTGACAGACTGACAGACTGACAGACTGACAGACTGACAGACTGACAGACTGACAGACTGACAGACTGACAGACTGACAGACTGACAGACTGACAGACTGACAGACTGACAGACTGACAGACTGACAGACTGACAGACTGACAGACTGACAGACTGACAGACTGACAGACTGACAGACTGACAGACTGACAGACTGACAGACTGACAGACTGACAGACTGACAGACTGACAGACTGACAGACTGACAGACTGACAGACTGACAGACTGACAGACTGACAGACTGACAGACTGACAGACTGACAGACTGACAGACTGACAGACATACGGACGGACATAGTTTTTAGACCATCTTTTTTCGTCTTCGCTATCATAGTAATGTCATGTTTGATTTATATCTCAAAACTTTTTTTTTTCGACGAATGCATAACTTGCCTTATAGTACCTATAATTGCAAGTAAAAATTAGATAAATCTTCTCTTCAAATACTGAATTGCTAAATTATGTACCTACATACTTAATCTTGTGATTCAAGCATTTCCTGTGGCTAAAAATCGTGTATTAGTTTGTTAATGGAAACATATGAAAAATATCACAACTAAACATTAATTTCGTCATTATTTGTATGTTTCTAAGATTTTTAAAATTGGCAATCCGCGAACAAAACTTCGAAAGATATTTTACATATTTCAGGAGTATTTTTCTGAATAGAATCTATAAGCAAGCAGCTACAAAATGAGAATCTATGCATGCTGTTCCGCAATCCGCACCCACATAAGATGCGGATTTGAGACGTAACTGGAGACATCCTAATAATGATTTAAAATTATGCAGATCAAGTGAAAGACTTTTGTAAAGTAGATTCATGTAGACTAGCTATTTATTTGTACATACATATGATTTGTTTTTATAAAAACCATTCACATTATGTATGTAAATAAATAAAATGCTAGTGCGGCATTTGTCTCCCATATCCAAGGAACTTATTCTACTACACCTTTCTGAGATACGATGTTAAGATCATTTGCAAGCAATGCGACTCCAGTGTGTGGAACATTAATCCGTCAGGTATTTTTGATTGAAACTGACTAAGAGCTTGAAAGCAGATGAACAGGAGCGAAGATTTAGCATTATGTTAATATAATATAAAAAATAAAATGTTATTGGATGCTTCCGGTATATCCAGAATTTACAACATATGATTCTGAACGATTTAAGAAATTATTTTGCAAGATCAGCGTTACAGATAATGTTTTAATCTCAGACTTGTTTAGATCCTACTCTTCGGGTTTTAGAAAAAGGTACATAGCAATAGCAAGACACTTAAATATATGCATAGCAGCATGGAAGATGACGCAGATTTAGAAATTCTGAATGAGCATATAGATATACAAATAATTTTGAGTGGCTCAACTGTTCTGAGGCTGGCATATAATCATGTCAATCGAGGCTGGAATTAAAAATGAATGGTAAAAAAAAAATATTTCTGAAGAATCTAATGTCATTATAAACATCGTATAGTTGTGGCCAAAAATTTCAGCAGCTGTCAAATAATAAGGGCACTATCAACGCTCCTTTTCAAACGAGAGAGTGCTTACTATATGGGTAATTTTTCACTAAAGCTGTGGCAAACATTTCAGCAACTGTCAAACAATAAGTTCACTATCAACGCCATCTATTGAAATGGCTACATCACAAGGGATCGGTCAAAAAAATTTTATCTGATGCGAGCATACATAGGAGAAGAATATTGTAAAACACAAGCACAGAATAAAATTTACGAAACTTATAATTAATTTCGGAAAATACAAATTACAAACATTTGGCTAAGGACCGAAGTTCACCCTTGGTATTGATTATCCAGTAATTAGTTTTAACTAACGAAGGTGGCGTTTACAAATATGTAGATGTATGCAAATGATGGGTATATAACGGTTTTTTTTAACTGTAATCCTTTCATATGATCCGATCCGGATCATTCGTATATTGATGATGACCCAATTTTAGTTCGATTGTTATTCGATACTACCAAGTGTACTCAACAGGTAGTTCATGTTTATTCTTATATTTGTATACCTACTTACTAGGGTATGATTGTGTCCAATTTTGTATACTGAGAGGTTTGTTTCTTTTTTGTTTTTATCTTTACTTTAAGGCCAACCGCATAATAGAAACTTGATATGCATTAAATAAGTATGGTAAGAATCCATTGGACAACAAACTAAGATACTATGAAATAATGCAAAGGGCATGAGTGAAATAAAAAAAAATATGAATTGCGAGTAGGCATACATCTTTAAAAAAGTGAAATAAATAAAAAAAATATATAGCTTTTTCACATGTAGCGCTCAAATTGCCACCCTGCATTCCTCAATCATCGGATCTCAATGCACATGAAGCCACATAAACTAAGATAGAACTTATAACGAGTCAATACATTTAACTTTACTTTGTATTTGTAGCTTCTTTTATATATATATTTATATATATGTTGCCTCGGGAATTTGGTAATTTTAATTTTTAAATACGCACAAGATTCTTAGTAGAAAAGGCTTAATATATTTTTAAAATCGTTTTTATTTAAGTTTTTATATACAAAAGTTAATTTTTTTCTAAAAAAAATTGTATGTCATTTCTAAGTACTTATTAATATAAATTTAACATAATATTATCGAAAAAAGAAATCATCCATCTGTTTCCGAAATATTAATTTTTCCCAAAAAAACTTTTTTTTCGACAATATTTTTCGAAATTGTTGGTATGTAGTTGTATTCTGATCTCCTATATATGTACACAAATTTTCATTAAAATCCGTGGAGCTGTTTGTGAGAAAGTCAAAAATTAAAAAAATGGTTGTATGGCAGGTACGTGTTAATAACAAAATATGTAAACAAAATTTTGGACCAAAATGTAGATTATGTCCATAGTTGCGTACAGATTTTTTTTTTATCAAAATCGATAGAGCCGTTAATCAAAATTTTATATAAAATTGAATGACAGGAACCGCTATTTTTGGGGCTAAAAAAAGCCGTTTGATGATGGTCAAAAATTTACATTTTGTCGTGTTCGTTGGCTTCGATGTTCGCGGTGTGTGTGTGTCCATGTGCCAAATTTTATCCAGATCCGTTCAGCCGTTCTGGCGTTATTGAGCAAAACACATCTAACCGTCCCACCCATCCATCCATCCATCCATCCAAACTTTTACATTTATAATATCAGTAGGATTATCCGAAATTTTCCAAGCTTCAGAACGAATTTTCCACCTTTACATTATCCAAAATCATCAAATCATGCTTTAAATTTATCTACATATATATCATCGAGAAAAAATGTTCCTTTTTCTAGAATTTTTCGAGTTTTCCACTAAGAATTTTCTAGTTTTTCATTCGAAAAGCCATTCCGGAACATTTGCATACACAATTAAATACAAAAAATCAATTTTCGATTTTTAAAATGTCCCTTCTTTTCTGGAGGGTTTACCCAAAATTTTCTTTCGCAAAAACCTTCTCCTGGATTTTACGAACAACTAGTTCAAGCCAAATCGGCTCATTCGTTCTCAATTGATGAATTACAATACATTTTTTCACACCATTTTTAATAGCAGATGCCCGTGCGATGGTATACGGAATTTCTATCCCACGGGAATCTAATGACATCTATACACCTACAATTAAAAACCGTTCAGTTGTTGAGACGTGAAAGCGGAACAAACACCCAAGTATATATATATACATATATTCCCATTGGAACCGTTAATTTTTTTCGGGCTAAAAATGACCTATATGAGAATCCAGTACCCCATCCATCTACCAATCAAATGTCATGCAAATCCGTGTGCTTCTATGCGCCTTGTGAATAAAAGCTATGTTGGCTATTTGTAGAATGAGTTCTATGAAAAATTAAAACACACCCATCCCACGGGAACCATACATTTTACCGGGATAAAAATTAGCATGTGGCCTCTTCCAGACAATAATCTATCTCTGTACCAAATTTCATCCAGATCCGTTCAGCCGTTCCGTAGTTATTTTTTTTTTCAAACATCCATCCATCCATCCAAACTTTCAAATTTATAATATTAGTAAGATATGTTCAAGTAAAAAGAATATTAGGTACTTTTTCGGTTTGAAAATCGTATGTAACATAAAATATCGTTTATTTACAGATCAGCTGCACTATTTACATGTATCCTGTTTGCACTCATACATTCTTCATATAGCAGATATGTAAGTTTTGACATATTTTTGTTATAAGTATACAAATATGGTTTATTTTAAAGCACGGGAAAAGACATAAACGACAATATGGCGCACATATGTACCTACCAGAAAGCTTTATAGTTCCTAATGGAGAAGGTGATGCTCATGAGTGGAGTGATTGGAGCTCACCATCTGAATGTTCGAGGTCATGCGGAGGTGGCGTTTCTTTTCAAACGAGAGAGTGTTTAACATATGGGTAATTTTTTTATTTTTTCTTATTAGTAAATGACTGGAAAAATTGTCAATTTGTAATAGTTCTGTGAAAGTGCACTCATAACTTTATATGTGAGCCCACGAATCCAAATTTGTGCATCTGCATGCCTCAATAACCAATTTGTTTCTTCTTTCACACAACGCGATGTGCGTTTAATATATGTACATATAATTTTAATATCAACAAAACTTTTATAATTTTACTAAAAACTATATTAAAATGTATAGTAGCGAAAGACCGAAACCCTTCATTTGAAAATTAATTCGGATTTCGGAAACCTATATTTTTTTTCAAGTTACGCGAAGCGCGTTGACTAAATCAAATTTTGAACAAATACAGGTTCTTACAACAGTTATAAATTGGCATTTCCTTAGTTTTGTAATTTTTTAATTGATCAACTTATATTTTATGTTTTTAGATCAAATGGGGCCCAACATTGTAGAGGTGGTTCCCGCAAATATTTTTCCTGCAATACACAGGTAATTTTGTTAATATATATTTAATATACTTATGTATAATTCTAAGAAAAACTGATACTAAGATTAACTAAGGTTGTGGTGGTGCGGACGGTCCGTCGGTCACCGGGGGGCCCCCACATCCAATTAAACACAATATGTTTAGATTGGTTGTATGTATATTTGAAGAAATATATGAGGTTTTGAGTGCAAAAATGGTGTAACCCACTTTTTTATCATGTGTTTCATCTTTGATCTTAAATACTATTTAATTTGGATTCAAGCAGAAGAGGTCACATTTTTTTTAATGCTTACATATTTCAGAATTAAGAATTTTACATTAAATCATTTTGCTACATAAATGTAAAAATGTAAAAATTCCAGACAAAAGCATCAATTTTGCAAAAAAAAAATGGATAGGTACTCATAATAATGTTTGTCATAATGTTCTACATTACGCAAGAAACAAAAGTATATGGGGCCCCAAAAATGATATTTTCTAAAAATGTATTCAATGAACATATAGGTACATAGGTATATAACTTTAATGTAATGATGTTACTTATTAGTTGTTTAAAGAATTTACCTACATAAAAAGAAAAATATTCAGTTCGGAATTTCGTTAATTTTCTGTTGAAATCAAATTTGTATAGTATACAGTTTTTTAAAAATTTATCATCGAACTCAAAATTTTGACAAATGAATTATTTTGTAAAAACTACGTTTACTCAAAAATGTACGTTAATAAGTACCTAAATAACAACTACTAAACAAAAACAGCAGATTTCTCTTTTTTTGTGATTTTGGTAAATTAGTTAGCAAAGAAATTTTAATCATAATCCCTCGGCAATGCAAAGCAGAATACCTACTTATTATTTAATGGCAATTTATTCAACAACAATTGAGAAACTTCAAAACAAATATTGTAGTGTTTTTAAGAATCAATGTACAAATCCGTTTAAAATCCGCATCGAAAACGAAATTCAATACGGATCTGTTTTTCCAAATATATATTCCAAATAATCCTCAATATGCTTTCTTGTTGCCAAAATCTAAAATAATCCCCAATATATTTTTTTTTGATTAGGGTTATTCAGTTAATAAATTAGTTATTATTTGATAACATTTTAATTCAATAAGTACGAATCGCGCGATTTTATTGCTTGATTCACTAATTGCACTGCTTATTTGGGGATTTTCTCCTCGAGAATTTCTTGTAAGATTTTCTTTTACGGTACATGTCGGTTGCGTTTTGTTCTTTTTATTTCGGTATTGTTCTGTTCATTGTTCGTTGAATTGTTTGGTCCATTTGTTCTAAGTATCTGTCGATTTCTGTATTTGTCAGGTTCCTGTCATTTGGTGGGGATATACCATTTGACAGTAATTCGCTCAAAAAGGCGTTGGAGAAGCTTGGCCAGCGCACCTTACTGTAGTTGTAAGTATGCACAGGCACATGCTCCACCAACTCCATAAGCTCGGTCGGAAGTTGTATTACGACCGCGACGGCGAGTCCGCAGTGGTCACTGTCGTACTCGATCGTTCGTATACAATTTCTTGACCGTTGACACATAGCGTCAGTAATTGTTAGCCTTGCGTCTTTTAGCAATAGATCCAGATAGACCGCTTCTTGGAAACTATGGTCTGTCTGTGGCTAGAAGATTGATGTGATACTCAAGGTTGTATCGACCCATCCAATTAAACAAATGGTTACCTCGAGGATTTTGTATTTGATTTCCCCAATCTTTGTGTTTGGCATTTAAATCACCAGCCAATATGTAAAGGTTTTTTTCCGAGCTCAGTCTTAAGCATTCAAAAAGCTTTTCAAGCTCTGTTACAAACAGAGTGGGTTGAGGTGTTTCCGGTGCACTGTTTGCTTTGCTGCTTTATTATTTTTCATTAGCTGAAACGTCGGGCATCCCCGATAATTAGCGGGGTGTCCGTCGCCTTGGCAGAGTGAACATTTTAGTTGGGTCCTATCTTCGACCCGTTCCTTCCCTCACTTGCATTCATCTGCATTGTGGTTCTCTCCACACTTAACGCAGGGTGAATGCATTTATCAGTTTGCTGCGGCATGGCCGAACCTTTGGCAGCGCATGCATTGAAGCATGTCGCCGCGCCTTTTTAGTTTATCCCAAGCTACAACCTGGTAGTTGAGGACGGAGATACTCCTCAAACTATCCAGTTTGCTGCTGGGTGAAAGCTGCACAAGGAAGAATGGAAGATTCCGCTTCTCCCGCCTAGCTCTAACTGTAGCGAACGGCTTGACTCCAATAAAGTCGAGATCGTCATTCGCTTTTTGGCGGAGTTCACTTAAGAGCACCTGTGGTTCCGTGCAGGAATCTATGCTCTACAATAGGACCGTTTGATACTTTTCGGTCTTAAGGGTGAAACTAAAGAATTCAGTAGTGGATTCTTTTAGCAACGTTTTAATTTTTTTGTGCTATTCCAGTGTGAAGCAATGGATAGCATGCCTATCATCATTTAATCTTTTTATGGTAAAGTTTTGACCTATGGCCGACTTACACAGATTTATGGTATCCTGTAACTCCATTTTATAAGTATTTATAGGTGACACCTTTTCTTTTTTCGTAATCGGCGGCTGTGGCTGCTGCTGCTGATTCTGTTGAGACTGATTTTGCTGCTGCTGTTGATTCTGCTGCTTTTAATTCTGCTGGTGTTGTTTTTGTTGCGGTTGTTTCTGGTATTGTGTTTGCTGCTGTTGCTGTTGTTGTTGCCGTTATTGTTTCGGCTGCTTCTGTGGATGATGTTTTTGCAATTGTTCTTTTTGCTGTTGCTGTTGTTGTTGCGCTATGTTTTGGTGCCGCTGTAGCGCCGTTTTTTCCTCGAGCTATTTCTGTTCTTTCGCTGCTCAGCACGCTTCTTGCTTGGCCTTAACTGCAAGAACTCGAGGCTCCAGTTAGCTTTTCAAGCTTTGGATTTCTGCCTCCATTGCTTCAATTTGAACTAGCATTCTTTTCTACTCGTTGTCGTCCTTCTGAGATGACACCTCTGATGTGGAGAGGTTCACAAAGGCATTCTTTTCGCCTGTAGTGAAGTGACCTTCTCCACCCTCTGATATGTAGTCAAATCCCTCATTATCCGAAGGTGACGTACTTAGCTGGGTTTGAATGTTTGCTGCTACTGATGTCACATCTTGTGCCGACTTCTGGCAGCTCAGCTGGAGTGGGCTTAGTACGCACCTTTATAAGATTCGGCACACACTTAATGCGTTTTCTTCTTTTCGTTGCAACCGATAGGTTGCAGTTGCTGTTGTTGCCATTGCTTCGGCTGAAGTGGATGCCTTAACAGGAACATCTTTCGATGCCTCAGCTGATGATTTCATCGCAGGTCTCATTGGCCCTAGGACACCTTTGGATGCCCCAGTACTTAAACTCCTCCTCCTTTGTGCGTTTTCCCAGACAATAAAATTCTCAACCTCACGGTTATGAAAAAAAGCTTCCAAATTTGTGATACCCGGCTGCCAATCGAATTCGTGACCCTCCGCACTACGGTCGGCCACTCTGTGCTATACTTGAGAAAATCAGAACTAAACTTGAACTTAAATTCAAACACGATATATTATTTACAAATTCTGTGCAAGCCGAAAAGGAGTTATCACATCCACAGTTCTAAATCGACTGATCATACCCAATTACTTTCTTTTTCCAAAAATCTCAAATAATCCCCGATTCAGTTAATAAATTAGTTATTATTTGATACATTTTAATTCAGTAGTAAAATAATTTTTTTGAAGTGGGTATCATAAACCCTTTTTTTAATTCGTTTTTATTTATTATTAACTAATACCTATCTTAAAAGTTAGACAAAAATTCATAAAACTAGCCTAATTAACAATTAACAATTACTTACAACTAATTTACTGGCCCTTTACTGGCGCTCTAAACTAAACTATATCTCTTAACACTAATGCCTTTCGACCTAAAAACTATTTTATTTTATTTTAATTATTTTATTTTATTTCACCTAGAAAACTTTCAGAAAAAACTTGGTATTATATAATTTTTTTCTCTTTTTTATTTTTACTTATAAACTACCTAAAGCTAAATAATTAAAATAATTAAAACTAGATATAACTGAATTGTATTAATTAAAACTAACTTAAACTACTTAAGATACCTAAAAATACCTAAATCTACTTAAATCTACTTAAAATCTAAAACAGTCACAGCAGCATTTTTCGGTTTTTTAATTTTTTTAAATATATTTTGTAAACATGCGGACTCATACATATAAATACGCGTACGTGCATGTACATATTCCCCCGCATACACATCTTTTTTTTATATTTTGGGGCCATCCCGACTGTTCCTTATACCTAATTTCCCTAAGTCTATGTAAGTCGGCAAAGACAAAATCTTATTCAACTTTATGTATAACTTTCAGAAAGCCACCAGAACTGGTTCTCCTGCTTTGCCCTATCACTTCCGTCCCGATCGGACACAGTCCTACTGAACCGAAGGCGCTCTTCTACACCTTGAGCGACGACGTGTCGATCATATAGGAGTCGCCTATCTACAGTTTTTCGGCTGACGTGCTAGATTAGCGGAACCGCCATTCCATCCTGTAGCAACCCTCGCCTGTCTAAATAGAGGAATGCCTCGGGGGGATATAGCCACTTAACCGCGCACTCTCGTGGTATTCATTGTTTGGGTAATAAGCCCCAAAAATTAAGCTGTTGGTTGAGGACATCGCACTTTCAATGTGAACCCGAATCAGTTTAACAAAAAATTATCTATTCTGTTTATTGTGGCTCCGTTGTATACCGCCTGGTTGGAATAATATCGTGTGTACTCCGACTCTGGTGTTCTATGTTTTCCAAGGCAACGTCTAAGACACTGCCTCTCAAAAATCCGAATCTTTTCCACTTGAGATGGCGCAACGTTGAACCACACCGGGCATCTATAGGCAATTACGGCCTGATGAGGGCCATGTAGCAACTCACCTTCACCATGGTGTCAAGACGGCTGCTATAAAACAGTCGTTTTGTCAGGGCAAAGGCTCCCCGAGGCCTGGCCAGAGCAGCACCTATATGTCTGTCGAAATACAGGTACAGATCCAACCAGATGCCATGGCACTTTACTACGCTTTTACTCGCCAGTGGATGTCCATGTGGCCCTTCAATAACCAGCTGGCGCCAGTTCTTTCTCGTATCCCTTGAGGCGCTAGACAACGGAGTCCTAAACAGAAAAGTTTCTGATTTCGGGAAGTTTGATTCTCAACTTCCAGTCATCACAATATCACTGAATCTTGTCGAAGTCAATCTGCAAAAGATTTTTGATGACCTGAACTGTATGACCTGTTCAGTACGCAATTAGATCGTCGGCATACGCAATTGCCTGAGTTAGACTACCTATCAGTTCGCTGGTGTGAATGCTGAATAGAATCGGCGAGTTAACCGCTCCCTGCTGAAGACCATTTTTAATATTAAAAATTGCGGTAGAAGTTACATTGCCACTCTTGACAACGAACTTTCTACCATTTAGCATGTCATAAAGCATATATAATAGAGGTTTATTTATACCTAGTCTGGTAAGCTTTAGATAGAGACCCTCTACGGTGTGGAACGCTTTCTCCAAATCAACCACACCGCACCCGTACACTGCTTTTTAGTTTTGTTCCATTGGATATCAGAAACGAGTTTATATGCGGCATGAGTTGTGTCATGTCCCGCCTTAAAACCGAACTGATTATGCGGTATGATATTATCCGCCCACTGGAACAGAACCCTATTAATAATCTTTTCAAATACCTTGCTGATTCTCGAAAGGAGACTTATCGACCGGAGATTCGCCGGATTGGAGTAGTCCTTTCCCTTTTTAGGGTGAGGATGCACCACAGCTGTCTTCCACCGCACTGGATAATATGCATTATTCAGCGCGTTGTTAAACTGTGTGGTATAACTGTCAACTGCTTCTTGAGGCAAATGTCGAAATACAACGTTGGATATACCATCGACTCCTGCTGACTTCTTTTTCTTTAATGAATCGAAGATGAGCTGGAGCTCATTCTTCGAAATTAACTGAAAACTAGGCCCATTTCAGTCGGCGATTATGGCGTTTGCCAAATCTTCATCATTAAACCCGGTGAAACTAAGGCTCTCTCGCCATTCGGTTATATCGTTCCGGAGCCATGGGTGATGAAGTAGAGCTCTGTTCTCCAGGTCATGATTCGGGCGAATGCTAGCATTCAGCTTGTACACTTGTTGGAAAGCAGCCCCCACAGCCTCCACTTTCTCCTGCGGATCCTCGATTACATAGAGGTCATCGTCCAATACGTCGTCCTCTGTGTCTATGCCTGCCGTCAGAAAAAACGTCTCTGTTCTCTGTCGTCCTTTGGAGCTTAAGACACGGAAGATCTTTTTGATCCTTTCTTCTAAAAATCTTAATAATTTTTGGGAACATACTTGGATCGCTAGAGTTAACGGCCGGAATCTTATTTTCCCAGAGCAAATTAATGGACCTATAGTTTTCTTTGATCAATTGGTTGATGTTTTTGATGGACGACTTCAGTGTCCTAATCTCCAGATCTCGGTTGCCAGTAAACCGTCTGTACAAGCGTTTCAGTCGGTCTCTTCTTACGATATTGTAATTGCTGTTAGTCAATTTATGTTTCTGGTTAAGCTTAGTTTCGCTAGCCATAAACACATCTGGGGTTAGGTCTTTAAACAATTGGAATAAACCCTGTCTTTATCGTCTATTCCCTGATTAATGTGAAATATTGTTTTTTTTCCAGAATTGACAGTTTCTATATTTTGCTTTATTTTATGATGAAATGTTTTTTTTATTTGGAAAGCAAGTTTCGTCTATTTAATAAAAGTGAAAGGAATTAGAAAGCATTGTGACTTTAGTTTATCAAAAAAGAAGGATGAAGATAATTATTTATAATTATTACATATTACGAATAAATTTTTTTAAACTTGTCCCCAAATAAGCAGTGCAATTAGTGAATGAAGCAATAAAATTGCGCGGTCTAAAATGGCAACAGACCCCGGCGGGGGTTCCCGCCAAAACTCTTGGGCATTGCTTGATCCCGATCCCATCAGTCCAATAAGAAAGAAACAGAACCTGAGCAATTATAAAGGTTTCCCAACAATTAAACAACACACTCAGGTTAAAATCAAGGAATGTCCGAAATTCATTGTAATTAAAAATAAAGACTCAGCAAAAAAACTCAATGAATTTAATATTTTCTTGGTCACTAAAGCTATCTCCGGCCTTATAACTGACCGATTAAGTATAAAATTTATGGCTGACGGTAGCATTCTCATATTGACAAAAACCACGCAGCAAGCTAACGTTCTTCTGAGAAAACAAAATCTGTCTAACCTCTGCGAAATAGAAGTTTCCTTGCACCTTACGCTCAACTACACACGTGGTATCGTTTTCTCTCCAGAACTCAAAAACCTCTCTGAGAATGAAATTGTCGAAGGTCTCGCTGACCAACAAGTTACAAGCTTCAAAAAAATAACTAAATTTATTGATGGAAAAACCACCTATACCCCGTTGCACATTCTCTCCTTCAATCTGTATGAACTCCCATAAGAAATAAAAATAGGCTTTTTGAAGACAAAAGTGGAACCATACTTCCCCAAGCCAATGCAATGCAAGAAATGCTATAAATTCGGTCACACCAAACAGCATTGCAGGTCTGAACAATAAACATGTGATGTCTGTAGCAACGACGAACATGACCCCGAACCATGCAAACAGGTGTTGTGTATCAATTGCAAGCCCGAACACATTGCTACCAATAAAAACTGCCCCGCAAACATTAGGAGATCAAAGATTTTAGAGATCAAAACGGCAAAAAAAATTACATATCATGAAGCAAACAAACACATTCAAGAAAACCCAAACCTCTACCCCGAACCTTCCATCGCAAATATACCAAAAGACACACTCACAGAAATAATTGAAACTAGAAAAAAGAGACGCGCTCTTCAAAACAAAAACCAAGCCCCACCAATGCAAAACGACTCTCAAATGATCATCGATGACGAAGTTAATATGTCATCAAGCCTAAATTTAACAAATACACTCTCTCAAAAAAAAAAATAAAAACACAACATCAATCCCCACCGATAAAGCAAACCCCAGCACTCTATTAAACAAATACTTCAACTACAACACTACTCTACCAACTACACCAACAAATATATACAGTCAAGAACATAAAAATAACCCTACCAACAATTCAACAAATTCTAAAGAAAATAAAAACAAAACTTAACGATTACACTTCAACACTCTTTAAGTTTATTTTTTTTTAAACTTAACTGAGTGTACTTTAATTGAATCATCTTCCATCATGGTCCTTAAAATTCTCCAGTGGAATTTACAAGGCTACCAGAACAATTATTCCGACCTTCAATTAACAATTAATATCAAACCAGATATTATTGCAATACAAGAAACACATTGCCCATTCGGAATCACCCCGCAATGCCCCAATTTTAAAAATCATAATTTGATCACATCAAAGAAACACGGAGTTGCTCTGTTAATTAAAAAAGACATACCACATAAATTCGTTAATATAGATACACAGCTGCTGGTAACAGCAGCCGAAATTCACACTGAAAAAAGTTTTCAATTATCAATACATATCTACACGACAAAGATACTGTAACCTCCCAAATGCTAGTCGATACGATAAAAAATCTGTCAGGCGAATTAATCGTAGTGGGCGATTTCAATGCGTGGAACCCACTTTGGGGCTCAACGAAACACAACAGCATAGGAAGAGAAATAGAAAACTTTCTTATAAATTCCAATATCACTTTACTGAATGATGGATCTCCAACTCACATCTCTACGCATGGCACCCTTACTCACATTATGCTCTTCACATCTTTCACCTTTTTGTGACTGGTACACCTTGAAAGAAACATATTTTAGTGACCACTTCCCAATAATAACGGAAATAAATAACTTGCGCATGTCAAAAAGCTGTAATTTCACCCCAAAATTCAAACTAGGATACGCGAACTGGAAAAAATTTCAATATATAGTCGACCAACAACTAGACATGAGATCGTATAGTAATCAAAGAACCTGCTACCTATGGAGCAAACTACGCCATACCTCAACAAAAAACAAAACCAATAAAAAAAAAAAACGTTTTCTGGTGGAATAACGAGCTTAAACTTCTGCGAAAAGATAAGCAAAATGTATTTCACTCCCTCAAACGACATCCCACCCAAGAAAATCTTTTAAACTACACGAAATTACGAGCAAGTTTCAAACTCAACTGCAGAAAAGCAAAAACAACAGCCTACGAAAACCTCACAACAGCTATCAACCCACTTACACCAACACAAAAAATATGGAATAACATAAGATACATCTGAAGCCCGTACAAGGGGAATATAATAAGTGTCATTGAAACAAAAGTAGGCCCCATAACTAACTCTAAAGCCATGGCTGAAATATTTGCTCAATCCTTCTCCAATTACTCAATTAACTCAAACTACCATCAACGATTTCTTCAAAACAATTAAGAAATAGTTACCACCATACAAAATCTCACAGCTCCGTCCAGCACCGCCAAAAAAATCGAATTGAAAATTACAATAAACGAGTTTGAATCCACACTCAAGACTCTGAAAGGTTCAACTCCATCATATGACCGAATACTCGTATCATACCCAATGATTTCCCACTTATCCAAAACAGCAAAAAATCGGTTATGTAACCTTTACAACAATATCTTTCTGAACGGCATCCATCCGCAGCAATGGAAAACAGCAACAATTATTCCGATCCTTAAACCACAGAAAAATAACAATCAATTGGAAAGCTACCGCCCTATATCCTTGCTACCTTGCCTCAGTAAAGTTCTAGGAAAGATAATATCCAAGAGGTTATTGTGGTTCATGGAACAAAAGAACCTCATTATCAAATCTCAAGTTGCATTCAGACCCAATAAACGTACAATGGATGCATTATTGCACATAGACTACACCGTTTCAAACATACTATCATCCCGAAACCATTGCACTATCATCTCAATTGACTTCGAAAGAGCCTTCGAAAGAATAGGTGCACACGCCATACTTCAACAACTGACAAGATGGAAACTTGGTCCAAACATTATCAATTTTATTAAAAACTTTCTAACGTACCGCAAATTCGGATCAAGGGTAAACAACGAGTATTCAACACTTTGGGATCTTTATAACGGAATCCCTCAAGGATCACCCTTATCAGTAATACTCTTCATAATCGCATTCAACAATGTCAGTAATATCGTTAATGGTGAAAAAATCATTGATCACGAAATTTACGCGGACGATCTAATCATAATTGCAAAGATCACAAATCCCAATTTAATACAGGAAGTTTTGATACGAATTCTTGATAAGATAAATGATTGGTCTGAATCATCTGGCGCTAAGATATCAACCCAAAAATGCCAACAACTACATATATGTCGAAAAACAAGCTGCAAAAACTTCTCCTTAAACCTGGGCAGTTTCACTCCAGTAAATGAAGATACAATGAAAGTTTTAAGTTTTTTTTGAAAGAGCAATGTTCACACTAATGCCATCCTTAACGTAATACGTGCAATAATTCTATCGAAAATTGATTATGGTCTTCCAATCTACGGGTACTGCGCAAAGAGTGAATTGAACAAAATTAAAACTTATTTTAACGCCTCACTAAGAATTGGAACAGGTGCTTTCCGTACAACACCCATACATAACCTACTTGCCGAATCCGGTTTCGTGCCGCTGGAAGAACATAGAGACCTACTTACAGCTAAACTTATTCCAAAGCTACTCACCTCTTTTACATAAAGATTTCATGGCTACGATCAGACGTAAAACCAAACCCAAGATAGAACATTCTATCCTCAAAGCTACACATACAGCATAGGAACTCAACATTCCGCTTAAAGCCGTTAACACAAAGCCAGGTGTTTTCCCACCCTGGACATTGAGGAACAGTAGCGTGGACACTCAACTCTCGGTATTTAAAAAAGAAAATCTGCTTCGAAGCCATTTCCGACAATTATTTATCGAAAAGTTTGAGAACTTGTCACAACAAAATTTCAATTTTCTCTACACCGACGGTTCAGTAATAAATCATAAAATCGCCTTCGCAATAGTCGACCAAAATCTCACCACCGTACTAGCCCGTAGACTCCACCACCACAGCAACATATTCACAGCCAAAGCAGCAGCAATTATAGGTGCAATGGAATACGCTGAAAAGTGAAGAGGCAAATATTGCATATTGTCTGACAGCCTTTCTGTCTTAAACGCAATTCAGAATTAAAACTGCGGACTTATACCCATCATCAAAATCCGAAACAAACTTTGCCAATATACAACAGAAATTAAAGTCGTTTGGATACCAGGACATGTAAACATTCCTGGAAACGAAGCAGCTGATTCTGCAGCCAAATTGGCTACCAACTCACCCATCGACACTTCCACCATCACCAACCCATATGATTTCTTTAAAACAATCACAAACTCGCAGGTCGAAAAACCTCTTCAAAACTTCAAAAATATAAACAACTATTACACCAATTTAATCAACCCTTCTCGGCCAAGGTTTATCTACCGAATAAACTACAGAGGAAAGAACTAAGAGCTATAACAAGACTTAGACTCGGGCATACCAATCTTACACATATACACCTCATCGACAAGCATATAACCAACAATTCCTGCATATTTTGCAACAATCCACAAAAAATGACGATAGAACACACCTTACCTAAATTCCAATCAGTCACTAACAGAACCGACAACGTTAATTTAATTAAAAATCCGAGCTTAGAAAACAGTTTAAAAATTATAGAATTCCTAAAAAAATTTAATTTGTTAAATAAAATGTAAGAATAGAAAATTGTACACTTAAAAATACTAATTTGTAAATTTTACCTTATAAATAAGAGCGAAGGCTGATGGCTTATTTGTTAGAGCCTTAATGCTTAATTTATTGTAGTTTGATATTGCACTAAATAAATTTATAATAATAATAATAATAAATTTTGAAGTCGTATACATGCATATGTACTTTTTTGTGGAAGATATTTGTCTGCATGAAAATCTCTTTTGAAGTTTTACACACTATTTGAAAGCAGGGTAAAGCGGTGCTTTTTATTTTCGTGTTAAGCCTAGTACGCTGCTGATGCGAAACGAAAATGTTCGGTGGTCTCCACTAGGAGAGCGAAATACTAACAAAAACCACAGCGGAAAAATATTTGCGGAGAATTCTGTAAGCTGTCAAAAACAATTGACAAGTTGTAAAAAAAAAGTAATTTTGTCAATTACATTTTAGATGGAATTTTTTTGTCACCAAATTACTTAAATTGGAATCTAGTTGGCGTGTGTATCGTTTTCGTGAAAATGTTTTACTTTGCTTTACTTGATATTGATTAATTATTTAATTCTTTATTTCATGTACATATATACATTTTTATAAATAATATAATAAGCATGTCAATATTATTTAGCGCAAAAATTCATAATCGTAGATTATGACTGTCATAGAATCTAGAAATATCATATCCTGCATTTACAAAAAATACATTAAGTACTTTGTAGACATATAAATGTCTCAAAGGAAGAATATTAGGCTTCTTGAAAGTTTTAGCATAATTCTAATAGCATGTTTCTGCTTTACAAAAAGGGGTTCTAATTTACTGCAATAGGTTCCACCCAGTGTTACCGCAGGTTTAATTTTTAATGAGTCCCGGAGGCTAAAAAATGAGTAATTTTGAAAATAAATGAGTCCCAATAAAAAATCTCTTTTAAGCTTATAATAATACATTTTTTTAATAACTAAAATAAATACTTTGAAAACGTACAAGAAAATATCAAATTCATAAATTAATTGAAGAAAACGCAAAAAATATGTTTATATTATTTTTGTTTTTTCATAAATAGTTACTATTAAGTTCACTGAATTTAAGTAAATCACATACCTACATGTTTTACATATATCACAATAAACTATGTATTTTCGATAATATACAAGAATATTATGATTAAAATTTAAAAAGTCTTAAGAACACATTTTTTTTAAAGTAAACAAATAGGAACAATTCAATAATAAGACAAAAGTAAGAAAACAAATAAATAAAACAAAATCATATTTCTTAATCTGAAGTCCAAACTTTATTTTTGAGGCACATAACTCCTTTGCAAACATATTTAATTCAACAGTTTCTAAGTTAAATCTAATAAAGTTTTTTGTTTTGATTAGCTGGAGATCTGAATTTTTTTTTCTTCGGTTGCAAAAGTTTGAGGAATCGTCATCAGTTTTATAATAAAGTTAGAAAGGTTCTCAAAAATAGGCTCTTCACACGCATATCTTAATTTTAAAACATCCATCCAAAACTCTTCTATGTTTTATCCAAAGGAAGGAAAGGAAATAGAAGCGTAGTTCAGATTATTCACTCCTTGTAAAACATTTTCCGCAGAATGAAATAAAAGTTCCTTAAGCTTTAAATTGACTCGTTCTTCAAAAAATGAGTCGAATCTGAAAAAGGTGAGTCCCTGAGTCAACGTAATAAAAATGAGTCCCTTTTGACTCAAATGAGTCACAGTGGTAACAGTGGTTCCACCTCAGCAGGAGACTCCGTATTGTAGCTCGGAGTTTACCAAACCATAATAAACTGACTTAAGAATAGTAAGCCATCTAAACGAAATCTAGTGCAACAAGGTGAATGATAAAATAAGGACATACCCGCGCATATATTTCCAGTCAGGCTAACCAGCATAAATTTAGTTTTTACTTGCGATTATAAGTACTATAAGGCAAGTTATGTATTCGTACAAAATTGTTTTCTTCTAACAATCAAACATGACATTACGATCATAGATAACACCAAAAACTGGGTCGCCCAATTCCGTCTGTATGTCATTCTGTCAGTCTGTCTGTGTGTCCTCGATTCTACAGCGTAAATGGTTGGTTAGATTTGCTTCAAACTTGGTACATATTGTTTTTTCGGTAATATGCCCACACGTTTTTTTTAATTTTTTTTTTAAACGACAAATAACAGTAGCTCCCATACATTTTTTTTTGGCCAAAGCAAAATAGTACATTTCACTGCTAAGTATAAAAGTATTTCTTTTTGCGTACTTATTAACGGTACTTCCCTTAGAACCACTTTTCATATTTTCTACTTTCTCAATATTGGATGAACTGATTAAAATGATTTTTTTATACAAATGCCCCCTAAAATTGTTAATAAAACTACTCAAATTTTCACAAAAAAAGTTTTTCGATTTTTAAAAAATAAATAATTTTTTTTTGAAAAATTGATTTTGCAAAAACCAGTGATAGATTTTTTTTTAAATTTGAATTTTATATGTAAATTAATAATATCCTCAAAATGGCGTTTCAAAATTTTTTTCTAAAACTGTTTTCAAAATTTTATACATAAAAAATTAATTTATTAAAAAACCGCTCAAACGATTTTTGATTTTTTTTGATATATTCTTATTTATCCATGAATTTATATGGCATTTTTGTTTTCCCTCAAACTATAACGACTAACCAATATTAAAGCATTTAATTATGTGTATTATCCATTTCTTTTTACCTTTTTATTATACCCTTTTTACGAATTTTGGCGTACGTCACTGAATACTGAATACAATGTATGACCTCATACATTTATATATACATATGTGCTTTAAAAATCACATGAATCTTATGCATGCATATTGCACCTTAATTATGAATTTGTATGTTGTAGCTACCTACCCACTTACATCCTTCATTTTCATTATTATATGTACTTGTTTAAATACTTAGGTTCCATCTAAATGCATATGTATATGTATAGATACATTTTACTCTCCGAACTTACATAATTAAAATCCAAAACTTAGATTTAAAGATACATTTGTAGGTAGGTACCTATGTAACTATTCCTTGAATCATCCATTCCACAATTCATTATACTAAGAATCAAGTTAATCTTACCTACATAGGCTTTAAACCTGCATAGGATAACTACACCTAACTAACTAAACATCAGTGGTTAGTTACATTTAAGTAGTTAGCTACAAGAGCAAGTTCGTGCGATCCAGTCGTGCATTTTATTTTACTTATAATAAGTTTGTGCAAATAGAACCATTTCCCCAAGACCTCCAAGTCCTTATTTATTTGGGTAAACAAGTTTAAATCGCTGCGATCTGAGTATGATAAAGCTGTGTCGGCAGCAAAAGCTGTCAATTTGCTTTTGAAAGGCTGAATAAACAACGAGTTAATAAATATATTGAAGAGTATTGGGCCCAATACAGAACCTTGAGGAACGCCTGTAGTGATAGAATTTGGTGAACTGCAACAATCTTTAATTTTAACGCCCTGTTTGCGATTATCTAAGTAAGACGCAAACCAGTCATATATAAGCCCTCTAAGCGTTATATAATTTACATAGTAAAATAGAATGATCTACCATATTAAAAGCTTTTGTAATACCTATAAATAACGCTGCAGGAATCATGGACTCATGCTATTGTAGACTTCACTACAAAACCTTAGCACAGCATCTTCCGTAGATCTTACACATCGAAAACCAAAGGGAAAGTCGCTAAAAAACTTTTTTTTTAATTAGAAAAGAAACAACTCTGGACTGCCTTTTTCAATTTTTGTTGAAAAGACAGATAACAGGGAAATTGGACGATAATTATTTAGAGATGCAGTATCACCTTTTTTATGTAGTGGTATTACAAGCGCAAGTTTAAGTGAATCAAGAAAAAATACCTCTCGGAACACTAAAATTGAAAATAAAACTCAAAACATCAGAAATGAAAAAAGAAATATTCTTAAAACTTTACTTGAAACCAAGAAGAGTTCAAATTCTTAAGCCTCATAACGATATTATGTATGAACTTCTAGGGACGTAAAGTTTTCAAAAAAGAAATTGGTTACTTGAAAATTATCTTCTATTATGTTATTTTATTTTATGTTAGACAAATGTTAGATTCTGGTGAAGACGTACTTACGAAGTTGGACATATTTGTAAAGTAATTATTAAATAAGTTTGCAGCGTCAAATGGTGCTGAGACTTTTACATTATTAGAATTGATAACAATATTAGCAATAGCTTTATTTACATTTAAAATTTCATTTCCTTCCCACTCTTTTTTCGGATTGTCAAAACTGTTAGCAAATCTATTTCTGTAATAAGCATACCTACAAAGAGGAATTTCATATCTAAATTCATTACATAACTTATCATAATACTTTTTAAGTGTTAAGTTACACGAAAGCGTTCGATATGGTTAGTCATACTGTTTTATTATATAAATTAGACAAGATAAGTTTTCGAGGTTCTATGTAAAAGTGGTTCGAGAGTTATCTTAAAAATAGGATACAGTATGTGATAATCAGTGGTTGTACTAGTACTCCGAAAACTAGTAACATAGGCGTACCGCAGGGTTCTGTGCGTGGTCCAACTTTATTTATAATATATCTAAGCTCCATTTTTTTTTTTTTTTTTTTTTTTTTTTTTATTCAATTTATCGATATGCTATACACATTAAGATATAATATCTTATTAAAAAGTGATAGCTTTAATAATGTATACATACATGAATAAGAATAAAAGCTAACTAGCAAGATCAAAGTAATATAATTACATTAGAACAATAATTAAAATGAAGTTAAAATGAAAGCTGAGTAGTTTACAAATAAAATGAAGCTATAAAATTAAAAATAACTGCAAATTTTAAATTATTAATGTATTAAAGTATTAAAGGTAAAACCACAAATTTAAAGCAAAGAAAAGTAGTGACTTAGTTTACTCTGAAATATTTTAGCATTACTAAGACCTCTGATATCACTTGGCAAAGAGTTCCATATGCGAATGGCGTTGACAAAGAACTGCCGCTCGGAAGTAAGGCATGTATGGCGTGGGATGTTAAGTGTGTTTGATCTGTTCGAAGTAGGAAATTGTAATCTGTAATATAGGTTATGTGGTTGATGCGTCTGTTAAATAGTGAAGAGAAGAAGAAGTGTTCGATATTGAAGAAAATACTTAAACTGCATATTGAATAGAGTAGGAGCAAATTCGGAGATATGGCCATATCTTTTAAGGCCGTAGATGTATCTTATTGTATTGTTGAAAGCAACCGTAAGCTTTCGTCTACTCTCAGCATCACAGTTACAGTAAATTTCACAACCATATGTAAGGAGTGGAATAATTAAGGTTTTAGCTAACATCTTACGAGTTTCTATCGGAGTTAAGTATTGGGAATTATGAAGAACCCTAAGAACACAGTGAAGAACCCTAAGAGCAGCAGCACATGAAAAATTAAATTGATGAATAAGCTTACGAATGAGAATCGAGTGGTCAATTGTATCAAAAGCTTTCGAAAAATCCAAAAGGACCAAAAAACTTACATTATCGTCATCAATACCTTGCCTAATGTCTTCAGTCACATTCAATAGCGCTGTCAAACAGTTATGCTTTGGACGAAAACCAGACTGAAAAGGTGTCAGGAAATTGACTCTACTAAGATATGTATTTATTTGTCTTTGCATAATCCTTTCCAAGACCTTAGAAAGAAACGGAAGTATATAGATTGGGCGAAAGTCCTTGCAATTAGATGATTTTGGGACGGGGATTATCTTCGCTTGCTTCCAAGTCATAGGGAAGATGCCGGTTGTTATCACTGTATTAAACAAATATGTAATATAATTCAAAAGTATTGGTAGTAAAGCTCTAATAAAAACAGGGTGAATACCATCAATTCCAATAGCATTTGATTTAACCAACATAAAGCTTTCAACAACTTCAGTAGACTCAATTACAGAGAACTTAAAAGCAGATTGAGATGTAGGAGAATTACCCTCGTTAAATACCTCATAAGAATCTACTGAAGATGTAGAGGGCAACGTTAAAAATTGTTTATTTAGCTCATTAATGTCAATGTTATGACAGTTAGAACTTTTTTGCTTACCAATACCAAAATTGCGTAGATTGTTCCACAATTTTCGACCATTACTAGATATATTAAGGCGATTTTTGAAAAAAAATGATTTTTCAGTGCGTATCTTGCAAACAACTTGGTTTCGTAGTAACCGATATGATCTGTGAAGATCTTCCAACCTATATCTTTTCCACCGAAGGTATGCTTGATTTCTACGGTACATGAGAGAGGAAATTTCTGGAGTAAACCACGGTCGGGATCGATGTGTTAAACATTTTCGTTTAAGGGGAACAAAAGTATTAAAGAGATACTCAATATTAGTTTGAAAAAATTCGACTTGTTCGTTCGGAGATGGCATAGAGTAAAGTCTATCCCAATCAATTATAGAAACATTTTGTTCAAGAGCAGAATAATTCACATTTTTAAAATCTCGATACTGGAAAGTTGTTGGGGGGGTAATTATATTGAAATCAAAAGTGAGAAAAATCAGATCATGTTTTGAGAAGGCAGGAGCGACAAGTTGGTTATAGAACAGAACATCATTCATGCTACTAACAAAAATAATATCAAGTAGTGAACTAGAGCTATTAGTAAAATGAGTAGCCTCATGTTCATTAACCGGTGATAGATTAAACGATCTCATTGTGTTAACTAAGGTGCTTTCTACTAATAGGTTACTATTAATATCCCCACATAAAACAATCTTAGTTGACATCACAGCAATTTCATCCATCAGACATACGAGAGGTGAAAGATCAACGAATCTATTGGGTCTGTAAACTGTACCAAGCAGAAGCTTATCTTCTCCACATATCATGTCTACAAAAATATACTCGATTGAACAACCAGGGCTTGATGCACTATTTATCCTGCAAGTAATACCATCACGAACATAAATTGCCACTCCACCTCCTCTACCACCTCGATCAGCCCTAAAAAGTCTATAACCATTTAAGTGAAACATAGTGCTGGGAAAATTAATGGGGAACCAAGTTTCAGAAACACAGATAGCATCAACTCCAGAACCAGCAAAAGCATATCTAAATTCATCAATTTTTTTTCATAGGCTTTGAGCATTTATGTGACAAACTTGAAACCCCATAAATTGACTGCAAAGTACCCTAAGCATTGAACGCAAAATCAAATCATCGCCAATACCAGAAGAATACATGCTAAAAAACATTTAAACTGTATTAATGATAATATGTGATAAAATTATTAAGAGTTTTACCAATAATTTACATAAAGAGAAAAATAAAGATTAAAAAATGTATTTTTATGTATGTAAATGTTTTCTCTTCCTTTTCTGGGAAGTGTTGAAGCTTTTCCTGATGACCTTGCCTATTGTTCAGCTACTAGATTAGATTTAATCTCAAGTTTAAACCATGATGTCCACTTGTTAAGATCTTGGTTCGCTAAACATGAACTTATAGTTGGTAATACAACTAAACTGATGTTTTTAGTCTTTTAGGTCAATAAATTCCTGATGTTAACATAACTTTTCCCTCATTTGACTGTTCCAGATATATTTTATTTAATATAAACTGTCATCTAATGCGTGCTCAATCTTTCGACGACAATCAAGCATGCAATGATACTTGTTTTAAAATTGATAGTGTTCATACCTTTAATTACCTAGGTGTGACTGTTGATCAAAATTTAAGTTGGTCTCAGCACATATTAATTTTTAAAACGATGATGTGTGTTTACACCCACTCGCTGTTTATATAGGTTAAAAAAAATGTTCAACGAACTTGCTAAAGACTATTTATCATGGGATATTTCAATAAAATTGCAATATGGCGTCTTGGGGTATTGGGGTGCTGCTCACCTAAACAAACTCTAACAACCAACCCTAATTCAAAAATCAGCGATAGAAATGTTTGCAAGTCGCATAGACTTGCTCAGTCAATACCTCTGTTTAAGAGCCTGCAAATTCTTCCGTTAAAACATTTATATTACTACAAAGTCTTAAAGGTTTTCTTTATGAGAGGTGGATATTACAAAGTCCTATCTCAAATAGCCGTCATCTTCGTAAAAATGAAATGTTTTTCGCTAATATTCCTTCCTATCGTACTACTAAACTAACTATAGAAACTTTTATTCCGTCCTGTCTCGTAAGTTGTTTAATACTCTCTTGATCTTGGAAGATCAAATTATGGCTTCTTTTTTTTTGATCAGAAAGAAATTGAAAGTCTACTTTCACATATGATATAAAAAATAGTTATTTATGGTTTGTTACATTGAAAGCAAAAATTGTATTTTTTTTTGTTTTTTCCATTACTTCACATTTTTCTCAATTTTTTTTTTTATTCAGATTAGATTTGAACTATGTTTAATTTTTCTTCCTTCCTTAACATGAATTTTTAATTGTATAATTTTGTATATAATTAGTTCTTTGTACACCCCACACAAAGTTTATTATTAATGTGCCAGTCGTTCTCGTACTGTCCGAGGGTCGCCAGTTCGATTCCCAGCCGGGCATCAGAACTTTATCAGCTTTTTTTCACAACCGTGAAGTGGAAAACTTTATTGGTTGGGAAAACGAACAAAGGAGGAGGATTTTAAGCACCGGGGCATCGAAAGGTGTCCTAGGACCAATGAGGCCAGCGATGGCATCAGCTGAGGGAACATCGAAAGATGTTCCAATTACAAGCAGTGATTCTGCAGCAACAACATCAACAGCAATAACAACAACGGCAACATCATCCGATGCTAATCCAAAGCGCAGAAAGAGGATAAAGTGCGCACCAAATTTGGTAAAGAGGAGATCCACGGCCACCTCAGCAAAGCTGCCAGCTGGGGTGCATACGTCCGATATAGACGAGACGTCAGAGGCAGCAAGACAAACCCAGCTAGACACTTCACCCGAAGAGGGTATAGCATATATGTCTGAGGAAGGAGAAGGGCACTTCACGACGGGCGATAGTACTGCCTTCGTGAACCTCTCCACATCAGAGGCATCATCTGAGGAGGACGAGGTACAAAAAATGGTCGCCCAAATTGAAGCTTTGGAGGCAGAAATCGAAAAGATAAAAAGCAAAGTTAAGGCCAGCCAAGAAGCGCGCCGAGCGAAGCAACTAAAGGAACTCGACGAAAAAGGACAACAACAGAAAAAAGAACAGTTACAAAAACAACAGCCACAGCAGCAGCCAAAACAACAACGGCAAAAACAACAACAGCAGCAACAGCAGCAGACACAAGCCCAGAAACAACCGCAAGAAAAACAGCAGCAGCAGATCCAAAAGCAGCAGATTCAAAAGCAGCAGAATCAACAGCAGCAGAAAAGTCAGTCTCAGCAGCAGCAGCCACAGCCGCCGATTACGAAAAAAGAAAAGGTGCCACCCATAAATACTTATAAAATGGAGTTACAGGATACCATAAATCTATGTAAGTTGACCATAGGTCAAAATTTTACTATTAAAAGATTAAATAACGATAGGCATGCTATCCAGTGCTTCACACTGGAACAGCACAAAAAAATTAAAGAGTTGCTAAAAGAAACTACTACTGAATTCTTTAGTTTCACCCCTAAAACCGAAAAATTTCAAACGGTCCTTTTGAAGGGCATAGATTCCTACACGGAACCACAGGTGCTATTAAATGAACTCCGCCAAAAAGCGAATGACGATCTCGACTTTATCGGGGTCAAGCCGTTCGCTACAGTTAGAGCTAGGCGGGAGAAGCGAAGTCTTCCCTTCTTCCTTGTTCAACTCTCACCCAGCAGCAAACTGGATAGTTTGAGGAGTATATCCGTCCTCAACTACCAGGTTGTAACTTGGGACAAATTAAAAAGGCGCGGCGACATGCTTCAATGTATGCGCTGCCAAAGGTTCGGCCACGCCGCAGCAAACTGCGAAATGCAGTCACGCTGCGTTAAGTGTGGAGAGAACCACAATGCAGATGAATACAAGTTAGGAAAGGAACGGGTCGAAGATAGGACCCAGCTTAAATGTGTACTCTGCCGAGGCGGCGGACACCCCGCTAATTATCGGGAATGCCCGACGTTTCAGCTTATAAAAAACAATAAAGCAGCAAAGCAAACAGTGGTAGAAAAGCGTCCAACAGTGCGCCCTCCTACAACAACGCCCGTCAACCCCCAAATTTCTTACGCCCAAATGGCGTCAGGAAGGGGAAGCACGGTACAGCCTACACCAAAGGTCGCCCAACAGGCCCCCGTGCCTAAGGCGCCGGCGGCACAGGCGGATATTATGGGCGTTCTACTGGCCATCCAGGGCCAGTTGAACGGCCTCCAAAACCAGATCAGGGAGCAGGCGACTGGGGTGGATTATCTCTACTCTGTTTTGCCGAGCTTAACGCAACTTAGAGGTTAAGGGCGCGCTGCCGGAGAGGCCCTTTAAGATCCTAGCTGTGAATGTAAATTCAATGATTAGGACCGAACGTAGAGCGAATTTATTCCAATTGCTTAAAGACATAAGTCCAGATGTGTTTATGGCTAGCGAAACTAAGCTTAACCAGAAACATAAATTGACTAACAACAATTACAATATCGTAAGGAGAGACCGACCTAACTCCACTCAAGGAGGGGGCGTCGCAATCTTTATACGTAAAGGCATTATTCATAAGGTAATATATAATAGTGATGTGCGTAAATTTCGGACGTTAGAGGCATGCATCATATGCATTCATCTCCAACAGGGGAAGCGAATGTATGTGATCGCTGCCTATGCACCGGAAACACCTCAGCCCACACAGTTTATAACAGAGCTTGAAAAGCTTTTTGAATGCTTAAGATTGAGCTCGGAAGAAAACTACTACATATTGGCTGGTGATTTGAATGCCAAACATATAGATTGGGGAAATCAAATACAAAATCCTCGTGGTAACCATCTGTATAATTGGATGGGTCGATACAGCCTGGAGTATCGCATTGAACTTCTCGCTACAGACAGGCCATCGTTTCCAAGAAGCGGTGCCTATCTGGATCTATTGTTGAAAGACGCAAGACTAACAATTACTGATACTGTGGGTCATCGGCCTAAAAATTGTTTAAGAACGATCGAGTACGACAGTGACCACTGCGGACTCGCCGCCGTAATACAACTTCCGAACGCGCTTATGGAGTTGGAGGAGTATGTACCGGTGCATACTTTCAATTACAGTAAGGTGCGCTGGTCACGCTTTTCGAACGTTTTATTGAGCGAATTACGATTAAATGGTATATATACTTAGAACAAATGGACGAAACAATTCAACGAACAATGAACAGGACAATACCGAAATACAAAGAACGTAACGCAACTGACATGTACCGTAACGCGACAATTGATGCACTACGCAGACAAAAAAGTGGCTTACTGACAAGACTAAAACGCTTGTACAGACGGTTTACTGACACACTAGATCTGGAGATAAGGACACTGAAGTCGTCCATAAAAAACATCAACCAATTGATCAAAGAAAATTATAGGTTGTCCATTAATTTGTTTTGGGACAACAAAATTCGGGCCGTGAACGCTACCGACCCGAGTATGTTCCCACCAATTAATAAGATATTCAGAAGAAAAGATCAAAACGATCTTCCGTGTCTTAAGCTCCAGAGGACGACACAAAACAGAGATTTACTTCTGACAGCAGGCATAGACCCAGATGACGCCGTCTTGGACGATGACCTCTTCATAATCGAAGATCCGCAGGGGAAGGTGGAGGCTGTGGGGGCTGCTTTCCAGCAAGTGTACAAGGTGAATGCTAGCATTCGCCCGAATCATGACCTGGAGAACAGAGCTCTGCTTCATCACTTATGGCTCCGAAACGATATAAGCGAATGGCGATCTGAGAACCTTGGTTTTAGCGGGTTTAATGATGAAGATTTGGTAAACGCCATAATCGCCGACCGAAATGGGCCCAGTCCCCTGTTAATTTCGAAGAATGAGCTCCAGCTCATCTTCGATTCATTAAAGAAAAAGAAGTCTGCAGGAGTCGATGGTATATCCAACGTTATACTACGACATTTGCCTCAAGAAGCAGTTGACATTTATACCACACTGTTTAACAACGCGCTGAATAATGCATTTTATCCAGTGCGGTGGAAGACAGCTGTGGTGCACCCTCTCCCAAAAAAGGGAAAGGACAACTCCGATCCGGCGAATCTCCGGTCGATAAGTCTTCTTCCGAGTATCAGCAAAGTATTTGAAAAGGTTATTAATAGAGCCCTGCTCAAGTGGGCGGAGGACAAAAATATCATCCCGGATAATCAGTTCGGTTTTAAGGCGGGACATGACACAATTCATGCCGCGTCTAAACTAGTTTCTGATATCCAATGGAACAAAACTAAAAAGCAGTGTACGGGTGCCTGTCTGGTTGATTTGGAGAAGGCCTTCGACACCGTATGGTTAGAAGGTCTCTATCTAAAGCTAACCAGACTAGGTATAAGTAAACCTCTATTGTATATGCTTTATGACATGCTAAATGGTAGAAAGTTTGTTGTCAAGAGTGGCAATGTAACTTCTACCGCAATTTTTAATATTAATAATGGTCTTCAGAAGGGAGCGGTTAACTTGCCGATTCTATTCAGCATTTACACCAGCGATCTGATAGGTAATCTAACTCAGGCAATTGCGTTCGCCGACGATCTAATTGCGTACAGAACAGCTAATACAGTTGAGGTCATCAAAAGTCTCTTGCAGAGTGACTTCGACAAGATTCAGCGATATTGTGATGACTGGAAGTTGAAAATCAACTTCCAGAAATCAGAAACTATTTTGTTTAGGACTCCGTTGTCTAGCGCCTCAAGGGATACGAGAAAGAACTGGCGCAAGCTGGTGATCGTAGGGCCACATGGACATCCACTGGCGAGTAAAAGTGTAGTAAAGTACCTTGGCATCTGGTTGGATCAGTACCTGTATTTCGACAGACATAAAGGTACTGCTTTGGCCAGGGCTAGGGGAGCCTTTGCCTTGACAAAACGACTGTTTTATAGCAGCCGTCTTGAGAGCAGGGTGAAGGTGATTTGCTACATGGCCCTCATCAGGCCGATGATTGCCTACGGATGCCCGGTGTGGTTCAACGTTGCCCCATCTCAAATGGAAAAGATTCGGGTGTTTGAGAGGCAATGTCTTAGACGTTGCCTTGGATTACACAGAACACCAGAGTCGGAGTACACAAGATATTATTCCAACCAGGTTCTATACAACGGAGCCAACATAAACAGAATAGATAATTTTATGTTCAAGCTGATTCGGGATCACGTTGCAAGAGCGATGTCCTCAATTAACAGCTTAATTTTTGGGGCTTATTACCCCAATAACGAATATTTTGAGAGTGCGCGGTTAATTGGTTACATCCCTCCCGAGGCATTCCTCTATTTAGACAGTCGAGAGCTGGTACAGGATGGAGGGGCGGTTCCGCTCATCTACCACGTCAGCCGGAAAACTGTGGATAGGCGACTCCTGTATGGTCGAGACGTCATCGCTCAAGGTGGAGAAGAGCGCCTTCGGTTCAGTAGGACTGTGTCCGATCGGGACCGGAGGGATAGGGCGAAACAGGGGAACCAGTTCTGGTGGCTCTCTGAACAGCATCGTGATATATAAAGTCGATGAAGATGATATATCTTGGCCGACTTACATAGATTTAGGGCATTAGGTATAGGGAACAGTCAGGGTGGCACCAAAAAAAAAAAAAAATTTAAAATATGTATGTATGCGGGGCCATACGTGCATGTATCTGCGTGTCTGTACATGTATGTGCGTACGTATATGTATGTGCGTACGTATATGTATGTGCGTATGTACATGTATGGGTGGGTTGCATGTTGGTGTGTGTCTGCATGCATATAAAAAATAAACAAAAAAAAATTAAAAAACGAAAAAAATGCTGCTGTGGCTGTGCTAGTTTTAAAGTAGTTTTAAGTATTATTAGGTATTTTAAGTAGTTTTAATTATTTTTAATATATATTAAGGTTTAGTTTATAAGTAAAAAAAAATTATAAGATACCAAGTTTTTGTAAAGTTTCCTTGAAATATAAAATAAAATAAAAAAAAAATTTAGATTTAATTAAAATAGTTTTTAGGTCGAAAGACATTAGTTTTAAGAGTTATTGTTTAATTTAGAGCGCCCGTAAAGGGCCAGTAAATTAGTTGTAAGTTATTGATAATTAGGCTAGTTTTAAACATTTTTGTCTAGCTTTAAGATAGTTATAAGTTAAAATGAAATAAAAATGAATTTAAAAAAAAAAAAAAATTATTAATGTGGCATTATCTCCACTGGCGTATTAACCACTAGGCTCGTGATGCTCGAGCATAGGCCGGCAACTTGTAGGGGCGGCAAATTTTGTATTATATTTTATTTTAATCTAAAAAAATATAACGCAAAAAACAAAGAAAAAGATTACTGTCATTCAAATGTGTCACTCATCATTTTTGGTATCTGAAAATACGAAATTTAAATCTCTGGCCTGATTTTCAGTCTCTGCACATTTCGATAAGGAACCGATTTTGAACAATACGCGGTCGCCATAGATAGATTTTAAATATTATCGGACATGATTTTTGCACTTACCTATGGGCCTTAAAATTGCTAAAAAAATCTGCGTAATATTCAGGCTATTTTTTATATAGTGAAAAAAGTGACTTAAAAAGTCACTTACAATTTCACAATGTAATATTAATGTATATGTATAGATAATTAATCAGCCCAATTCTAAATGACAATTCCTAGGGAAATATTTTCCTTTTCCCTACTCTCTTATTACAAACAAAAAAAAACTCCCAGGATTTGTTTCCCTTTTTCTTTTCTCCTATTCTAAACAAACTTCAAATATGGGAAAAAATACTCGGGAAAAAAGTAGACATTCTAAATGCCAAAAAAGAGACCATTTTTCAGATTTGGCGCTCGGTTTTTCCGACACATTTGATGGAGAATTGGGAACAAATTTTAGTTTTTTACTTTATACAACTAAAATATAAATAATTGGAGAATACTATTCTCGGGAGAACACATCTCCCGGAGAGTAATTTTCCGCAGAATATTTAGAATTTGGCTGAATATTTTATACTGAAATGGGTAAAAATGTTAAATACCTATTGCTTAAATAAAAATAAGTAATTCTTAAAATTTATATACAAAATTTATTTTTCTTTTTTAATGGAGAGAAATTGTTCGGAACTGACATTACTTTTGGGACTAACTAAAATAAATGATCTAATCTCACACCAAATTCCTGTTCCACTCAACAAGTTCTTGGAATTTTTTTATAAGAAAAGGTATATATCAATGCCATTTCTAATATAATACTACCAACTATTTGTCTTTTCAACAACAAATATAAAAACCAACATGTAATGCGCAAGCGCGGCTCCAGAGGGAGGGTCATGACGTCATGGGCCCCTAAAGCTCTAGGAGAAAACAATAAAAGGCATTAAGACATACACCATTTAATTTAAGGACAAAAGCCATCAACTTCTTATAAAGGGTTATCCATTTTGCGGTTTCAAAAGTAAACGTAAATAAAACACATATAAAATATTTTTTTTTCATGATATTTCTATTTTATTATAAAGTTTGAACGTTGACATTATGTGTGAAACACTATATCATTTAAATGATCACCACGCGAATTGTTGCAAGCATCGATTCTTTTGAGGTAATTTTCGACCACTTTTTGACACACTTTTGGGCGGTATCTCAGCCATAACTTGGCGAATGTTGGTTTTCAAGTGCTCAAGAGTTAAAGGTTTATGTGCATAAACACGGTCTTTCGCGAAGACCACGAAAAAAAGTCCAGCGGTGTCAAATCGCATGATCTTGGTGGCCAGTTGTTATCGCTACGACGAGAAATTACGCGGCCAGGAAATGTCTCTTGCAATAAAGCCATATTCGCTCGCGTTGTGTGGCATGTGGCACCGTATTTTGAAACCACATATTCTCCAAGTCGTATTCTTCAATAGCAGACAAAAAAAGTCGGTTAGCATATGACCATAAAGCTCCGAATTGATGGTGACAATCCTTCCATCGTTGTATTCGAAGAAGTAAGGTCCAATCATACCTCCGGACCAAAGAGCGCCCCAAACAGTGACATTTTGTGGATCTAATGGCCTCTCTTTAATTACTTGAGGATTTTCAGAGCCCCAAATACGACAATTTTGATTTTAACATACCCACCGAGTGAGAAATGTGCTTCGTCGCTGAAGAAAATTTTGTTCGAAAAATCGCCGTCCACCGCCTGTTGTTCAAGCACCCATTCGACGTATCTACGACGTTGTGAATGGTCAGCTGCCTTCAGTTGTTGTGTGACCTGGACTTTATATGGATGTAGGTATAGATCCAAATGCAAAATACGCCATAATGTGCGTAAGACAGTCCTAATTCCTGAGAACGACGAGAAATCGACACATTCGGGTCTTCGGCAACACTTTCACTTACAGCAGCGATATTTTCATTGGTACGAGCGAAAAGATGATGCGCAGGCCCTACAATATCTGTAACCAATCCAGTCTCTTCAAATTTCTTCACAATTTTGCCAATTGCTTGCGTAGTTGGACGATTATGTAAACCATAATCTCCTCTTAAAGCACGATATGTGGCAGTGGCAGAATCACCATTTTTGGAGTAGGTTTTAACAATTTTTATGCGTTGTGCGATAATTATGTAATCCATTTTCGTATATGTCAGACTTTCAACTGAAAAAAAAATTGGTTTAACAACTTAGTTTGACATATGTCGAATTCCAGCCCTATACTTTTGAATCCGCAAAATGGATAACCCTTTATATATCTTTCTAGATCTTTTTATTAAATTAATTGCAATAGTCTATACGCAATACCCCATTGCAGTATAAAAAATATTTGACATATTTCGAAAATACTACCGCGCGCCGCATTCAAATTCCTCACCCCCAAAAAGACAACCGTGTCCCATAACTCCAAAAATAAGCCATACTAAGATCGGAAGCCTTCGTACGCTTCACCCCCCAAAACCCATTTGTTAACATTGTTGTATTTGTACCTTTGAAACTCTATCCATGAATAGATGTGAAATCGAAAAATAAAACAAAAACAAATTACTAGGGCTATGTGTCTATTGGAAGAGGAACGGAAAAGTTACTTGTGTGCGTGTTTCAGCTTGTAGGCAAATGTCAAAAAACAGCAGAGGTTTCGGGTCTTTATGTTATTAGTTTATGCATAACTCTTCGATGTTAGCCCATTCAAACACGATCCTGGCATATTATTAAAAAAAGGGGGCGGTAGGTACTTAGCGTGCCTCAGGGCGGCGAGAAGGTTAATCCGCCATTGATTATCTCAATTACTATCCTAATAAAAAGATGTCACTACCTATTCTCATTATTAAATTAAAAATTAAGTATATTCAATAAATTATTTACTAATTTAATTGAGAATAAACCCAAATTGAATTGAATTGAAAATTGCTTTTTAATGAAATAATCAAAAGCAAAAGATGTCTCGCTAGCTGCATAGGATTCCTGCCAAAACTCAAAGGTCAAAGCATTTCTGAGAGCACGGAAATCAATTTTATTGTGTTTTAATATATTTAAATTTTCAGTTCTATCAACCTTAGTGCTAAGTTAAATGGTAGTTAAACTGTGATCCGTAAATTTAAGATCGTGAACCATGGTTTTATAAGTAATTTCATTAGATCTCTGCAGTCGTTGAGTTATTGGTTGAGTTATTAATGATTCAAATCCAAAAGCAGATAATCCCGAAACATAATAATCAATATCTGTTGTATCACACACCAGATCTATATTAAAATCACCCAACAGAAACATCTTTTAAGACCTTTGACATTGCAAAAAAATCGAAAACTCATCCACGAAAACCTTGATAGCATATCTATGTAATCTGTATACGGCGACATAAATAATACCAGAGATTTTTAAACTCAGGTACATTATATCAGCACTATATAACCTGGGTTTCAATATTTCACAAATTATATCACTCCTATAAAAAACTGCTACACCTCATGCACAATAAGAATCATTGGACATAGCTGCAAAAGTATAATTAGGAATACTATGATTAGAAACTTCAAATCCATATATCCAAATTTCCGACAAGAATATTATATCAGGTAAATGATCGCAAGATGCGAGAAGAGACACAAAATTGACAAATTTTTTCGAATGCTTCTTATATTTTGATGTATCACTGAAAACCCAGAGAACATTTCAACACTAGGACAACACTTACAGAAATTGATGAAGCATTAACCACCAATGACCAAAAATACAACAGCATTCGCCTCATATGTCTTGCCCATTTATCGATGGGTTTTAGTTCTGAAGAATTGGCGACCTTTATTCAGAATTACTGCAACTATTTTGGCCATGTGTTCCACTATTTAGCTCGATCTGGTCTCTTGCTACCGGTCGAGGAAGATAAAGTTCTCGAAGTAATCTCGAACTTAATACTGTACAAATTCCAGCACACCGAATTCCAGGCAAATGCCAATCGCCTTAGGCTTTCAGTGTCGACAGCTGGCGCGGACAACACCTATTCTCGAGACCACGAAGGCGGAAAAACTTGCCGAGTTATGTCTTCAATGGATTTTATATTCCACTCTTTGCTTAGTTGGCCTCGATTTTGGGTAAGTCCACTGGAATCGATGATCTTGCACTGAAATTAGGAATGGTTGAGAGAATGCAGCTACATTTCGCATCCCTGCCTGGTTTAAGTAATATATTTATAACAAGTACAAGCAACACTTAGGAAAGGCTAGAGAAACAATGTGCTTCCGAGGAAATCACGGACGGTTTTTGCTGTCGGTGGTGTAACCTATGCAAAAATTGGTGCTTCCCTCAACAACTTCTGTTCCCTCAAATTATAACGAGTAAGCAATATAAAAACATTTTATTAAGTGTATTATCCATTTATTTCTATACCTTATTATTCATTTTTTACGAATTTTTGCGTACGTAACTGAATACTACATACAAAGTAGGCCCTCCTACATATACATATGTATGTGTCCTTAAAAATCACATTCATCTAATGTATGCATATTGTATATCTAACAACTTACATCCTTCATTTTCATTATCATAAGTACATATTTACATATCTAGGTTCCATCTATGTATGTAGGTTAGGTACATAGATAGATAGATAGATATTTTTATTTCATTCTTAAAATAGTATTTGGTTGCTACCGCTCAGTTTACACAGAGAATTGATATTTAAAATATATCTTTCTACTGAATACGTTATTTTTACAACATTATAATTACAATTTGAAAAGAAAATAATTTTATTTTGAAGGAAAATATATGAAAAAAAACCTTCATTTAAGTACAAAATTAGTTCCATTAAGAAATAGATTAAATTAAATTAAAACAAATAAAACAGGTAAAGTAATATAAAAAGGTACATTTAGATGAATGAATAAACAAATAAGTAAAAAATAAATATATAACAAGAAGTAAATAATTAACAAGTAAATTAATAAACAATTATATAAATAAATAAATAAATAAACAAATAAGCAAATAAACAATTAATGAAAATAGATCAGAAATTATAATTAATAAATCATAAATAATAAATAATAAATAATAAATAATAAATAATAAATAATAAATAATAAATAACAAATAATAAATAATAAATAATAAATAATAAATAATAAATAATAAATAATAAATAATAAATAATAAATAATAAATAATAAATAATAAATAATAAATAATAAATAATAAATAATAAATAATAAATAATAAATAATAAATCATAAATAATAAATATAAACAAATAAATGAATACAAACATGAAATTAAATAATAAATAAATAAATATAAGTACAATCAACAAAAATAAATAAATAAATTAATAAATTATGGGTTAAACATATATTTAACTGAATATAAACGAAAAAATTAAATAAATAAATGAATCCTTATATTTGTAATTGAACTACCAAAGGGTTATCAGAAATATCACATTTAATTAAAAAGCTATCAGTTAATTTTCGAATTCTTCTGCAAATCAATTCAACACCTGCTTGACTATGAAGATCATTAGTTGAATGATGCCGGGGTAGATTAAACATCATTTTTAAAATTTTGTTTTGGCATACTTGTAGTTTTTTAATATGGCAAATTGAACAATTCCCCCACACCTGACATCCATATAACAAAATTGCTTGAAAAACAACCTTGTGTATAATAATCTTGTGGATATAGCATTTTAATTGCAATATTGACTTTTTTAACTGTTTTATTAATATGCTCATTAAAGATAAGCCGCTTGTCAAGGTTTATTCCTAGATATTGCACATTAGACTCCCATTTTATAGAAGTTCCATTGACTTTCAGCTCGTTACCGGGTAGAAACAATCGCTTTCTTTTTCTGGTGAAAAAGATTGATTTTATCTTTCCAGCATTTAGCTTAATTTTCCATTTGCGATAATATCGCATTAAAATTTCAAGCGCATGTTGAAGATTGGTCTCAATATTAAGACCAGACTCATGCGAAGAGAGTATGCAGTCGTCATCTGCATAAATCCCTGTTTCACAAAATGGTAGCTGTGGAAAATCAGACGTGTAGACATTATATAAAACAGGACCAATAACTGAACCTTGAGGGACACCATACTGTATGTTGACTAAGACAGATTTACTTTTATTAACATACACTTGAAAACATCGACCAGATAAGAAACTTTGGACTATTTTTATAAGAAAATTTGGAATCCCGAATCTTTCCATTTTGTAAATAAGCGCATTATGCCAAACAGAGTCGAAAGCTTTTTCGATATCTAATAGGACCATACCTGTAGATCTACCTTCAGTACGATTACTTTTGATTATATTACAAATCCTAAGAACTTGATGGGAAGTACTGTGGTGACTCCTAAATCCAAACTGATGGTCAGGAAAAATATGTTTTTCTGCAATTAATGAGTAAAGTTTTTTCTTTAATACTTTTTCGTAGACCTTACTCAAACTACTTAGAAGGCTAATCGGCCTATAGCTACCAGGGTTCTCCCTATCTTTGCCCGCTTTTAATATTGGTATGACCTTCGCCATTTTCCAGATCTCTGGAAAATATTGGTTTTTCAGACAGGCGTTGATAATAAAGGTCAGATACTTTCTTCCTGATTTGGGTAAATGTTTGAGATATAAATTCTTTATCTTATCGAGTCCATCGGTTTTCTTTACTCGCAACTCCTTAATTATAGCGGAAATATCATCAACAGAAACGTATTCATATTGAGATGTTTCTGTTATAGAAGATAAAATTCTTTGAGAGGCAGCGTTTACCAAACTAATGGTATCTAAATCACTTAGCTGATGGGACACTTCATGGTTTTTCCTGAATTCTATAGCAAAAGCATTAGCTTTTTCACTATCAGTATAATGGACATCATTTGAATTTGTAAGTGCAGGAATCAATCTGGTTTTGTTTTTTATAATTTTAGCAATGTTCCAAAAAGGTTTCTCATTTTTCTCTAGCTGGCTTAGTGTTTGATTCCAACTAGTATTTCGATTTTTTTGGATTTCCATGGAGATAAGTTTATTGAAATATTTCAACTGGTAGCGATGTACTGGCAAACGATATCGTTGCCATTGTCGTTTAATACCATTTCTGACACGAATATATTCAAGAATATAACCAGGAACTTTACTAATATGATGCTTTTTGAGTAGCTTCGGTACAGAAGATTCTACTGAGCTTAGAACATGATTAGAGAAACTTGAAACAAGCAAATCAACACCTTCTTTCGTTGTAACATTTTCTATTTCCGTCGGCATATTTCTAAGTTTCGATTTTAAATCCGATTTGAAAATTGACCAGTTAGTATTTTTAAAATCAAGATAATATTCCTCTATTATTTGCGAAGGATGAAGAACTTCTAATAACACAGGGTTATGATCAGAAGGAAGTTCATCAAAAACTATAGGCTGTGATACAGTGTTAGTAACAAAAAGGTCTAACACTGAAGGACTGCCTCTTTTACCAGCGGATATATAAGTAGGACCTGATGGAAACAATATGGAATAGGGAAATATATTTGTTAGATCCGACAGTATGTTGCCCCAAGAATTAGCTCTGCTACAACCCCAATCTCTGTGTTTGCAGTTCAGATCACCCCCAACAATATAATTTTTATTTTGTATTAAAAGCTTTCTTAAATCAGCATTTAAGTATTGTCTCTTTAATGGGGATGAAGAGCCACCCCGAAAGTATGCACAAATTATACATTTGTAGGAACCTATGTAACTATTATCCATTCGACAATTCATTGTACTATATCAATCAAGGTAATATTACTTACATCGGCTTTAAACCGGCGCGCGTAGGATAACAGCATATATTCATAATTGTCCAAGAATTCAAATGGCATCTTTTTTTCAGTCAAACTATAATTATTATTTCTGCACACGTCACTGAATACCTGCATATATACTATGTTGCCGGTCATACATTTATATAATTCTTAAAAATCACACGGATAATATATATATTGCACCCATCATATAAGGTTATATGCATATAGTTACCTACCCACCTACATCCTTCACTTTCATTATATATGTACATATTTAGATACCTAAGTTCCATCTATTTAGGTAGGCACATATATTACCTTCCTTATTAAAAGCCATTTAAATATACATTTGTATGTACAGGTACCTATGTAACTATTCCTTGAATCATCGATTCATGATATTCATTATACTAAGAATCAAGGCAATATTACCTACCTACTAACAGCGTCAGTGGTTATAGCTACATTAAAGTTGTTGTTCGTACGATCCAGTAGTGCATTTAATTTTAAAATTAAAATCGTAAGAATCGTTTTCGAGATAATTAAGATTTATCATTTTTGATGTTGGAACAAATAATTGTATGGCAGGTAACGTCAATTGGGATTTAAAAAAGACACGAGCCAATCATCTAAGACTTTAAGTACTAGACTTGAAGAAAATCTATACATCACTTTAGGCAGTACATCGACCTACAGACAGAGAGTAGATACAGGAAAGAAGATGAAATGTTAAGGTTATCCATTTTCGTATTCATTTTTGGTTTAAATTTAAATCTTCAATATTACTTTACAAATCAGAAATTCACAATTCCAAAATTAAAAAGCCAAAGAACCCATTTTATGTTATTTATTTTTAACTAAAAACAAAACATTTGTCTATACATATTGTTAATAACTTGAGAAAAACAAGGTTTCCGATGTTAGTATGGCTTATTTGTGGCTCAGACCTAAATTTCTAATGACATAGGAACACGCTTAGAGGCAACTCGTCCACTAATATCATGTCACCAGTGAAGTGACCGAGCAGTGGAAAGCACGAATGGGGTAGGTTTCAAAAGGTTGAATAGTGCGAAACACAAATAAGCCATACTAAGATCGGAAACCTTCGTACGTTTCACCCCCCCAAAACCCATTTGTTTACATTGTTGTATTTGTACCTTTGAAACTCTATCCATGAATAGATGTGAAATCGAAAAGCAAAACAAAAACAAATTACTAGGGCTGTGGTGTCTATGTGCCTATTGGAAGAGGAACAGAAACGATTCTTGTGTGCGTTTTTATCAATATGTCTATTGGAAGAGGAACAGAAAAGTTATTTGTGTGCGTGTTTCAGCTTGAAGGCAAATGTCAAATGAAAGCAGAGGTTTCGGGTCTTTAAGTTATTAGTTTATGGTGCGAAAGCTTCCCATAGAGGAATCCACTGATTCGGAATTGTATGTATCACTGGATTTGTGAAAAGTAAATTAAAAGAAAATCACATCGGCTAAAAACAATTTCCAAAATACTTGATTTCAATTTTCCAATTCCTTGATTCACATTTTCTTAAAACTTACTTATAATTAACTTGCTTCCTTTTGTCATTTTACCAGAAAAAGAATTTAAATTCAATAAATATATCGAAATTACACAAACCGATGATTTTTAGAAGGATGGATGAGGCAAACGGTGATGTTTGTTTTTTTCTTGCATTACAGCTGTTTTTCAAATGTCATCTTGCAAATTAACAGTGCTGCCAAGTGTTTTCACTAAGCGCCTTGGTCGTTTTTTTCAACCAATTCCCCCGGGATTGGAAAAAAAGCACCTAATACGAGTTGCACTTCCATTTGGATTTGTAAAATGGCAGCCTCACAGCTGCAGCATTAATTCTAATACGAAACTTTTTAACTTCATGGCTTATTCAGGGCGATTATCAGGATACATACTCAATTAGTCGTTTATTGCATTGATGTCAGCTGTAAGCGAAGAGTGTAATTGCCTAACTTAAAGTTTCATGCGATACAATCAAATATGCGAGCGCAATAGTGACTTAAGTGAAGATACATAGCTCACTGTTGCACTCAAGCTTTTAAATTAGTAAACAAAGTCCCGTAACTCGGGAAAAAGCTATCAATTAAAAAAAATTCATAAAAAACTTAATTTCTACGAAATTGCAAGTAAGGTACTCTTGCTCTCACGGCCAGATTTATGCTATTATTATTTTAATCATCAATAAAGATTGATATTATCTAATATAAGATTCTTTGTATCAAGGTTGCAAAGTACCAATAACTTTACTTTTACAAAAATAGATAAAATCAAGGAACGGGCACCTAGTTCTTGCAATATAGGAGCGATATTAAAATAAATCGCATGCTGTTTTCTTGATTTTAATATGCAATAAGAAACATCTCGGGGATATTATTAAGTTTATTTTTATTTTTACTTTTATTTTTAATTTGTTATAATGGTATTAGAGTAGTAAACAATTCAATAACTTTTATTATTTTATTTTTTTTTATATTTCCAAAGGATTGTCCTGATGAAGAACCCGACTTTCGAGCTCAACAATGCTCTAGATTTGATAATGTTCCGTTTGATGGAGTACGCTACGAATGGGTGCCATATTTAAATGCTCCAAATCCATGTGAGTTAAATTGCATGCCCAGGGGAGAAAGGTTCTATTATAGACATAAAGCAAAAGTCATTGATGGTACTAGATGTAATGACAAAACGTTAGATGTATGCGTGGATGGTGAATGTAAACCCGTTGGTTGCGACATGATGCTGGGCTCAAATGCCCGAGAGGATAAGTGCAGAAAATGTGCAGGAGATGGAAGCTCCTGTAAAACGATTTCTGGATCATTTGATACGAACGACCTAGCCGCAGGTATTATTAAAAGATACATAAATATATTATAATACTGCGTAATTATTATGACACCATAACAATAAAAGACGTGTTAAAGTTTCGTACTGAATCTTTCTTAAATCGCAATTAATTTTTGGCAACGTATCGATTTCTTAATACAACGAAGTTAAGCCTTAAAAAGGGAATTAGCATTTAAATTTTCACACTTTGTTTTTAATTACATAGCTCTTTTTGTTAATTCTTGAAGGTTGTATAAAGTTTGTTTAGTAAAGATTGTTTTAAAAAAAAGTCGTTAGCTTTTTCATTAATTTCAAAAACGTTTAGTCGTAAAATTTAATAAGACAAATTTGGATGTCGACAACAGTGTCACCTAGCGCATCATATATACAAGTAAAATACCTACCCCATTAAAGTTTAAAGTCGGTTAAGGAAGTATTACGAGCACAACAACGTTGGTATTTTAATTAAATTTTAATGCTCTTATTATTTAAAAATGTATTTATTTAGTATATTCTATTATAAAGTAGTAAACTATAGAATCTTAAATAATTTTACTTTTTAGGCTATGATGATATTCTTTTAATTCCAACTGGAGCTACGAACATTGTGTTACAAGAGAAGGGACCTTCAAATAACTACCTAGCGTGCAGGAATTTAACTGGACACTTTTATCTCAATGGCAATTACCGAATAGATTTCCCTCGACCCATGTCATTTGCTGGATCGTGGTGGCACTACCAAAGAAGGCCAACTACAGGTTTTGCTGCCCCAGACCAATTAACATGTAGTGGCCCAACTACTGAAACCATATACATAGTGATGCTAATACAAGATCGAAACGTAGGCGTTAAATACGAATACAGCATTCCGGAAACTGTTTCTAAGAATCTTCCAGACACATACTCATGGACCCACATGGAGTTTGGTCCATGTAGTGTTTCCTGTGGTGGTGGTACTCAAAGCAGGAATGTAACTTGTAACAATCGACTAACCCTGGAAAAAGTCGATGAAAGTCTTTGTAATGCAAACACAAGACCAAGTAATGTGCAAATATGTGGAACTGAAGAGTGCGCTCCAAGATGGGTAGAAGAACCTTGGGGAAAATGCTCAAAAACGTGTGGCAAGGACGGTACACAGAACAGAACAGTATCTTGCGAACGAATCTCACCAAACGGGTATGTTAACATTTTTGTTATATACATATGTATGTATTGTACAATAACAAAAGTACTGTGAACTTTCTTTTTAAAGTATTGCAAGTATTGTGGATGAAAGCGTCTGTTTGAAAACTTTTGGAAATAAACCTGCTGAAACAAGGGATTGCAATAGGGATATAGAAAACTGTCCAAAGTTTCACAAGGGTCCGTGGACTCCCGTAAGTTGTGTTCATACTCAAATAATCATGATAAATTAATAATTATTTTTTTAGTGTAATATTCTTTGCGGTGAAGGAAAGAGAACGAGAAAAGTAACTTGTTTCAAAGAAGAAGGTAGTAGAAAAATAGTGTTGCCTAGTGAAGAATGCTCAGAAGAAAAGCCAAATACAGAAGAAGATTGTATGATTGCTCCTTGCGAGGGAGTGGATTGGATAGTTTCGCAGTGGAGTGGTGTAAGATCAACTTAATTTATTAATCTTTTAACTATAATATTTTTAAATATCTAGTGTGACAAATGTGGACTAGCAAAAGAAACCCGGACAGCTTTTTGCGGTTCAAAATCTGGGAAAATATATGATGACAAATTTTGTTTACTGAAGAAGCCTACTTTATTTAGATCTTGTAACTCCACAATATGTCAAGCACAATGGTTCGCTTCGCAATGGAGTGAATGTTCTGCGAAATGTGGAATAGGAATCCAGTCTCGCATTGTAATATGTGGAGAATTCGATGGTTCAATACTCAAACGAGCTCTTGATGAATCAAAATGTAATGCCTTAGATAAACCGAGTACTGAGCAAAAGTGTGAGGGAGCCCAAAAAGAATGCCCTGGTGAATGGTTCACAGGACCTTGGGGAGAATGTACCAAGGTTTGTGGGGGTGGTCAAAGATATCGCGAAGTGCTCTGCTTAGCAAATGGCTTAAAAGTGTCTACTTGTGAGGAATCGAAAATAGAGTTTGGCTCGGAAAATTGTAATACTGATGCCTGTACCGACGATGAACTCATTCCAATTGATATAAATAAGTCAATTGAAGCCGATTCTGAAAGTGGGGAAGAGTGCAACGAAGACTACGATGAAGAGGAATATAACAAATCTGAATTTTCACTTACAAAACTTAAAGACAATTTAGTAGTATCTGAAGGTACTGAAATCAATCCAATTGATGATGGATCTGGTGATGGAAGTGGTGATGCGTCTGATGAAATTGATTTAGAGAGTTGGACTTCAATAACATCTTCTTCAACTGTGACGGTCTTAACTTCTGAGTATTCAACACTAGACGCTGAAAGTAGTACAACTGCAAGCGATTCTGATTGGACATCTGAAGATGGGCCGGCTACATCACCAATCACTAGTATATATACAACAATCGATAGCAGTTCAATCAATCCAGAAGAGTTTGTTACGAGTAGTGTTACCGATAACTCAAGAGCGACAAAATTAAACAGTGACTTAACATCGGAACAAGAAACAAATACAACGCCAATCAGTAGCACAAACACAATATATGAAGGTAGCACACAAACCCCAGAAGATTTTATTACGAGCAATCTTACCCCAGTAACTGATTTGACATCGAAAGACACAAGAGATACAACGCCAATCATTAGTATAAGCACAACATTTGAGAGCAGCTCACAGACTCCAGACGACCTTGTAATGAGCAGTACGGCCATTTATAGCTCCAAAACAACAGAAATAAACAGTGATTCAACATCGATAGAAGTTGAAGAAACAACGCCAATCTCGAGCACAGTAACAACATTTGAAAGTAGCACACAATCTACGGAAGAGTCTATTACGAGCAGTGTTACCACTGATTCAACATCGGAAGAAGCAACAGATACAACGCCAATCAGTAGCACAGATACAACTTTTGAGAGTAGCACACATATTACAGACGAGTTTACAACAAGCAGTGCTACCTCAGATACAACAGTAATCAATACTGATTCAACATCTGAAAGAACGGAAGATACTACGCCGCTCAGTATCACAGACACAACATTTGAAAGCAGTTCACAAACGACAGAAGATCTTGCGATGAGCAGTGTTGCTAGTACAGAAGAAACACAAACAACTGTACAAATAACGAATTCTTTTGCAAGCTCAGAAAGCTCAACAGTTTCTGAATCAATTCAGCAATCAACAACAGAAATCAGCAATGATTCAACATTTAAGAGTAGCACGCAGACCCCAGATGAATTTGTCAAGAGCAGTGTTACAAGTACAGTTGTGAATTATAGTTCAGAAACTACAGAAATTGAATCCAGTAGTTCAGTAAAAACGTCTTATGGTTACACGGAAAACAGTTCAGATGCAACAACCGTAAATACCTTAGATCCAGAAGTTTCTCATAGCACCACTGAAGCCCCCGATTATACTGAGATGTCGACTCTTATTACGAGTGACTCAACTGTATACACTTCCTTTACTGACCAAAATTCAGATTCAACACAGTATATTACTACAAGCTCACCACAAGACACTTCAACCTCAACTTCTGAAGAAAGCACAACATTAATTTCTTCAACTAATGTAGTTGATACATTTACAACGGATTTAACCACGGTTGATATTTGGAATTCCGAAGTTACTGACGAAGATTATTCGAAAACAACTCCGAACAGTATTAATGCTGTTATAGAAAAAGAAATGAAGCCGAAAGTTAAAAAATGCAAGCCTAAGAAACACACGAAACTTGCTTGTATACTTTCCAAATTTGGCTGTTGTCCTGATAAGAAAACCAATGCTAAGGGACCATTTGGCTTGGGCTGTCCTGTAATAAAAACTTGTTCTGATTCTGAATTTGGTTGTTGCTTAGATGGCCTTTCGCCTTCTCAGGGTAAAAAATATGAGGGATGTCCAATTTCATTATGCACAGAAACCTTATTCGGTTGCTGTTTAGATAAATTCACACCTTCCGGTGGTGAAGATTATGAAGGATGTCCATCACCAACGACAATTCCACCTACAACAATGCCGCCTACAACAATTGAAACCACATCAATTCCGATTTCAACAATTATAACAGAAGCAACAACTCATAGCCCAGATATATCTGACAGTTCACCTGTTATATCTTCAACCCACCATCAATATTTCACAGACACAACTGAAGGTATATTAAAATCAACTATTTATGATGAAGAAGAATGTACGAAATCCACGTTTGGATGTTGTAAAGATAATAAAACATCAGCTCGTGGACCAAATGCAGAAGGATGTGCCTTATGCTCAGAAGAACAATATGGTTGTTGTCCAGATGGTTCTACTCCAGCTCATGGTGAATTAGGAGAAGGCTGTTGTCTGAAGACTCAATTTGGTTGTTGTCCTGATAACATTAACGCTGCAACTGGACCCAATTTCCAGGATTGCGATTGCCAATATACGCAATTTGGCTGCTGTCCCGATAATATTACGGTCTCTCGTGGTTCCAACAATGAGGGATGTGGTTGTGAATCAACTACATTTGGCTGTTGCCCTGATAAGCTTACTTCAGCACTTGGACCGAAGTTTGCCGGTTGTCCATGTCAGACAATGCAATTTGGTTGTTGTCCTGATGGAATAACTATACCGCAAGGTCCTCATCACTATGGATGCTATTGTTCACAAACGCAATTTAAATGCTGTTCTGATGACAAAACACCTGCCAAGGGACCGAATTATGAAGGGTGCACTTGTGCAGAGAGTAAATTTGGATGTTGTCCAGATGGTATTACCGAAGCACAAGGTCATAAATTTGAAGGGTGCACAATTTTAAATGTATCCCCTCAAAAATCATGTGGACTCCCAAAAGATACAGGCAAATGTGGCAATTTTACAATTAAATATTTCTTTGACACATCATACGGAGCCTGTACTCGCTTTTGGTACGGTGGATGCGATGGAAATGGAAACAGATTTGACACGGAGAGTGAATGTAAAAATACATGCCAAGAATACAGAGGTAAAGACAGGTGTTTGTTACCTAAAACCGCTGGACCTTGTCCAGGTACACAGCAGAAGTGGTATTTCGACTCTGACCGGAACCGATGCGAGGAGTTTGCTTACGGTGGATGCTATGGCACGAGCAATCGTTTCGATAGCCTTGAAGAGTGTAAAACACAATGCTCTGTGGAAGACAGTTTGCGTAAGTATCTATACCTAACGTTTCGAAATATAAACAAAAATTGAATTAGAATGTTTTTGAGATATAATTTTGTAGAGGAATTTATCTCATGTATTACATCTTAATTTAAATAATATCCAATGGCTTTTCAGCAACTTGTGAACAACCTATGGACAAAGGGCCTTGTCAGGGTAACTTTGAGAGGTGGTTCTATGATAATGAAACAGATGTATGTCGTCGATTTATGTACGGCGGTTGTAAGGGCAATAAGAACAATTATGCTACTGAACATGCTTGTAACTATCATTGCCGGCAGCCTGGAGTACATAAAGGTATGTGCCTCAAATACAAATTATGGCTGTTTTATAGCTTTTTTTTAATCGGCAGTTAATACTCAGTCAGTTGCCCAAGGAATACACTTACTTGACTCATATATATCAAAATCGAGTTTTTGTTTTAGGTTATGCACTGACAAAATCCTAACTGCTTATTAAAAAATTGGCACGTGGTGTATTTAAAGCTACATATGTACATACTAATATAATAATAGAATATTATTATATATAGAATAGAATAATACAAAATCGTTTATTTGCCGTACAAAACTAGGTGGCGGTTGCTTTTTAAATCAATAGTTAGCGAGAAAATTGTTTTACGTAGGTAGTCATTAATATCATGTTGTATTATATTGTTATATTTTAATATTAAAGAATTTCAATTCCCGTTTTGTATGTTCACTCGGTCCGATTATAATATTTAAGGTCGTCCTCAAGTTCATCGTATCGTCAGTCAATCGTCATCGCAACCTTTACACCAACTGTGCTTGTGCTGCAGAAAAATGTAATAATTTCATACAAAACACTTCGATTCCCTTAAAAGTTCCTACTGAAACATTACTTATCAATATTGAAATTCGGAACTCAATCCCGAATGTAATGCTGATGGCTTATTTGACTGATAACAAAAATAATACTTTCGTAGATTTCATTCGTGAACCCGGAAGCCTTATGGACTCTCGTGAAAGTGTTCACGTGAGCAGAAATGATATAAATTTGTTTCTAGATCTGAAACATAAACTAATAACATAAAGACCCGAAACCTCTGCTGTTTTTTGACATTTGCCTACAAGCTGAAACACGCACACAAGTAACTTTTCCGTTCCTCTTCCAATAGACACATTGATAAAAACGCACACAAGAATCTTTTCTGTTCCTCTTCCTAAAAACACGTAGACACCACAGCCCTAGTAATTTGTTTTTGTTTTGTTTTTCGATTTCACATCTGTTCATGGATAGAGTTTCAAAGGTACAAATACAACAATGTAAACAAATGGGTTTTGGGTGGTGAAACGTACGAAGGTTTCCGATCTTAGTATGGCTTATTTTGTGATCTCAAATCAGAAACACTCACATATCTATATAATTAATTGGCAAACTCAATACTTGTCATTTTTGTATCAACATTTTTGATTTTGATTATTTTCACACATACAATAATTATTTTCACTTACACAATGTGCTCTCAATTTGTGCGGATAATGGAGGCACAATTATTTTAATTAGAAATACGAACTCGGTGGACTATTAACTTTACGATATATTCTTTATTTAGTTTTATAATTCTTATTCTAATTTCTAGTTATATCATTTAGTTTTATTTTAGTTTTAAGTTTTTAATTTTAAGCTTGTAATCGGCAGCCACTCGTCACACACACTGGGCGGGTCAGCTAGTATTATTACAATATTTAGGTTACAAGCAAAATCGTTTGAGCATGACTTTGCTTGGTGGTTCAGATTATAATAATTATACTTACTATTCAATATTTTATGGGGTTAGCTTAATGTTAATATTGGTCTAATTTATAATTTGAATTTTGAAACTAAAAGCTTTTTAAAGCCATATCCATCGTCTTTGTTATGGTTTTATATTAACCTACGTATACCTAGTAGGCACTTATTTTTTTTCTATGGATAGGTACCTACCAAATATTTTGCTCAATTTATTAATTTATGTATGTGTGTTTTTTCATTTAATTATTTATCTTATAAATGTTGTCTGTTTTTCACATGAATTCTTGTTGCACTTTAATACATGCATGTTTACAAAACACAGATATGTGTTCACTTGATAAACAAATTGGTAATTGTGGCGGTAACCATGCACGTTGGCACTACTCTGAAAATAATCAAAAATGCTTGCCTTTCTACTATACTGGCTGCGGGGGAAACAAAAATAACTTCCAAAATTTGAAGTCTTGTGAAGAGCATTGCCCTAAAAAAATAGGTGAGAGTTGCTTTTAATATTAATTTTTATTCAGGTCCTGTAACAAATGATATACATATGTATAAACATAAATAAAATACTATAAATGCCATTTTGTTTTTATAGCTAAAGATATTTGCGAAATACCAGCAGAGGTAGGTGAATGTCAAAACTATACTGCACGATGGTACTGGGATACAAAAGACATTCGCTGTCGACAATTCTACTATGGTGGATGTGGAGGTAATGAAAATAATTTTTACCACGAACATGAATGCCTACAGCGATGTGAAAAGAAGCCCGAGGAGCTAGCTATTAATTTAGATGACCACAAATCTCACCATACTCCTAGCTTAGGAGCAATTTCTACGACTACCGCTCCTTTACCTGAAAATACATTTATAAATGATAAACGCTGTTTTGAACCAGCCGAATCTGGTGATTGCGATACAAATATACGTCGTTGGTTTTATAACGCTGATGTGGGCATTTGCGAGCAATTTATTTATAGAGGGTGTGGTGGAAATAATAATAACTTTGCTTCTGAAACGGAATGTGAGGAAAGTTGTTTCCATGTGCATTCAACTTGCTCACTCCCACCACTTTACGGACGTGGAAATGTCAATGCAACAAGATGGTACTATGATGAACAAAATAAACGGTGTTTCGAGTTTGAGTTTAGTGGAATTGGTGGTAACCGTAACAATTTCATTAATGAACAAGAGTGTATGGAATACTGCTCTGATAACGAAGATCAGGTAAGGATAGTTTAATAAAAAAAATCTGCTTTTTTTTTCTGATACACAACTGTGCAGTATATACGTAAATATTTAAGTTACATATGTATAGAAATAAGGAAATAGTATAAAGATGAAAAATGTTCGTCTTGCTTCCTATTCATGGGGTCTTTTTGTTGTTTTAAATGTCTAACGTTTCTAGGATTCATTTTTCTGGCTGTGGTATTCAGGTTGCAGGATTGTTGCCAAAATAAAGTACACTAGACCTGTTTTTTTTAAGAAACTGTGTTTTTATGTCTATGAATTGTCTTATGATTTGTTTATAGTTGTACGAATGTAGAAAACACCAAATCTTCAGTTTTGTTAACATTAAATTCTTTTTTTTTTTAGGTAAAGTCCTTTTTGTTTAGTTTAAAACAATAAACATATTAGTTCGTCTATAATTTCAGTTCTTAAAAATCGCAAGTTCCTTGTATATATCTAAATGCTTAATTTTGTTCTCTTATTGATGTAATAAAGCTTCGTTGAATAAGACTGCAACCTGAGTTAATACCTTGGGAAATTTAATAATTATTATCATGGAATATTTGTTTTCCAGAAGTTTTTCGAAGTGATAACTTTTTATGGGCGGGTAAACCGGTTACCTTTACAATGGAGATGGTATCTCCAATATGACGGTTTTTTTTTTTTTTTTTTTTTTTTTGGAAAAAAAAACGAACCGTGATTTTAATCAAACTTGACATTACGATGATGCAGAACGCCAACAAATTGGGTACCACAATTCCGTCTGTAGATCGTCTACAGTCTAAACCACTGAAGAGATTTTGTTCATACTTGGTACATAAGAGTTTTATGTGATTGTCTGAAATAGATTTTTGAATTGTTTCTAAACCCCCAACATTAACGGAACTTGCTGTACAATTGTTTCTACCATCTTATAAATACATATATATCAAATTATTTATTATTTTTCATTAGAAGCTAATTCTAAAAATGTTCATAAAATGAATTGCAGGTTTGCTCATACATGCTGTTTAGGCATAACACTAACAGAATGTGATTGAGTAAACTACGAGTAGTATACCCATACAATATGACAACGTAATAAATACAATGCGAATTGAACACGGTAAATTCTCCGCATTAGTGCAGCCGCCATCCCTGGAGATATATTTGAGACAACAACCAGCTCTAGTCTCAGAAGATCGGGCCACACATCTTTCCTATCCTTCTATCTTTTCTCTCTCACATCCGCGCTGTGTTAAAAAGCATATAAAGCTTAACATCATAATCCCTTGAGCGCGTGTAAATTATAAAAAAAACCTGTCATACAACCATTTTTTTTGAGGTGGTGCTTAAAATTCTAAATAATACTGCACTCAAAATATAAGAAAAAAAGACTGAAAATTCCCTAATTTGAAAAAAATTTTTCTGTTATAATTCTATGTCAGCTAAAACATATGTCAATTTCATGGAAACCGGTTACACATTTCTTTTAGTAAAGGTCTCGTGTTATCGGTTTGACAGCTCCATAGACATTTTTACCCCGAACGCTGCAAAAAAAAGTTTTACTTCAAATTGTAATTTATTTTTTATTTATTTATACATATTTATAATAAAAATTAAAAAAAAAAGAAAAAAATAGGTTCCGCTTTTCACATTTTTAATAATTTTTTTTAAATGCAGAATATGAAGCTTCCTTGGACTCGTCACGAGTACTTTTTTTCAGTTGGAATCAAAAATGATTGATGTACATTGATTGTAGATTCTTTTAGAATTCTATAAAGATTTATACGATTCCAATCAGGCTACTAGCTTAGAAGTGACGAGCCACAAGAAGTTTGGTTTTTCGCATTCTCACAAAAAAAATGGAAAATAGGTATACTTTGCTTTGGTGTTATTCGTTTGTCCTCTTTTCTTGCATTCCTCGTCACGAATCGGCTATAAGCAATTTGAGTTCCGACCGACCGGTGAACGTTCCGAGTTACTCGTACCTCGAAAAACATGAAATAATGTCGATTTCGTTTCAATAAAAACATCGATCTGCCGTCGATCCGCCGTCAATTTTTTTCTGAAAATCAGATTCGTTTTATTTAAAACCAATTTTTTTCTAGAAAAACGGATCCGTATTGAATCCCTCGAGACGGATTCAAAACGGATTTGTATACAGATTCTTACACACATTACTATATTTGTTTTACAGTTTCGCATTTGTTGTGTTGTCAATTAATTTTTATTTTGTGGCAGTGCACAGTAAAAATAAATTAAAATTAAAAAATTAAAATATTGTTAAAAAATTCTTGGAAACAAATTATTAAAAAAGTGCAAGTGGATTAAGGAATTCCCCCGCGGCGGAATCAGAAAATAAAAACGAGATAATGATGTATTCATTAATTGAAGATGTGTTTTTTGCTTAGAGCTGCCAATCAACACACCCACATTCACAAAAAGAGATTAGATCCCAAATCGTTATTTTCAAAACCAATATATTGGTTTTAGTAGCTAATCCTATTTATTGAAACGAAATCGCCATAAGAATACCCCTTTTTATGGCCTTTTCGATTGGCCGTCCAGAATTGTTCTGACCCCCTTAAAATGACAGTTGTTACTCTAAACGAAACAGAAAACGATTCAGGATTTCATTTCAAAATCCAACACAGAATCACTAATACACTCACATAATTAAAATGTCAAAATCATCGGCTTGATTTGTTTTCTGGTAAAATAACATAAAAAGAAGCAAGTTAATTATTATTTATACAAAAAAGGGTATCTAAATTGAAATCAAGTGTTTTGGAAATTCGTTTTAGCGGATTTTTTTTAATTTAATTTTTACAAATACAGTGATACATACAATTCGGAATCAGTCAAATTGTTTCCGGGTGTTTTATTGGAGGAACGTGTTCCAGACGGCCAATCGAAAAGGCCATTAGATGTTGGCTTTTTTTGTTAATGCAAAAACTGTTTATGGGAAATTTATATAATTTAATATATAATTTATCAAATTTAACCAAAATCTTAACTCAATTGACACACGGCCCAACCCAATACTTTTTCGCTTTGAAAACAAAGATTACGGATGTGTTGCTTGGCGGTTCTAAAAAGAAAAAAATCTTCAATTCGATAATACATCAGCATTTGGTTTTTATTTGCTATTACCGCCGCGGGGAAATTTCTAAGTCCACTTGCACTTTTTTAATATTTGTTTACAAGAAGTTTTTAACAATATTTTTATTTTTTAACAATATTAATTTACTTTTATGTACACTACCACAAAATAAAAATTAATTAACAATACAACTATTAAGAAACTTCAAAATAAATATTGTTGAAAAAATTATTTGCGCATTGCTCTAGATGGCGCTGTTAATGACGGGAAGAATTTTTATGTTCGGTATACATTATTAATAGGGGGTTGGTGTGAAGTGTCAACCCAGTTTAATAAACCGAGTTAACTCGGGTTATATAAGTTTTGTTTTAATAAAAACTATGAGTTTTTCTTTTTAAAAATTTATTTATTTAGTCTTGTAACCAAGGGCGAGAGTACCTCGAAGATTGCAAACTTACTTAATTCTAACAAACAGTATTTTATTTAGGTGCTATTTATATCTACAGTTTTTTTATCTTTATTGTTACAGCTACATGTGCTATGTTATCTTTTATTTAAGTATCTATGAGGATTACCTATCTTGTTGTTGCATGTGCTTCGTTATCTTTTATTACAATATTTATGATGATTGGCTATCTTGTTACTTTGTTGCGGCTGCGTTATCTAATTTTGGTTTGTTGAACATGATGTCATTCTTATCATGCTGAAGATTTGTCTCTGTTGCTGCAGTGTATTTTCCTCACCCCTTTGAATCGTCCATCTGATGTAACTCCACGGATGGTAGATTCACGGTAGTATTGGTGCTGAGGCTGTTATTTTTTCTTTTTAAGCAAATGAATATTACTATTACTAACATTACAACTATTGATACCAATGTTAAACTATAGCTTATTGTTTTATGCCTTAATTCTATGTTGCTTAGCTCTTTTATATTTTGTACAGATTTATATTCACTTAAATCAATATCTTTATTGTCTGTTGCAAATTTGTAATCTAATATTGGGACTATTAAGTCTCCAAGATATTCTTTTCAGTTAATTTTTTTATTCTTTACTTGAAGTTTACAATTTCTTAATTTAATCAGATAATTTCATTTAATAGTGTAGTTTAAATCATTACAGTTTTGATTAATAGGATTTGGTTCAATATTCTTTATTACAATAAATTCTCCTTTTTCTTTTATTTCTGTGTGGTTATAATTAATTAAATCGTTAATACATTCGTCTTTTATTAATTTGAATTTTTCTACTTCATTTTCTGGGAAATATGTTTTATTATTTTTCTCTAAAATTATGTTTGTGGTTAAGTCCAAAGTTTTATTATTAACAGGAAAATTTTGGATAAAATATTTGTTATAGCGTTCAATTGTGAATTGGGGAATAGAAATTATTATTAAGATATTTACTTTGTAAACTGCTAATTTTATCTTTAGGTGTTGTAATTTATCAAACGTTATGTTATTTTCTTGAATTTCTTCAAAAGTTAAAATGTCCTGAGTTAGCATACCTGTTCTACTTGTTAAAATAATATCCTCTATTTTTTTCTAAAGCATATTTTACTTCATTAATCTGATTAAAAAATTCTATTTCCGTTCTAAGGTCACTTACATCGCTTCTTTGGATCTTTAGTTCGTTGATTAAAGTTGTCCCTCTGTTTACTGTATCTATTAGTCTTTCAAATTGTTCATTGAAATGGTCGTTAATCTTTATCTGTTGGTTGTTATTTTTTTATTATTTCTTCATTGTTTCCCTCATAGGCTTTCAGTCTATTTTCTATATTCTGGCGATCTTCATCGTCCATGGTTCCAAAAAGAAACTTAATGCTTGATGCAATTAGATTTATAACTCCTCTCTTAACTATTTTATGGGGTATTAATGTTTGAATTTTAGTTTCTAATTTTGTGATTTCACTAATTTGTGTATATGGTTTGTTTGGAATCAGGCTATACTGTTCTTTAAGTTTAGATATTTCTTGCTCATATTTGGTTAAATTTATAACGTGCACTATTGTCATGAAATCCTCTATCAAATTAATTGATTCACTTTTTACTATCGCGAATTCCCGTGTAATTTCATACATTTGTATCTCTTGACTATAGGTCAACGTTGACAGCCATAGACATATTGCTTTATCAATTTTAATGGAATCATTTTTAAACTGTTTCTTTTTCTAAATTGATCTTTGTGTAATTTTTGAGGCTCTCTATTTGGTCTTATTGTTATTTTGTTTTTATTAATTTCCAACACTTTCACTTTTTTGTGTTTTGTCTTCAACTTGTCGTATCATTCTGGATTATTTGTTTTTGTAAAACTAGGATCTATCTCCGTATCCTTTCTGTTTTTATTAATTTTATTTAAAACTTTTTCTTTAGTACTTTCAATTCTTTCAAATATAATTGTATTGTCTGTTCTACCAAAATGTATATCACTTGGTTTTTCCCGTGTAGTCAAATGAACAGTGTTATTATAAACCTATATGGTGCGCGTTACGTTATCGACTGAATTTGGTTTTTGTTTTTCAAAAAGTCGAATGTGCTCGTTTAGAGTGGAATGTAGACGTTCTATGTCTGAGTTGCCTGTGTGGCGATAAGGCGTGGTTATAAAGGGTGATTTTTTTGCTACTTGGTTTTTGACGTTTACATTTTTGACAGATCACACATGACAAATTCCACGAACATTTGACATTTCGATTCAGTATTGTTTGTCATTTCATCATGAATAGACTTACGCCTGAACAACGTTTGCAAATTATTGAAATTTATTATCAAAATTCGTGCTCTGTGAAAAATGTGTTTGCCACACTGCACGCGAAACCATGCATCAATTGAGAGGCGAATTTGGTGAGCAGTTGATCTCACGTTTTGGCGCAGTCAATTGGCCACCAAGATCATGTGATTTGACCCCGTTAGACTATTTCTTGTGGGGCTATGTTAAGTCTATTGTCTATGGGGACAAGCCAAACACGATTGCTGCCTTGGAAGCCAACATTGAACGCGTCATTGGTGAGATTCCGGCCGAAATGTGTGAAAAAGTTTGCCAAAATTGGACCTTCAGAATGGACCACCTGAAGCGTAGCCGCGGGCAACATTTAAGTGAAATTATTTTTAAAAAGTAAATGGCAGAAATTGATTTATCGATCCAAATAAAAATTTAATTCACTTTTTACAAGTTTCTGTGTTTTTTTGAATTTTCAAAAACCAAGCTCTTAAAAAATCACCGTTTATGATTCATTATATCGTTATCTTTGATATATTGTTGTATAGTAAATGAAAGAAAAGATCTATCGTTATCGGTCGTTAAGACTTTTGGATAACCTAAGCAAATGAAAATCTTTGTCATTGCTGTTTATACGTCAGCTTGGGTTTTTGTTTCTAGTCTTTCTAATGCGATAAACTTAGAGAATTTATCAATGCATGTTAGGTAGTTTCCATTTCTAGGAATGGGCCAAATTTCCATGTGATATGTATGTGGGGTCCTGTTGGTGTTGGAGTTTTTTCATATGGGAGTTTTAGTGGATTTCTTTCTATTTTAAGATTACAAGTTTCGCAATTATTGATTATTTTATTTATTTTTTCTCTAAGATTTGGTGTATAATAGTTTCTAATGATTTCTAAGTACGTCTTTTCTATACCGATGTGAATCTGAAATTATTTGTTCAAAGTCTTTAGAGGTAAATTTTTTTCTTGTAATTACTATTTGTTTTTTTCCTACGTATGGGAATGTTATTTCTCGGGAATCTACCCTTGTTGTTTTAACAATTATTTGGCGTTCAAACATATTGAGGGGTTTATCTGTTATTGGGATAAGATCTGAACTGTCTGATGCATTGATATGCTGGGTACTCACGAGATCTTCTTCAAATGCATTTATCTGTTCAGTTTTAATTCTTGACAAAGCATCAGCGACTTTATTTTGCTTGCCTAGGATGTATTCGATATCGAAGTCGTATTCTTCGAGTTTAATCTTCCATCGTTGTAATTTTGAATTAGGTTCTTTTAAGTTTTAGAGCCAAACTAGAGGTCTATGGTCTGTTAATATTTTGAATTTTCTACCGTAAAGGTAATGTCTAAACTGTTTGGTGGCCCAAATGATTGCTAAAAGTTCATTCTCTATGGTTGAGTAATTTCACTCATGTTTATTCAAAGTGCGTGAAGCTAAAAATAATGGTCCGTGTGACTGACTTAGGACTGCACCGATAGCGAAGTTGCTAGCATCGGTTGTCAGTGTGAATTCTTTTGTAAAATCTGGGTGTCTGTTTATCAATCTATCTTGCAATGCAATTTTTAACTTATTGAACGCGCCAATGTATTTTTCATTTTTTGAATCTATTTTACAATCTTTCTCCAGGTACAGGGTCATAGGTTTTATTATCTTTGCGTAGTCTTCTATGAACTTGCGATAGTAACCGGTAAGACCTAAAAATGATTGTATTTCTTTGATCGTAGTTGGAAGGGGAAAATCTTTAATTGTTTGAGTTTAAGATGGGTTTGGTTTTATGCCTTCTGGCGTGATTATATGACCTAAAAATTCACTTTCTTTTTTAAGAAAATCGCATTTGCTTAGTGAAACTTTAAGATTAACTTTTCGTAGTCTTTCAAGTATTAATTTTAAGTGGTACATATGCTCTTGAAGGGAAGCTGAGAAAATAATAATGTCGTCTAGGTATACGTAGCATATTTTGCCAATGTAATCGCCTAAAACTTAATTCATCATCCGCTGAAATGTTGCGGGTGCATTTTTTAAACCGAATGGCATACGCATCCATTCGTAATGGCCTGATAGAATACTGAAAGCTGTTTTTTCTCGGTCTTCAGGATCAATTTCAATTGGGTAAAAACCTTTCGTTAGGTCTTCTTTTGTAATCTTGTTTAGTTTTCTATAGTCTATTACTATTCTCCATTCTTTATTGCCTACGTTATCTGTTTTCTTAGGTACAACCCATATCGGAGCATTATAGGGAGATGTTGAATGTTTAATAATACCTTGATCCAATAGTTCTTGAATCTGGTCGTTTACTTCATTTTTGTGAATTTCAGGATATCTATAGATTCTAGTGAAAACAGGAGAATTATCCTGAACTGGTAACTTATGTTTAACGTGTGATGTAAAAGAGAGATCATCGCCTTTGTGGAAGAATATGTCTGAATATTCGTTTAAAGTTTGAATAGAATTTTTTTCCCTTCTGAATTCATGTGGTCTATATTTTTCTTTTCAAATTCGTCGAAAATAGTGTCGTAAGGCGTTAAGCCATTTAAGTGATTTATCTCCATGGAATATTCAAGTTCATCTGTTTCATCAAAAAAGATTGGTATTTTAGTTCCGTTTAGTTCTAATATTTTAGTTGCATGGTCAATCTTTCCGCTGTCCGTCCGTGTGATGCCGTTAAAGCTCTGACTGAAAGTCATTAACTGAAATAAACAGTCTTCATTAACTTTCCAAATGAATTTTTCTTTTGGTAGGAGTACTTCTTTTTCAACTAAGATTGGGTTTCCTACGGTATTAATTTTTAATGGTTCTGCTCGCATTTTAATTAGATTTTGAGGAGCGTCTTTCTCGTTTAATATACTATTCGTCGCTCCTGTGTCGATTAGCATTCTTAATATCATGCCTGCTTTTTCTATCCGTACAAAAGGCAATCCGAGGCTGATACTTGAAAATTTTCTGTTTCATTATTTGTTTTTGGATATCCCGCAGGGTTATTATTAATATTAGTATTTGTTTCTACGTATCCTTACATTTCTATTGTAGTTTACCTGCCTATTGCATAGATTAGGATTCCTCCTGAATTCGCTGGAGCCTGGATCGACTTCCATGGGCTCATTTACTTGATTATTATAGTTTCTATAAGGGTTACGATTATTTTGGAATGGGGGTCTAAAGTTATTTTGATCATTGAAGTGATTGTAGGGTTGTCTAAAATTGTTCTGTCTAAAGTTGTTATTAAAATTATTTCTTAATTGTTCTGAATTATTCTGAGAGTTATTCTGAAAATTACTCTGAGGTCTAAAAGAATTATTATTATATTGTTGTGGGATGTAAAGTTTAGGTTGGAAGTTTCTATTATTCATCTGACGTTTTTGTTGTCTTTCTTCAAAAGGACTGGAATTAACAAAACCGGATTCAGCTAGCTGATGTAAAGCGTCTTCTAAGCTGGTAGGCTTGAGAGCAAAAAGGATGGTACGCATATGTACTGGTAGTTTTTCTTTAAAAATATTTAAAGCCGTTAAATTATTACTATCAACTTCATGTGTTTTATCTTCTTGTATACTTTTTTGATTAAGATCACAAAGTGTTTTTTGAATCTCATTATAAAATCTAAGGATATTGCCTCTAAAACATATCTGTCTAAGTTCTTCATACAACTAAATGCAAATTTTAAAGCCGCCAAAATTAGAGATCAACATCGCTTTGTTGTCGGTCCATTTCTGTAAGTGAGGGTGTATCTCAATGCAGCGTTTAGCTTTTCCTATGAATTTCGATTTAAGGATATTAATGCACATGATTTGGCTCTGATTATCATATTCATTCAAGATTGGAATAATTCCGTCAACATTTGCAAGAAATGTGTATATCTAAATCTTCTGGACTTCCACCGAAAGGACTTAACTTCTCTATATATTTCAGAGGGTCGAGCGTTAAGCTCTTCTTGGCTGTACCTTGATCATTATTTTCTAAGGACATTTTGTTAGGAATCTGGTAATTCTAATTTCAACTCACTTTTATTTTTATTTTCTGCTATAGTTTTTTCACCGCCAAAATTATTTTCAATATTAATTTTTAATTTATTGTTTTCAAAATTTTCAAATTTATTATTATCTAGCTTACAATTATCCTTACTGATGTGTTTAGGTATTTTCTGGTTTCTAATGTTGATTAAATGTTCATCTGCTTCTTCTCCTCATGATGATTCTTCGTCAGTATGTCTGTTGTTAGTTTTAATCCACTTCTTATTTTTAAATTTTCTGTACATCTATTCTTCTTAAGTCGGGGCTCGGATGACGATTTATTTTTGTTTTTATTTTCATCTTTATCTGAAATTTTTATTTTCACTTAATCTACTGTTTGTTTTAATAAGTTTCCTATGGACTTTCTGACATACACCATATGCATTGGTTGAGTCATGGACTAATCAGGATTCACTGAACAGATTTAAAATCTTTATTTTCACTAAGGATTCTGTCTCTAGTTCACTGAATTGATTTAAATTATTTGAATGTTTTCCGTCAATGTTGGTACGGTTTTTCACTGAAATAATTAAGGATGTCGTGGTTCCGATTTTGTTATTAATTCAAATATTCGTTTAAACTTTTTCGCAGGAAAACTTTTATTTGAAAATTAAATTCACTGTACCGGAACGGATTGTAGATTTTTACAGGATAGAATCAATTTAACTCTATCCTACCGACTGCGCCAGTTTTGTTTTAATAAAAACTATGAGCTTTTTCTTTTTAAAAATTTATTTATTTAGTCGAGAGTACCTCGAAGACTGCAAACTTACTTAATTCTAACAAACAATATTTTATTTAGGTGCTATTTATATCTACACTTTTGTTATCTTTATTGTTACAGCTGCATGTGCTATGTTATCTTTTATTTAAGTATCTATTAGAATTAGCTATCTTGGTGCTTTGTTGCATGTGCTGTGTTATCTTTTATTACAATATTTATGAGGATTGGCTATCTTGTTACTTTGTTGCATGTGCTATGTTATCTTTTATTACAATATTTATCAGGATTGGCTATCTTGTTACTATGTTGCGGCTGCGTTATATAATTTTGGTTTGTGAACATGATGTCATTCTTATCATGCTGAAGATTTGTCTCTGTTGCTGGAGTGCATTTTGGAGCGTATATAACTTATATATATAAAGGGCTTCTGGCTTCCGCCAAGAACGGACGGGGTTTTACTCCCTCGTCTCGTTAGTAAAAAAGTAACTGTGTTGTATATAATTTAATTCTTTCTATATGCAGAAAAAAGAAAAAAGTAACAAAAATTGTTAAAACTCACAAAATAAGGGTGAACCGTGTTGAAATCATGAAATAAATATAAGGTGTCCATTTCGTCCTATAAAAATCCGAAGTAGAAGTAAATCCGTAACAGTCATGTTTCCACAATCATCACTCCTTGGCCACACATCATCCACGTATGGATGATGCTGTACCGTAACGGAAGCATCCTCAGGATTCACAACGACTGCACATATCCGTCCCTAACTGGCCAGTCACAGGATTGGTATATAACTCAAACGAGCACATCATCACACATCGTACACTAATGGACGATGCTGTACAGTAACAAAGGATCCCTAAAATCCGCGCATTAGTCGCCCATAACCGACAAACGGAATTACCCGTTAATCAACTTCTGTTCATAACAGTTACCTAGAACCACATGGAATCAAGGAGCAAACAGTCTCAACATTCCACATATTATTTCGCATTAAGCAGAATGGACCCCTCTTCATCAACTTACTCTACAATTCAATATGTTTTCGTGTCATTCAATAGTATAAAAAAAAATCGTTCTAAGTTAAAAATTATCTATGTAGCCATGTTGGCAAAATCATGTAAAACTCAAAGTGAGAGCCATACATTATAGCCTCCTATAATATTAATATCAATATTCAATAACTTAACTAAAGAAAAAAATACGTTCGTATTACAATTGATGTTAAATGTAATTTTTCTATTATAAGACTCAATAAAATAACTTCAACTCGGGTTATATTTTTGCAAACCGAGTTGGCAAACGATAAAAGAATAGAACCAGAAAAGCGAGTAATTTAATGAATGTAAAAGCAAACCGACATGAACATATTCACTACCCCCCTTTTGGTTTGGTTTGTACCAAACACAATGCACTAAGCACTAAGTAGGGTTTCTCCCATAGCTTGTTGTCGTAGTTATTTTTTTCAGATATAAGTGTTGTTTGTTTTGTGTATGAGGTATTTTGCTGTCGTATATATGAAGCATCGAACCAAAGTGAATCGAAGCGCAAGCACACACATGCATCTGTTATGAAGGTAGACGGTAGCTAACATAATATTCCGTTTCGGTGGGAAAATCGAAATCTCGGATTACGACGATTTCAGTCCAAATCTTCGGATTTCACCATTACAGTCTTGGGATTTCGAAATCCGAGATTTCATTGAAATCACAATGAAATCTCATTACCGATGCGGGCCATTCATAGTGAACGAGTCCATTTTTAACTTCACCACACCAAGGTAAAAAAATTTTATGGGCCTCGTGTAAATGCTTATAATTATTGATTTGATCTTACCATTATTTTGCCGGTTTAATGGCAATTTGCCAGTTGTATAAATCCGGCATAAGGCTGTGTTATCTAAGTGTCTATAGGAAGATAAACAGAAAAGATTCTTGTGTGCGTTTTTATCAATGTGTCTATTGGAAGATGAACGGAAAAGTTACTTGTGTAAGCAAATGCGATTGACAGCAGGGTTTTTCGGGTCTTTATCTTATTAGTTTATGCTGTCAAACATCAATTTTAATGGTTCCGCAAGTTAACTGAGCTTCACTGACTGTTCAAGCATGAAAGTTGCTATTTCAAATCAATTAAACCTGGGACCATTGTTGAACCACAATTAATCCACCAAATTCGTTGATTTAAATTAGCTGAAATACTGATCAAAATTTGAATTTCGTTTGTAGAAGGAACCCTAAGGTCCATTCGCACAAACGTCACCGTCAGTAGAACTTTGATTTGCAGTTCAGCAATTTTATTCACCGATTTCGACGAGTTACGTTCAACGTTGGTAAAAATTGTGATCCGTGTTATCAACTTAAACTCACGAATTTTAACCTAACGATTTAATCTCACCGATTTACATTAGCAGCCTTTTTAGTAAATATTTAATGCTTATTCCACATCTAATCCATGAGTTTACTGATGGCTACTTGTACAAACGTGGCTTAAATAATTGAACCGCAACTCAGCAATTTAAATTGACTATTTCGGAGGAAAAACTGGACTTCAACGATAATTCAAGTTGCAAGTATGTAATAGAAGTCTCATACATTTTAACCCATCGTTGAACCGCAGTTCGTCCACTAAAATATGCAGGTAAACTTTCTGAACCACAAATCAAATTCACATATTTCGACGAGTTAAGTGAGGTTTAACCGTGGTTAAAATTGTGTTCCTTTGGGTTCTCAACCTACATTCACGAATTTTAACCAAACGATTTAATCTCACCGATTTACCTTAGTAGTCCTATTAGTAAATACAAAATGCTTATTCCATGTCTAATACACGAGTTTACTGAGGGACAGTTGTACATACATATGTGGTTAAAATATTTGAACAGTGATTCTGGAATTTTATCTCAATCCAATTGAGTTCAACGATAATTCAAGATGCAAGTATGTAAAAGAAGTCTCACATGTTTTAACCTATCGTTAAACCGCAGTTCATCCACCAAAATTGGCAGTTAAATTTACTGAACCACTGATTAAATATTTGAACCACGTTTGTAAATGGGCCTGCCACAAAAATTTAGTACTTATATAATCGTTACACAAGTGACAATGGCCGAAAAGTTTATCGGAGGTTTGGCAAAACAAATGATTCACAATGCCCAAGGAAATAACACAAGATTCACTGTAACCATTTCACAATTCAATGGGATGAATTTTTTCACAACTAGATTTAAGAAAATAACTGATTTTCAATTACTTTATCTATTGATTAAACAACGTGACGACATGAATTGCGTATATTCCTCATAGTTTGACAACATGAATCATAGAAAACAAGATTACGACACTTCTATTTTGTCTTATTTTATTGACGTCACCCGAGAAAAAAATCCATTAATCCACATCGGACAAAAAATAACAATTTCCAGATTTTTTTTTCACATATGGCGTCAATAAAATAAGACAAAAAAGAAATGTCGTAATCTTGTTTTCTTTGATTCATGGTTTGACACTAATTTAAATAAGAACTCCCTTACCCACGTATCGTTTTCGTATCACATCTATTGTGTTTAAAGAATAAACAATTATTCCAAATGCATGGCAGTGCTGTTTCTTATTTGACAGCGGACTTAGAATGTTTTGTATAAGGCAATACTGGTCTACGGTTGTCAACATGACAGTTTAATTTATTTGTTTTTTTTCTGTTTTGAATTTTTGTCAGAGTTGATTTGTTTTTCAATTTAATAGTAATTAATTATGAAAAAGTTTAATTTAAAAAGTTCCAAGTGATATTTGGAACAGTGTTTCTTATTTTATTAAAAAAAAAATTATAAAAAATTAGACTTTTTGTGTGTTTTTTTGTGTTTTTTTTTAATTAATGACGTTTGCCGTTCCGTTGCGTTACATGGAAAATGTTTACCCCCGGTAAAGAAGTTTCATTTCAAAAAAGTTTTTTTTGGCATTTTTGGAAAAAATATATTTTTTGAAGTGATAGCTTCTCCTGAGAGGGTTAACCGCTTCGTTACGTAACGCGTTACGCCGGAAGTGTATCTGGCTTCACTTTTTCTCACGCATACGGGGAACATTTAAAATTAATCAAATTAACGAATAACTTTATTAAAAGAGTTTTCCTAAATACAAATTTCAATTAACATTAGGGGGTGGCCGTGGAGCGATAGTTGTGTGTTCGCCTGTCAACCAAATGGTCACAGGTTCGATCCCTGCTGTAATATATGTCCTCTTACTTGTCCATTACGAACCAATTCTAAAAATAAGTGTCATACAATGAGTTGCTGGTTTACTCATAACATGCTGTTTAGGCATAGAACTATCAACATGTGATTGAGCAAAACTAGTACAGTAGACTCCCGTTAGCGTGACCGCCGGATAATGTGAACACCGGATTACGTGAACAGATTTTTCTGTGTTTGATATCTCTAAAACCTAAACAAATCATGAACACTCTTAAGCCTGAACAACAATTTGTGCTTCAGAGTAACAGTAAACTGTTTGAGCAATCTGCATTTTACCTTGAAATTCCTTATTCTTGGTGCAACGCATTATTTTTAACTTGTTAAAAATAATATGTTCTAAAATCTATTGTGGGATTGCCCTATTCTCTAATTAAAATTTGACCTTCGCAAACGTGAACGCTTTCGCAAACCTGAACTCCCTTTGTTTTTAATTGTTCATGGTATCGAGAGTCTACTGTATACCGATAAAATATGACAACGAATAAAAAAATGTATGCGAATTATAAGGGGCATAGATAAATAAGACACGGAAATTTCTCCGCATTAGTTCAGCCGCAGTCCCTGGAGATAAAATCTGAGACAACAACCATCTACAGTCTCAGAACATCGGGCCACACATCTTTCGTATCATTCTTTATCTTCCTTAACCTCACGCCCGCGCTGTGTTGAAACATTTAAAGGGTATTATAATCCCTTGAGCGCGTGTAGATTATACAAAAAAAACATAAGGAGTACAATTTCTGTGTTTTATATATACATACATCCAGTCCTTCTAAACGTAGGTAACGTGAGTTGAGTTATCAATTACCATCAAAAACTTTTATTCGTCGCTCTGACCGTGGATATACGACCACTTGTTATTTTGAACAGCAGACTAGTTATTTGAATGGCTCTTATTCTTGTATCAAAATATAATATTATTAATTTAACAATTTGATAGAAATGAAATCTGACTTCACAAAGTTTGAATGTACTTATAAATGAGTGTTAGGTATTATATATAAATAATATGGAAGTTTGAATGTTGGTAAAAACAATGAGAAATACATACCAAATTATATACCAATCACAATAATTATTTAACAATGTGTTACCTACCTAATTTGTAAGCACCATGCAATATTTATTGTCAAAAAAACCTTGTCCTAACATTTTACCTTCCCAAGCTCCTTCATAACGAATGTTAATGCAGAATTAAATTAATTTTAGTTTTTTTTTCTATTTTGCAGATAGACTTAAACAAAAAAAATCCAAACGCAAAATAATATTTTAAAATTTTTTTACAGGATGAAAATCAATGCAATCTTCCCTTAGAAACAGGTGGTAACTGCGAAGACAATATTTCGTCTTGGTATTACAATAAAGAATCCCAACAGTGTGAACACTTCTACTATACAGGTTGTAATGGTAATGAAAATCGTTTTGAAAGACAGGAACAATGTGAAAGAAAATGCATCAAATTAAAAACTAAAGGTAATTAAAATAAAACTAATAGTTTATTATAAAGTAAACAAATAAAAAAAAATCATCATTATGATTATACGCGTTTTAATAGAACGTATCTCAAATGAAATGATAATATTAGGTTTGTTCGTTTAAAACCTAAAGTCTAAACAAATTCTGTGTTTTTTGAAACCTAGGTTCTTAGCTTGGGCAAGTTATACTCAAAACTTAAATTTAACATATTGTAAGTTTTAATAATTATTAAATGACATAAATTGCTTTTCTGCAACATAAGATGGCCCTCGGGTGTTTTTTGAGAACTGAAAAACAATTTTATTTTTACAACTCTCGAGGTTGTCAAAAAACCTAGGTCGACCCTGGGTAAAGTTCAACAAACGAACCTATTTATTTTAAAATAATTAAACAATATGCGGTAGGTATACATTCAAATACGGTTACATAAACGAGCCTTAAAATACAAAGGTCAGTAGGTATATATTTATGACGTTTATAAAGCAAAATCAATGATTGTTAAAATCCTGAAATAAAGTTAAACTTTTACTCGTATTAAATGATTCTGAATTATATCCGGTAATACAATAAAACTTACGAAATAATTATGACCGGGACTTAAATGTCTAGAATGACGAGATGTCACTTTTACTACATGTTTTAACGGGTTCAACAACCCACCCTGTCAAGATTAAGTTAACAACATTAATCGAAAAACATTTTTGTTGCAGAAGTTCATATTTGTTAAAAAACAGTTTTACTTTATAGTATATTTTGTTTCCAGTTTGACTAGTTGGCGTTTGAAAAATTAATTGACGAAATACGTAATAAGTGTGGGTACACAAAATATATAATTATTTTGTTTCTGATGGCATAATGTTTTAATAAAATTTACAAAAGCCTTCCTTTTCTTTGTGCTTATAGTTTTTTTCTTTTTAATAGTTTAGGCAATAAAGAGACTTTTTAAATTACATACACAGAAAATAACGAAAAATATATGATTTCACTGAACTTACATTATTATATTAATAGATATGTATATTTTAAATATAAATTTCTTTTGAGACTTTTAACTAAACGAATAGGTACACAATATCATTTAGGTAATTCCTACATTTGATTTTAGAACCCAACGTTTAAATGTTGTGTTCCTTGTACGTATTATTTATTATATCTTAAAATATTTATTTTAATTAAAAAGTAAAATTCACGGATCGCACGAACTTGCTCTTATGTTCGATCACATTGTATGCAAACGTTTTTTATTAAGAATCTAAATATATTTATTCAAAGTCGTTTTTTACTTAATTTTTTATAGATATACAATTGTTTTTCACAAAAAACTTGGTATGACAATTTATAATATTCATCAATATAAACCTAAAACCAAGATTAAAAAAAATAATCGAAATATTGAATTTTCAAAAAAAAATATTTTTTTTTCCAAAAATCCAAAAAAATATTTTTCGAAATTTTTGGTATGCAGTATTATTTATAATTTGAAGAACCTTCTTCAAAAAAAATCTGATCGAAATCCGTCGAGTCATTTATGAGAAAGTTCAAAATCAAAAAAATGGCAGGTACCGTTAATAACAAAATATTAAAAAAAAAGAATGTTTGACCAAAATGTAGAGTATACCTAGAATAGTGCACATACTTTTTTTTTATCAAAATCGTTAGAGCCGTTTTCGAGATAATTGAGATGGTAGAAAAAACTAAAAAACGATTCAAAAATCTATTTTGGACAATCGCCTAAAATACTTAAATACCAAGTTCGAAGAAAATCGCTTCAGCCATTTAGGCTGTAGAGCGTTGTACAGACAGGAAGACAGACAGACAGACCAAATAGCAGGACCCACTTTTTTGGTGTTCTCTGTCATCGTAATCTCGAGTTTTTTCCAAATGCAAAACTTGCCCTATAGTACCTACATATATCGCAAGTAAAAAGGAGTGTGTGTACTTATAAACAAGCGCCAGAAGTAAAACTTCCTTAATTAAAACAAATTTTTCTTTCGTACAAAATATTTCAATTTCATGGAAATCAGTCAAAGAACAACGAAGTTGACATTTTTTATACCGGTCTTATACTTGCGTATGCCCCCTTGGTATTATATATAGCACAAATAAGCCATACTAAGATCGGAAACCTTCGTACGTTTCACCCCCCAAAACCCATTCGCTTACATTAGTGTATTTGTACGTTTGAAACCCTATCCATGAATAGAATGGGAAATCGAAAAACAAAACAAAAACAAATTACTAGGGCTGGGTTGGCTATGTGTCTATAGGAAGATGAACAGAAAAGATTTTTGCGCGCGTTTTTATCAATGTTTCTATTGGAAGATGAACGGAAAAGTTACTTGTGTGCGTGCTTCAGCTTGTAGATAAATGTCAAATGAAAGCAGAGGTTTCGGGTCCTTATGTTATTAGTTTATGATATATAGTTTGAACCAATTCACTTGGCCATTCTACCGAGCAGCTCTCTTCAAGTTTCTTTGCACGTCTTATTAATTTTGTTCCACTTTCATTCTCTTGAATCCTCTCACTTCGCAACCGACCTTTGGCCAGGTGATTTGGTTTAAGCTATGCACACATTAATACAACAGAGAAAACCATACAAAGGAAAAACAATATTGTGGGTACACATATTTTTTTGACAGCGTGTTGTGTCGTGTTATTGGTTTGACAGTTCTATATACCATTTTTACCCCCAACGCAACAAATGATTTTGTACTTATTGTATGCATCAACATATTAAATTGAAATTAATTTTAAATCTTACAAGAAAATATTTTTATACATTTTTGCATAAACCAATAATTCTTTTTTAGATCATACCACAAAGCCATCAGTGAACAAATGTGAATCTTCCGAGGATCAATGCCGTATATTGCAATGTCCGTTTGGCGTGCGATCTGAACGCGGATTTGACGGATGTCACCGATGTGATTGTGTAAACCCTTGTGCAGATCATAGATGTTCTAATGAAGAAAAATGCACTGTTGATATAACAACGGATCCTTCTTCGGAAACGAAATTTCTACCTGTTTGTAGACAGATTAATAAAAATGGAATTTGTCCGAAGCTATCCAATAGTTCGGATTGTCGTCGTGAATGCTATGATGATGCTGATTGCAGAGATGATAGTAAATGCTGTTCTGAAGGATGCAACCATGTTTGCGTTCGTCCTCATCAGCCTACCTTACAACCAACAACCGTAACCCCATCCGCTCCGAGAACGGAAACGATCTTACCAGGCAAGTCAGCTGCTTCATTAGAACCAAAATCACCTAAAGAAGTTGAGGTTACAAGTTCCGTTGGTAGCACAGCACTTCTCCGGTGTTTTGCAACTGGAAACCCACCACCAGTTGTAACTTGGAGACGAGGCGCTATTTTGGTACGTAAACAATATCAGTTTATTTGTACTTAATTTCACCATGGTTCAATTTTAACCAAAGAGTATTTTAAACCTAGATGGCAAAATAGTAAGTACAGATTTTTAAGTTTAAATAAATCTGTTCTTTTTAATAGCTTTAAAGAAAAATAAGTTTAACAAAATTAAAACAAGATACCTATTGAATTTTAAGCATTACAAGAACACAGAAGAATACAAGAATATAGTCCAACGATAAACTTTATTTTCTTATGTTCGCATTTTACTTGCTGATGTACACGTGGTTGGCGTTGGACTAATGTACACTCCAAAGATCAATAAATTACCTAGTTAATTTTGGCATATGACGGCATGGTCAAAGGGCAGTATACTTAGTTATTTCCGGCCCCTCAAAGTCGCGCGGCAATTCTAGCCTCGTCCAAAGTAGTAATGAATAGGTCTGATCCACACCCTGCCAAGTGGCACCAATTTCTGCCAATTCGTGTTTCAGACTTACAAATTTTGCAGTTTTGGGCAGAAGAGAGCGCTCTTGAGAGAGTAAAATATTTCAACTTCCTGCCAATTCCTGCCCAATAAATTTTTGTAGGCATCAATTTGTGGCCAGAAAATTTACAATTGTCAGCTTGACATTTGTCATAAATAAATAAAAACCATATCGTGGTTGTTGTGAGAAAAGATTTGTTGAACAAATAAATTAATTTGGAACCACTAAAATTTAAAATAATAAGTTTGAAGAGAAAAAATGTGAATTTTAAACCAACAAAAATATATAAAAAAAAAAACAAATGTTGTGTTGACGTTTAAAAATTGGCAGAAAATTGTACTCAAGCTGTTCCAGACTTTATATTTCTTAATAAGAGAATTTCATCCCCAGCTTTCAAAATTTTATAAGCTACCAATTTCTGACCAAAAAAAGTGTGGATCAGACATAAAACCTTTCTTTTTGCATCCACAATTGCATAAATGTGTAATATACAATACATACATATCTATGTATATATACAATATGTACAGTATATATCCCTATCGATCCGGAAAGCAGCTAATTTAAAAATAGTTTGGTTTTTACGTTATACAAATTTTAAACTACAAGTCTCATCAAAGCGAAAAAATAAGTTTAGGGGCGGAGGGTGTGACTGGCACATCCCAACAGTATAAATATGCGAATAGCAATACAAATAGGGTAACTACCAGCTTTATATTATTGTGAGAACACTTGCACAGCAATTTACGTTGGTTTGCTAACATATAAATTAATATGATTAAATAAATGCCACGCCCCGCGCACTGAAAACTCACGTGCATAAGTTCACTTTGTTTTACCCAATGTATCAATACTTACGACGAAAACCACTAATGCGATGGAAAACCGTATTTTCAAGCGTAGGTATTTTCAAGACTATATCGGGACATGTATGACCCGATCAGATACATAAAATATGTGTAGGTAGAATTAGTAACACTATTGGTCCGCTAAATGGTGTGTGGTAGAGTAAAATTAAAAAAAAAAACTTTTGTTGATAGGCTAATATATTTTATAGTGGAATAAGTTTGGATTTCAATAATATATATTCACTAATCAATATTAGTTTAGCAGATAAAAGAGAAACTATCCTCTTATGTCCATTTTCTAATCTCATTAATTAGAATGATATATTTTTGAAATTTTATTGGGGAATAGTGAATTCTATGAATCTCACTAATTTTGTATCTATGTATTTATTTACAACCTAACTAATTACTAGATATAAACGTTTTATGTACAAAAAGGTTTATTTAATTTTTTTAGAAAAACTTACATTTTGATTAAACAAGTTTATATATACTTATATAGGTACATATATTATTGCAAACATTAAAAAAATAAAACATTTTGTTTAAAGGAGAAAAACGTTCATAATTGTTGCGCAAAAGATTACCTATAGTACCTTACCTACCTACATACTTACATATATCGCAAGTAAACATTTTGTTTTTCAAAAAATCCCCAAAAAATATTTCTTGAAAACTTAGGTATATGTATACGTAATGTAGTATTATTTAGAATTTGAAGCACCTTCTGTATAAACATTTTGATCGGAACCCGTTAAACCAATAATGAAAAAAATGGTTATATGGCAGGTTCCGTTACTAATATTTTAATTACAAATTTTTATTGACCGAAATGTATATGTGCACGGAATTTTTTGATATCAAAATCGTTAGGGCCGTTTTCGAGATAATTAAGATTATCATTTTTGGCACAAAAAATGTATGGCAGGTATCGTTATTTTATGAAAAAAAAAAATTAGCAAAAAGAATTGAGCCAATGACCTAAAGAAGCTCAAGTACCAAGTTTGAAAAAAATCGGTTCAGCTGTATGCGACCTACTGATAGACGGAATTGCGGAAACCATTTTGCTCGTGTTGTTCTCTATCATCATAATGTCAAGTGTGATTAAAATCTCGAGTTCGATTTTTTTTACTATATCGCAAGTGATCATTATCATTAAATCAGGAGGGTGCGCTAAAAATTTGAATTTAATATGGTTGCAAAATAATTAAAAACAAATTTTTGTTGTCATATGCCAATTTTTGACTGTCCAGGATTTAGAGGGAAGTTTCAAGTTTTACTTCTATTACGAGTACATACTAAGTTACACCAGCTCTTTTTATTAAATAATACCTATCTACGAAAATTGTAATTTACGCGTGAATATCAGTAATCTTGCCAAAGTACCCACAATCAAGAAAATACATTTTTCCCACTTATAATGTTACTGCGGCTCGTCTTTTCAATAAATTACCTGCTAATATTAGAAATGAGCGAGTTAAATCAGTATTCCTGAAAAATATTAAGCATTGGCTTTTATTATCAAACTTTGATGTAGTTGAAAACTTGATAATTCCTTTAGTTTAAATTTTTGATCTTTGTAGTTTTTTTCTCTCTCAAATTAGTTTTTTTTCCTTTATCGCATCCCCATCGATAAATTTATTATAATTATCTTTTTCTAGTATAGTACTATCGCTTCTTGTCTTCGGACAACAGATTGTACTTAACTATTTCATTTTTGAAAATAACTTTTAATTAAATGTATTTTGTATATGGTTTTAAGTTTATATAGTTTTAAGCATTTTTCAAATGAAAAAAAAATGTATATGATGATCTACCTAAAATGTACGTTTTAAACATACAATTTTTCATTTGTATTTAGATTGACACAAACAATGGTCGCTATGTACTGAGTTCAGCAGGGGACTTATCTATTGTCCAAGTACATCAGTCTGACAGTGGTTCATACATTTGTGTTGCATCGAATGGCCTTGGAACACCTGTCTCACGTGAAGTAAATCTTCAAGTTCCAGGTATGTAAAATGTTATGAGAATAATATGACTAAGACTATACATCGCATGTTTATACAATAATAACTTTGTTACTTTATTCGTATGGTGTTCGTTCTGTTTACTAACTTTATTTAACAACATTTTATTGCATGGATTTCCGTGGTTTTTTGATTTGGATATGTAGGTACTATAAAGAACATTCCAGCTTACATACATGGTCCTAAAAATATTACCCAAATCGTAACATTAAAACAACCAGCAATGATACGATGTCCTGCAGGAGGTTTTCCAAAACCACATGTAAATTGGTGGCGTGGAAAAACTAGAATGCCTTTAACTACTCTCCGTTATGATACAAAACGGGATTACTCACTGGTATTTCATAGTATTGAAATATCAGATTTAGGGCCATATGAATGTTCGGCTTGGACTGGGCATGGAAAACCAGCTTCAAAGATAGTAGTTCTTAAAGCAGTAGGTCCTGTGCATGATATTAGTCCAAGGGAACCATTATTAAAATATATCATTGACCCAGCTACAATGCCTAGTACATCTGAACCTATTTATTCATTCAACCCACCAAGATCGCAAGTTAGACCATCTCAAACACAATTTGTTGATTTGGGTCACACTATTATAACTTCACCCCCTTATAGAAAGTCGGGTAAGTACATAAATGTTTAGCAATGCTCTGATAATGAAATATATTAATGCTTTTTTAGTAGTTTTATATTGTTAATTAATGATTGAAATGCGTCTGTGTATAAACAGCCACATATATTTAATCCGTTATATATCAATATTTTTCTTTCTACAGTAAGTGCTAGTGCCCTTATTCGGCGTGACTCAAGCAACAACTATACAATTGGATCAGATATTATACTTACCTGTGATGTTGGAGGATATCCTACTCCAAATGTTGCTTGGTTTAAAGACAGCAAACAGTTGTTTTCATCTAATAGAGTTCAAATAACTGGTAAATAAGTATATTTTAAATGAAATTTTTAACTACGACTATTTTTCCCGCATCTACAGAAAACCCGTACCGATTGCTAATATTTAAGGCAACAGCGGAAGATTCTGGTTATTATAAGTGCACAGCAAGAAATACTTTTAGTTTTAATACCAGTGAGGAAAAGGTGTTGATAGAATGTAAGTTTTATAACATTCTTATAAAATATAGGTATGTTGTTGAATAATGTTTGTTTTATAGCTGGAGAACAAGTGAGCTCTGATTGTACGGATAATATATTCTTCGCTAATTGCGCTCTGATAGTCAAAGGAAGGTACTGTTCAAATAATTACTACGGTAAATTCTGCTGCAGGTCTTGTACACTTGCTGGGCAGCTGCCTGGTGGGCATCCAAATTACTTATAATACCTAGTTAAAATTTAAGGAACTTTAGCATGAAATAAGTTCTGCATTATAGTAAATTCCTTACTACATTTGCTTTTGAAACTACTCTCAGGCCAGTATTTATGTATAACAATTTCAAAACTTAACCAAAAATCGAGGTTTTTAACTAAACGACTCTAAAAAGAGAAAAGAAAAAGGCTTACATTATTAATTGTTTCATAATAGTAAATAAAGTTAAACTTGTTCCTATTTATTGACATTATGGGCGTTTGCATTATTTTCAAATTTGCATTTTTAATCAGATTAATTATTCTGTAATTCCATTTAAATTGTATTTTAACTAAATGTATTGCTTGAAACCGAATAATTTCAGTATTACTGTATGATTAACGAATCTTGGGTAATTTGCGAAATTATAAAATATTTTTTTTTTGTAAATAAATAAACTACCCCAAATATTAAAAAAAATAATATGGAAGTTTAAAATATTACTAAGAAAATTTTTCCAAAAAATCTCGACCAACAGTCTTTCCGATTGGTCCGGAACAGGGTTGGCCGAATTAACTACATTCTATTTTCTACGTCAAAAACTACGCGTAGTAAATGGAATAAGCTACGCGTCTTATTTACTACAATTTGCTACGTCTGCTACATTAACGTGGTAAATTAAGAAAATCAATAGAATTTCAACCGGATAGAAACAAATTCCAAAATTTTGAATAAAACAATATCTCACCCAATGACCCAAGTTCAATTAAACCCGATTCCGGCCAATTGAAATGTATAACCATAGGTGGGGAAATAGGGGTATCCCAAATTTTGTTTCTTGTCCCATTTATAGAATAGTGAATGTGAACAAGTTTTTGGATTTTTCGGTTTCTTATGTGTGCACAAAAGACCAGTGCGAGATAACTTGAAAACAACCAAAAACTGTTATAATCTCGTAATTTTATTCCGTTTATTTTGATAAGAACTTCAATTTGTTCACAAGTCGCAAAATACAAAAGATATGCTAAATTATATGATGAAAATATGAATTCAAACTTCAAAATGAAATGACATTTCAGACGATTTGACATTTAAAACTACGTCTGCTACAATTTGTTTCATTTACTACATTAACTACGTTTTACTAAATTCACTACGTAGCAGACGTAGTTAATATAGTTTATACAAAAAAGTGACAGTTCAGCCAACCCTGGTCCGGAACTGTTCTGAACCCCACAAAATGACAGTTGTTACTCTAAACAGAACAAAAAACTATTCTGGATTTCAATTCAGAATCGAAACCAGAATCACTAATACCTTCGATTAAAATGTCAAAATCATTGGGTTGATTTGTTTTGTAAAATTTTGATGTATTATTGGAGTTACACTACTTTCTGGTCTGGTAAAATTAATATAAAAAGATGCAATTTAATTTATTATTAAGTCTGCCCCCCTACTTTGTGTACAAAATGGTGAAGACTGTAATTTTTATAAAGGTTCACAAAAGTACGGAAACGCATTGAACCAAAATTTTAGCAATTTCTTAAACGGCAAAATAAAACTGAATTTTTGATGACATGACATGAAATTATTGTTTAACATAACCAATTTGCTATTATAAATTTTAGCACGAATAAGGCCGACCAGATGATAAATTCGATTATTTTCAAATTTTGTAATGACACACATTTCAATGGCAATAGACAGTTTGTGTATTATTTGTTTTTTCCTTCATTTGACAATCTTTATAATTTTGCCCAATGAAATTTCTTGGACTAAAATTCGCAGTTTGGGGATATATTTTACTCTCTCATGAGCAGTTTTAGGGAATACGGGAACGCACGTATTGATTAAAAAATAAAATGCACGACTGAATTGCACGTACTTGCTCCTATGTTCGATCACATTTTTCAAAAATACAAAAAAAAAACTATCGAAAATTTTGAAATGCAGTATTATTTAAAATTCGAAAGGAGCCGCTGTATACAATTTTTTATCGAAATCCGCTGAGTCGCTTATGAGAAAGTCGAAAACCAATAAAATGGTTGTACGGCAGGAACCGTTAACAACAAAATATTTAAAAAAAAAACACGTTTGGCCAAAATGTAGTGTTGTTTCCAAATTTAAAACAAAAACAGCTTTTTAGAATTTTATAAATTTAATTTTAACTAGCAAATGTAATGAACAAAAGTTAGACAAAGAAATAAAAAGAAAATTAAATTTTAAAAAAAGACTAAAAAATTCTGCTGCTTCTTCTGTGCTCTTTTCAATTTTTCTGATAATTTTTCATCAACAAAATAATAAAAAACAAACTTGAAATCAATGAATTAACGAAATTAAAATTAAAAGTACAGTAATTAAATTCAAAGTGTTTTGAAATATATATGTCATGAGCGGGTGATTTCGGCGACAACATTCTCCCCCCCAGTGAGGGATCAGGATCCTGGTTCTTCACTATTTAAATTCTTGTCGACGTCAAGCACCGCTAACTTAACCACTGGTCTGTCATATACTCCATTAGTAGTTTGTACAGATGCCCGACGTACTTGTCCGTCTTTTGATGCGATAGTTCTGATGACTATTCCTTTTGGCCAGGAATATCTAGGTAGGTTTTCATCTACGATTATGACTATGTCTCCTGTCTTCACCGTTTCAACTCTATCGAACCATTTAGTTCGTCTTGTTAATGTTGGCAAATACTCCCGAACCCATCTTTTCCAGAAGATGTTTGATATTTGTTGAGATTTTCTCCAACTCTTTCTTGACATTAGATCTTGACTTTGAAATTCTCCAGGTAGTCGACTGCCGTCTGAGGATCCTAACAAGAAATGGTTTGGAGTAAGTGCTTCGTCACTCTCATCGTCTATAGGTATACTTGTAAGAGGGCGTGAGTTGATTATTCCTTCAATTTCGATAAGTGTGGAAAGAAGGGTTTCATCTGTTAATCGTTGATTCTGCAAAACGGCTTTTAAAATCTTTTTAACTGATCCGATCAAACGTTCCCAACTCCCACCCATGTGGGGTGCTGATGGAGGGTTGAAAAGCCATTTTAAATTAGATGTGGTGAATTTTTCCGCAATATCTTTAAGTTGGATTGACTGGAATGCTTCCTTCAATTCCTTATCAGCTCCAACAAAATTAGTCCCATTGTCTGAATAAATTTCACTTGGAGTTCCTCTTCTTGACATGAAGTTCCTAATGCATAATATGCAAGAATCTGTGGTGAGTGTGTGTGCCACTTCAATGTGAATCGCTCGAACAGTCAAACAAGTAAACAGAACTCCCCATCTTTTTACTGAGTTCCTTCCGACGCTTACTAAAATTGGGCCAAAGTAATCCACTCCAACAAATGTGAATGGACGGTGAAAGGCACCCAGTCTGGCTTTAGGCAATGGAGCCATTTCAGGACATCTCGGTGAGGCACTTCTAATTTTGCACCCAAGGCATTTTTTGCGGACAATCTTGGCCAAAGATTTCAAACCAGAAATGTAAAACCTTTTTCTGGCCTCATTAATGATGGTATCGGTACCTGAGTGCTTATACTTCCGATGATAAAAATCAAGAATAAGGAAGCTCACCCTATTTTCCCGAGGCAAAAGTATTGGGCGTCTTAAAGATTCTTCAGCAAATTCAGCATTATCAATCCGACCCTTCATTCGCAGAATTCCATCTTTATCGAAGTACGAAGAGCATTTGTAGAGCTGACTTGACTTAGAAAGCTTTTTTCCATTTCTGAGGAGAATCAAATCGTCTTCGTATTCCATATTTTGTACCATTTTAAATATGACGACTTCTGCTGATTGAAGCTCTTCTGCCGATAGTGAACCCATCATCAAAGGTAACTCTTTCTTTTTTCTTCTGCAATTTGTTACAAATCTGATTCCGAAGGCAACTGAACGATGAAGGCGTTCCCATTTTGAGAAACGATATGCGTTTATCAACGGACCTGTATCGATGTTCACGTTTTCCAAAACCATTAAATACTTGGGTCGTAATTCTTCCTTCAGCAGATCTTTTGATATAGTAGATTTTTCTTCAGGCCATTTGTCCTCAGCTTCATATAAGACACTTGGACCTTTTAGCCATCTGCTATGCTGATCAAAACTCGGTATTTTGGTCCACTTAGTAGCTTCGTCTGCCACATTCAACTTGGTAGGCACCCACCTCCACTCCTTTCGCGTTGTATTCGCCTGGATATCTCCAACACGAAACATGACAAACTGTTTGTACTGTTTAGCATCTGAACGTAACCAATGAAGTACATTTTGAGAGTCAGTCCAGAGAACCCGTTTGTTCAACTTGAATGCAAGGGTTTTGGATAACGTCTTAGCCATTCGGGAACCTATTAGCGCTGCCTGAAGCTCCATTCTTGGGATGGACATTTGATGTAACGGAGCGACTTTGCTTTTAGCACCAACAATAGAACATTCCGTTGAAGTCCCATCACAAAATCGTAGGTATGCAACTGCTGCCATGGCTTCCTCACTAGCATCGACGAAGACATGTAATTGGATTAGAACATTTTCTTTTGAGATCAATTCTGAAAAACATCTAGGAATGCGTATATCTTCTACCTTTGGAAGAAGTCTTCGCCAGGTGTGCCAATTTTGTACGATTTGTCCTTCTATTGTCTCGTCCCAACTGATTTTTGCTCGCCAGACTTCTTGCAATAGAACTTTGATTCTTATTAAATAAAATGCCAAAAAACCCAAGGGATCAAATATAGACATAAGCAATCTTAATAGCTCACGCTTAGTTGGCATTTTAACTCCAGTAAGAATATCATTCTGGGTTTTTATGAATTTTATCGAGAAGGTAAAAACATCATCATCAGGTATCCACCAAAGACCTAAGACCTTAGTTAAACTATAGTCGTTATTAAGACTGTCTAGAGTTCTTCCATCAGTAGAGAGTGGCTGGTCTAATGCTTCCAACACCTCGGGAGAATTTGATACCCAATTCCTTATGTTAAAACCAGCTTTAGAATGTACATACCGGATATCCTTTGCGAGTTGAATTGCCTCTTCGGGGGTTCCAACGCTGTCAAGAAGATCGTCTACATAATGTCGCTCCAGAATCGCCTCAACAGCTCTAGGATACTTGTCTGCAAATTCTTTGGCATTTGTATTTTTGACGTATTGTGCGATGCTAGGTGAGCAAGATGCGCCAAAGGTCAATACTTCCATTTCGTATACATCCGGTTTGCGACTTGTTTCACCCTGACGCCACAAAAACCTCTGTGAGCATTGATCCTCCTTTTTAACTCGAACTTGGTGAAACATCTCTTGAATATCGGCCGCAATGGCTATCTTATTAGACCGAAAACCTTGTAAGACATCTGGAAGACTTTTCAACTGGTCAGGGCCTTTGTGCAACATGCTATTCAGTGAAACTCCGTTTGAAACTGCCGCTGCGTCCCATACCAATCTTTGTTTGTTCGGTTTGTTTGGATTTTTTACAACAAACGTTGGCAAGTACCAAGTCTTTGGATGAAATTCGTTCAAGTATTTCATGTCACACCGTTTGGCGTACCCTTTATCTATAAGACTTTGTATTTGATTGTTGATTGATGTTAGTGTTGTTGGATCCTTGGTGATTTTTCTTTCCAGGCAACATAAACGCTTAAAAGCCATTTGATAACTTTCTGGCAAATTGATCACATCGCTTTTCCAAAGCAAACCGCACTCGAATCTATCTCCAATTCGCTTTGTTTCAGATACCAAAAGTTCCTTTGCTCTAATTTCCTCAGCTGATTCTGGCTTGTCTTTTCCAATGCCACTATCTTCCAAAGCAAAGTAATTGTTAACTATTTCATGCAGATTTTCATCACATTCACAGCTTTCATAAATGTGGTATACACCGTGATTGCCTTTATCGCAAGTATTACCTCCACTTAGACACCAACCCAACCTTGTTTGTATTGCTACAGGCTGATTCCATGCACCCTCTCGAATTTTCAATGCTAGAGATAAGCTTTCATTATTGAGTCCAATGAGTATTCCGCATTGCGCTTTTTTATACGATGGTAAAGGCAATCCTTTCAGATAAGAATACTTTTTCAACAAATTTTGAGGCTGAAGTGTCTGTGTCGGTAAATCCAAGGAATTTACTGTGCGAACATCTTGAAGAGCATACTTTTCTTTACTGTACTGACCAGAAATAAGAACTGGAACAACTCGAGATGATTCTTCTAAGCGGGTAGTGTTGGCTGTCCATTTCAAACAAAGAGGCTTTGGCTCACCTTCCAAGCTCAGAGATCTTGCTATTTTGTCCTCTAAAAGTGTCAACGAAGATCCGCTGTCTAGAAAAGCAAAAGTTTCAATTTGTTTTTCCTTTCCGTGCAAGGACACAGGTATAATTCGAAACCAAGCTTTCTGATCATCTCGCTGGTGTGCGTTGCAAACTTTCATGTCCGTATTTTTCTGCTCCCTGAGTATATTGTGAAGTAGATTGTGATGATTAGCCTTGCACCCATCGACTGAACATCCTCTCAGTTCTCTACATTTAAACTTCTTTGGATGCTTCAGACAAACACATAATGCCTTCTCGTTCACTACCTTCCACTTCTTGTTACTGCTCATCTTTGCAAAAATATCACAGTCAACCAACTTATGGTTCTGATCGCATGCATAGCATTTCCCCTGCACCAGCTCCTTAGTAATGTGACTTTCCAAATGGCGGTTCTCCTTTGTATGTGCATGTACATATCCGGGTCTCTTTTCCTGCTTTTCTCCTTCCACAGCATACCTGGTAACTTTTGTGGCCGCCTGCGCTCTTCTATGTAGCCATTCGCCAAGGTCCTTGATGTTAGGCCTATATTCGACCGAAAAGCTCATTGCCCATTCTAACTTCATAGATGATGGTAACTTGTCGACCAATTCTTTAAGCAAGGTAGGGATGTTTAGATACTCTGCTAATTTTGACGCTTGCATTGATCTTGTCAAGTTTTTCACCACTAAAGCATATGAAATAATACTTTCCAAGCGTTCCATCCTTGGGGAGGGCTCGGCCTTCGCCTTCTTTATGAGATCTTCAATTATGTACTCGGGTCTGCCGAATATAAAACTCAAGGTTTCAATAACATCTGGAACTTCCTCTGGATGTAGAAGTTGATACTTCACTGCCTCGTAAGCCTTTCCTTTCAGAGCCGTTTGTAGCCTCAGCAAATTTTCCTCATTGGTATAGTTGCACATTTTAGTACTGTTTTCATAAGTACTAATAAAAATTGGCCACTCATCAGACTTACCGGAGAATGTAGGCAAAGGTCTCTCCAAAACTTTCCTTGGCGGGGGTTGAGCTTGATGTGCAACATTCACAGCAGATGGTCTTGTATGTTGAATTTTCGCGACAGAGTGAACACTGGACGTCTGTACCCATTTTGCGGTACGATGGTATCTTGTGACACTGCTAGCTGCATCTGATTGTTCATCTTCATGTTTTTTGAGAAGTGCAAACTTTTGCTCTAGATACAACGCTTGTTTGACAGACTGTTCCTTAAGCAAAATCTTCTTCTCTTCCAGTAATTTCTCTTCCATAAGCCTCTTCTCTTCAAGCAATTGTAGCTCCAACCCAATCGCTCTGGCACGACTTCTAATGGAGTGCTCACTTCGCACACTTTTAGTGTCTTTACTGTTCAAAAGAATTTTCTGTCCGGTATTTTGCAGTTCAATTACAGATGAATCTGCATCATTTTCAGTGGAAGTTTTCTTGACGCATTTGGCACACTCCCAAGCTCTTTTCTGTACATCTGCGTCCACCTTTGCGCAGCTAAAATGCAGCCAAACGTTACACTTGTCACACTGCACCATGTCTTCCATTTCGTTAGGCTCCAAACAAATATCGCAGTCTCCTCGTATCATTTTCTTCAGGATTTTCTTCGTTAGCACAGAATTTTTTAGAATGTTGTTTCCAAATTTAAAACAAAAACAGCTTTTTAGAATTTTATAAATTTAATTTTAACTAGCAAATGTAATGAACAAAAGTTAGACAAAGAAATAAAAAGAAAATTAAATTTTAAAAAAAGACTAAAAAATTCTGCTGCTTCTTCTGTGCTCTTTTCAATTTTTCTGATAATTTTTCATCAACAAAATAATAAAAAACAAACTTGAAATCAATGAATTAACGAAATTAAAATTAAAAGTACAGTAATTAAATTCAAAGTGTTTTGAAATATATATGTCATGAGCGGGTGATTTCGGCGACAACATGTAGGCTATACTAAATTAGTACACACACCAATTTTTATCAAAATCATTAGAGCCGTTTTCGAGATAATTAAGATGGTAGAAAATTTGTATGGTAAGCATCGTTATTTTTGGGGCTAAAACAACGATTGAAAAATCTGTTTTGGACAATCAACTAAAACGCCTAAGCAACAAGTTTGAACATAATCGATTCAGCCATTTAGATCGTTCTACAGACAAACGAAATTGCGGGATCCACTTTTTTGGTGTTCTATATCATCGTAATGTCAACTTTGATTAAAATCTCGAGTATCGATTGTTTTGATAGGCCTTTCCCAAATGCAAAACTAGACCTATAAAACATATATCGCAAGTAAAAGCGAGTTTGCCACGCGCGCGCTGTTAGGCAATATGAGTGCTTCAGGTTTCGATTCTGATTTCAAATTCAGAAGCAAAATTCTCTTCTTTTCAGAATTAGAACTGTCCTTTTTTCCTTCGTGTTGTGCTACCACAAGTGTTTCTTTCGAAGCCTCATTTATCCAATAAATTATAAAAAAAAAAGATAGCCCAAACCTACCCGTAGTACCCCTTATATAAAATAAAAAAGAAAAAATAAATCCAAAATTCAACAAAATCAATAACAAAAAAAAACAACCTCACACGCAAATTCAGTGGCCAGTGCTCAAATATAAATTAAATCAACACGTTCATAAATAATAATGGGTTTTCCAATAAGAGGTGTTATTTTGATATTCAAAAAAAAGAAATGCGTTGTTGAAGCGTGTATCGTTCCATTTTTATTAATAGCGTAGTTTCTACTTGTCAAAAAATAACAGCTTCAAAAGTGACAGCTACCGAAATAGCGGGCTATTCAAAATAACACCTCCTTATTGGAAAACCCTGGAAAACCCTTGGGTTTTCCAATAAGAGGTGTTATTTTGATATTCAAAAAAAAAGAAATGCGTTGTTGAAGCGTGTATCGTTCCATTTTTATTAATAGCGTAGTTTCTACTTGTCAAATGTCAAAAAATGACAGCTTCAAAAGTGACAGCTACCGAATTAGCGGGCTATTCAAAATAACACCTCTTATTGGAAAACCCCTTACAAAGCAGAAACAGAAATACAAATTGTCACTAAGGCATAACACTAGTGACAATTTGTTTTTGAAAAATTCAAATTGGAATTTAGATTAAACATTCATGATAGATATTTGTCTGACTTGTGTTTTAATAGTTTTTGAATGTTAGAATGATGGGTGTATTTAGTGTCGATTATTGTAATATTCGTAGTCTTAGGAAAAATTTTTGTGCCGTGTATGTCCACACTGCCTAAAACTGGCCAGCTGTTTTGGCACTGAATGAAACACAAATAGGTGAAAATTCTGATCAATCAGAATTTCATCTGTTTGGGTATAACTTAGTGCAACTATTCTTTTCCCACCATGGTCTCGCCGTCTACATACGAAATGATGTAGCGTACCAACTTCAACCACAATACGGTTTGTGTTCAAACACAAATTTTAACTTCATGTGGTTAAAATTCACGGTAAATAAGCACATCTTACACACATGTTTTATTTATCGGAGCACATATTTGGGCACATATTCAACTTTTAACGAATTTGATGCTCTGTCCGTCTCGGCGATTTCAATGTACACAATTCTAGCTGGCTCCGCTATTAAAGCCAGACAACACCCGAAGGAAGGTATGTTGAGGTCTTTGCTGAGTTAAACCAACTGACTCAGCTTGTTGATGAGCCAAATCGAATCCCTGACGTTACAAGCCAAACCGCCAACACTATAGACTTTTTTCTTACCTCTGACCCTGATAAATATACTGTAAGCGTATTATCGCCTCTAGGCACATCAGACCATTGTGTCATATCTGCAAACTTCTCATGCCACCAACATCCAGTTAAAGAAAAGACACCTAAGAGAACCGTTTGGCATTATGAGAAAGCCAACTGGGACGGCCTCAATAACTTCTTCAGGAAATTTAACTGCTTCCTCGATAGTGACGTAGACTCCAGCGCAGATATGATAACAAATTTAATTCTTCACGTAATGAGAAGTTTTATCCCGAATAGGGTAAAATCTGTCAAACAGAAAGAAAATGCATGGCTTGATTCGAACTGTAAAGAGGTTATTAGGGTTAGAAAAGTAAGTTTCCAGAATTATAAAGCCAACCCCACTGAGGAAAACCGGAAAAAGTTTCAACAAGCTAGAAAGACTTGCCACGTTCACATTCGTAGATCCAAATTTTTGCATGACCAAAAATTAGGGCAAAAAATACTACAATGTCCCAAAGGTAGTAAGAATTTTTGGTCATTTGTAAAAAATATTCGAAGTTCAAGTTCGTCTTCGGTTCCAACGCTCGTCCTTAATGACACCACTTTTGTCAGTTCTCGCGAAAAAGCCAATTTGCTGGTAGCGAAGTTCGCTGTTAATTCGGAGTTGCCAGAAAGTGTTATGACTCCTCCAGTACTTGTGAGCGTAAACGATTTTATGGGGCGAATCTTCTTTCGCACCCGTGCAGTTGCTAGAGTCCTTAAAGACCTTGATATACACAAATCCGCTGGCCCAGATAGTATCCCTCCCATTGTTCTGAAGAGGTGTTCTTCAGCGCTGGTAAAACCACTGCGTAAGCTTTTCCATCCGTCCTATTCTACAGGTCTCTTTCCGAGTGGATGGAAAACAGCATTTGTCCAGCCTCCCCTAAAAAAGGGCGAATCTTCTTCGCCTTCTAATTACCGTCCAATTGCACTTACGTCCCTTTTTCCAAGGTTATGGATGAAAACGCTGACTAATTATCAACTTAAGAAATATCTTGAAGAACGAAAGCTCCTTAATGACCGGCAGGATGACTTTCGTAGCAATAGGTCAACTGGTGATTTGATGGTATATCTCACCGAACAGTGGAACAAATCTTTGCACAAATCTGCTGTAGTTAATGATTCTGAGAATATGGCTGCTAATGTAATGGATTCTTTTCCCAATGGGTTAAACGTCTCTAATCCATTTGTTAATGCTAAATTCTCTTGCTACTACCAAAATGTTGGTGGCATGCGCACCAAATCGAGCAACTTTTTGCTTGCGTCTTCGATTTCGATTTAATATGTCTCACTGAAACTTGGTTATGTGATAGTATTCTCACCACCGAATTTTTTGATGATCAATTTAATGTTTTCGGAAAGATCGTCATATGCCAGTGGTATATATCGTTGGTGGAGGAATGATGGGTATTCAATCTGGTTACTGTTGTATTCATAATTATAAGAGACACCCCTGCTTGTATGTCTTTCGTTAAATGATCCAACTCATATCCTGTGTGGTGAATTTATCTTCAACTTAGGTTAAGAATTAGAATTAAGTTAGTCGTAATAAAGAGTGGAATTAGAAAAGATAAGCGTGTTTTATTTCCTACTTGAAATATAATAAATGGCGACGAGGATAAAAGAAAATAGTTATATAATCTTAAAAAGCTAAATTTTTAAAACTGGTAGAACATACATTTAAAGTAAAATATATTACGATTCATCGAATAAATTTCGATTATTATTCATGCAATTTGCAATTTTTGATTTGAAAGCATATAAATGACAGACGATAAAACCTTTAAAGAGATAAAACCTGCAAAAATAATGTCGTACCCAGGAAACATCAGTGAATTCGTGCTCGGTGAAGACTTTGATGCTTATAAAGACAGGGTACAGCAATATTTCATTGTAAATGAAATTGCATCAGAGCGGCAAACGCCCGTGTTCATTACCCTCGTGGGATGCGATGTGTACAAAGTCTTGAAGTCCATGACTGCACCTGCCTTACCCAGCACAAAATCGTTTGATGTTTTAATTCGGTTATTGGAATAACACTACGCTCCAAAGTTTAATAAAAGAGCGGAGCGCTTTTTTAAAGGGCTAAGCAAGAAGAAGGAGAGTCAGTCAGCAATTTTATAATCAAACTTTGAAACATGGCTGAAACCTGTAAGTTTGGCGATTTTATTATGGATTCTGTAGTCGATGCAGGAAAATTAAAAAATCTTTCCTTGAAGATGCTCTGACAGACAAATTTATTGTGGGACTACGAAATGAGAGAATCCAACAAGTGCTGCTCGCAGATGAAACATCATCATTCGAAATAAGTTGTGAGAAAGCTCTGACGATGGAAATGTCAGAGAAAGAACAGCGATCTATGCAACCAACAGACAAATATGTTAACGCGATTAGGTACAAATCATCGAAGAACAATGAAACTGGCCCTTAATAATATAAACTTAAAAACAAAATTTCAGAAAAAATCGCCCACCCGTTATCGAAATATTGAATTTTCAAAAAAAAAAATATTTTTTTTTTCAAAAATCCAAAAAAACTAGTTTTTGAAAATTTTGAAATGAAGTGTTATTTAGAATATGAAGGAGATCCTGTATACAAATTTTTATCGAAATGCGTTGAGCTGTTTATGAGAAAGTCGAAAATCAATAAAATAGTATGGCAGGTACCGTTAATAACAAAATATTTTTAAATTTTTTTTTGGCCAAAATGTACATAGATCATACTCAAATTAGTATGATTTATCAAAATCGTTAGAGCCGTTTTCGAGATAATTAAAATGAAACATTTGTATGCAAGTACCGTAATTTTTGGGGCTAAAACAACGATTCAAAAATCTGTTTTGGACAATCACCTAAAACGCCTAACCACCAAGTTTCAACAAAATCGGTTCAGCCGTTTAGCCTGTAGGTCGTTCTACAGACAGACAGACAGATAGACAGACGGAATTGCCTGACCTACTTTTTTAGTGTTCTCTATCATAGTAATGGCAACTTTGATTAAAATCTCGAGTTCGATTTTTTTCATCATCAATTAATGAATAATAAATAAAAATATAATAAAAGAAAAGAAAAAACGATTAGGTTTTTTATATTAAACCTGGAGACCCATCCATAATTGGCGCAGTCGGTGTTCGTGTAAGAACAGAAGAAAACAAATATTGCAACCACACCGTGTTCGATTAAGAAGCGCGTAAAGTTCAAACAAGAACTGCAAAATCGTTGCAAGTGTCCGCTCCGAAACTAGTGAAGAAGATAGTTCGAATAAAAACAATCAAATCAGTGAAAATAGTGTTTTGTATTAAGCGAGCGATTTTAATACCTTAATTAAACCCAATTTGTGTAATCAATAAAAAATTAAATATAAACACCCAAATTAATAAACATGGACTAAGGAATGTTTAGGACTTATTCCGTGGACTAACTGCGGAATACAGTTAATAAAACATAATTTCTACTATTTGACTTTTATCAACTTAGTCCTTCGCTAGACCATCTAGGACGGTGGACAAGTGATGGACTAAGAATTAACATTTAAGAAAAAAAAATCACAGGGACATAGAATAAAAAGCGGTAGAGTTGATACTTATTGTAGTAGATTTTGATCGATTTTTTATTAACAGGAAATTTTAGTCCATGGTCTAACTCGTATTCCATGGTTTTGTAAGTCCATGGACTAAAGGTGGATTAAGTGTTTTTTATTAATAGGCAAATAAGAACACCGCGCGAAGCACAATCGGCTGGATTGTACTCTGAGGAAATGTGACGCCAAAAATATCTAGGAATAGTCTCAAAAATAGCAGCGGTTCTATTGGCGACAAATGTTGTCAACCGACGAGGCGGCGAAGACAACCAGTGCAAAACAATTTCAGAGTCGCAGCAAGTTAGGATTTTGCAAATATTTCCCGTAAGTGACGATTTTAGAAGAGTCAGTAGGCGAGATAAGAGTAAAGCTCCACAAAACTCCAAGCGCGTGATCGAATGAGATTTTTATGGAGGAACTTTAGTTTTAGGTGCAATTATGGTTACCTTGTATTCTCCATCAGCGACATTACAGCGGGTATATACGACAGCAGGTGGTTGGGTGTGTATGAATACGGTAGGCCCTGATCGGCGTCAACCAGGCGATACCCAGTGTTGTAACTATCTGGTACACATCAATTGTGCTTATTTTACCTCCTTACGGTAACCACCGGGTACTGGCTTGTCCATCCGGACATTCCTGCTAAACTTATAAGCGCGAGTGTTGAACACAGAAAAGAAAGCAACACTATAATGCTCTGTTTTAATAACTGTTCTGATCGACTCGCAGAAGTCTTGCATGAGCTCCTCAGAAAGAGGAAGTACGGCGGATGAGGCCAAACAATTTGACCAACGGCGGCTTCAACAGTCAACAAAGCAGATGCCTTAATGAGCTACTTCGACGTGTTTGGAGATAAGGTCATTGGGACAATTCAATGCAAGTCAGGTCATTGAAATAGAGATGGTGGCGGATGAGCCCTTAATGGGCCAACGGCAGCGCTCATATCCCTGAAGCGTGTTACTGACTCTGGACTTTCCGGCTCCTTTCGTCCAAGGAGTCCAACAAAGGACCTGCCCTCCAGGTTGGGGGTTGTGCGTGATGTTAACAACCCCCCATGTAAAAATATATAAGTTGCGAAACGACCAATAGCCTCGAAAAAGGACGGATTAACTGTTGATGACCCGGCAAAATGCATTAAGGACAACGACCTTCGGATCTGCACGTGGAATGTTAGAACTCTTAACAGACCACGTGCAGCCGAACAACTAGCCGAGCCCTAGACTGCTACAGAGCAAGAATTACTGCCATCCAGGAAGTGCGACGGGATGGGCCGGGCAAAAAGAAGATGAAAAACTGTGACGTATACTACGGTGATTGTCAAAGAAGACCACAGCGTCTATTTGGGTGCGGATTCGTCAAAGCGGCAGACTAATGCAAGAAGTCTTGGGCTTTCGACACGTGAGTGAGCGACTTGTGACAGTACGTATCTAGGCTAAATTCGCCAACATTAGTCTAATATGCGCTCGCGCCCCCACAGAAGACAAGGATGACGCCACCAAGGATGACTTCTACAAGCTCCTCGACAAATCCTATAAGCAGTGCCCTAAATATGACGTTAAGATCGTACTAAGCGATTTTAACGCCCAAATAGGTAAAGAGGAAATCTTTGGTAGGACTGTCGGAAAACATAGCCTACACGACACAACATTTGAAAACAGACTTAGGCTAATTGACTTTGCGGCCGCACGTAACGTCACCATTGCAAGCACACGGTTTCCTCATCTCGACATACACAAAGGGACCTGGCGGCATCCTAATCAAATAACCGTCAATCAGATTGATCACGTTGCGATCGATGCAAGACACGCGTCCAGTATTCTGGATGTTCGCACCTTCCGAGCAGCTAACATCACTACCTTGTTGCAGCCAAGGTAAGAATGCGAATAACCTGAACGTCCCAACAATGGAGTAATACTGTGATGAAGTATGACGTCGGAGAACTGCAATCGCAAGAGACCGCCAGAACCTATGCCGATCGAATATCCCGTAACCTCTCAAGAAATCCATTGCCGCCAGCATCAAATGCCGAACACCAGTTACAACGCTGCCAAGAATCCATCAGACGTGCCGCAACTGATGTGCTAGGTTTCACCAGACCTCCACCACGAAACCGCTGGATGCCTGCATTCTTCGATGAAGAATGCAGGCAGTCACATGCAGCTAAACGAATGGCATATAAAGCGGCGCTGCAAAGAAGGGCGAGAGCTGCTCGCGAGCTCTACGCGCAGAAAAGACGGGAAGAACACCGGCTTCTCCAGAAGAAAAAGAGAGAGCATGAGAAGCGCGCGATCGAATATATTGGGAGATGCTACTCCAGGAACTACGTGCGGAAGTTTTACTAACAGGTAAAAAGAACGTGTGGAGGCAAAAAAACCCGCACAGAAACCTGTAGTAGGATAGGAATGGAAAACCTCGTAGTAGAGTCACAGTCGGTGCTGAGTATATGGGAGGACCATTTCTGCAGACTGTTAAACGGCGATGAAGACCAAAATCCCGCTGTCAGGCAGAATGAACCATTCAAAATGGACGATGACACACAAAACTTCCGTCCACCTGAACAAAATGAAGTGAGGATAGCAATATCCAACTAAAAAACAACAAAGCTGCTGGCCCCGGCGGACTACCCGCTGAACTCTTTAAAGCAGCCGGAGATGACCTGGTACAGTGCTTACACCAACTCATCTCTAAAGTCTGGTCAGAAGAAAGTATGCCTGATGAATGGAACCTCAGCATCGTTTGCCCGATCCTTAAAAAAGGAGACACTCTAAGCTGCGCCTACTATAGAGGAATAAGTCTCCTGAAAATCGCGTACAAGATCCTTTCTGCTGTATTATATGAACGTCTGAAACCATTTGTCAGCAACCTGATTGGACCCTATCAGTGCGGTTTCAGGCCACAATCGATCAAATGTTCACGCTACGGCAGATTCTGGAAACTACCCAAGAACTCCAAATCGATACCCACCATCTCTTTATCGATTTTAAGGCCGCGTACGATAGCAATTATAGAGACGAGCTATACAGAGCCATGTCTGGTTTTGACATACCCACAAAGCTCGTCTGACTGTGTAGGATGACGATGGAGAACTCTCGCTGCTCCGTCAAGGTTGGTACTGACCTCACAGAAGCTTTTGATGTCAAAAAAGGATTCCGACAAAGTGATGCGCTATCGTGCGATTTCTTCAACTTAATACTTGACAAAATTGTAAGAAAATCCCAAGTTCACTCTAATGGTACAATTGTTTTCAAGTCTGTGCAATTGTTAGCATACCCTGATGACATAGACATCATTGGCAGAACCCAGCGAGCTGTCACTGGAGCGTTTGCTAACATTGAAGCTGAAGCGGCTAAGATGGGACTAGCAGTCAATGAGGCCAAGACGAAGTACCTGCTGTCCACAAAAAGGGAGACACAACACCGGCGGATTGGACAAAACGTCACAATACACAGCTACAACTTTGAGGTAGTTAGGGACTTTGTCTACCTCGGATCCGCTATAACAACTAACAACAACATCTCGTTAGAAATAAAGCGAAGAATAACTCTTGCCAAACGCTGTTCCTATGGGTTAGGGATGCAGTTGAATAGTAAGGCCCTCTCGAAAAACAAAGGAGACTCTTTATAAGACTCTGATCATCCCAGTCCTGCTCTATGGCGCGGAGACATGGACTCTATCAAAAGCGGATGAAGATATCCTTAGTCGTTTCGAGCGGAAGGTTCTTCGCAAGATTTTCGAACCTATCTGCGTTAACGTGCTTTGGAAGAGAAGGTTCAACCACGAACTATACGAGCTGTACAGCGACATTGACCTGGTACAAAAAATACGTATATAACGTTTAAGATGGCTAGGTTGTGTAGAGCGTATGGACAACAATGCTCGGGCTTGCAGGATCTTCGATTCCAACCAAGAGGGAAGACGCAGTCAAGGAAGACCTCGCCTAAGGTGGCGCGCTCAAGTGAAAGATGACCTCAACCAACTTGGAGTGCGTAACTGGAGGCAGCTAGCCAAAGACCGAGCTAGCTGGGGAGGTATGTTGGTTGAGGCCCAGGTTCGCGCCGAACTATAGCGCCACCTAAATAAGTAAGTAAGTATATACGACAGCAACATATGCGAGTGTAGATGCATCGGTGAATCCATGAAGTTCGATCCTTCTATGGATGCAAACAAGATTCTCGGAACCCTTATCTGTTCTAAGTATTTAAGCTCTTGTCTATACTTAAACCATCGATCACCCAGATCCTGCGGAAGTGGGTCGTCCCATCCTAGTTTTAAGTTCGAAGACCAAAGCTACTGAAAGAGTATTTTAACAATATGCCAGACGGTGCCAATAGTCCTAACGGGTCGAATATACGCGAAACCTCTGACAGTAACAATCGCTGTGTTGCATTCCTAGTTGGAAGAAACTTTGACATGCGAAAAGAGTACCCATCACTCGGGATTCCAATGCATACCACGAACCTTAATAAATGATTGTGAACGTTCTATGTCCAAGAATGATTATTCGCATTCTTCATTTGTTATTAATTCAGCCATAGAAATCTGCGTAACTACTTCTGACTGCATGCAATGAGCTCTTTTGTTGATTTTGCACCTGTCATGATGTCGTCCATGTATACATCTTCTAGGGGAACACGGGATGCGTTTGGGTACTGAGATTAGTAATCTTCAGCCAATTGCTTCAATACCCTTACGGATTAGAACGAAGCGGATGAGGTACCATACGTCATAGTACATAACCGGTAGTGTTCTAGCTCTTTTGAAGGCGAGTAGCGCCAAACAATACGCTGATAGTCGGTGTGCGAATCGTCTACCCAAATTTGGTGAACACAACATCCGCAGTGAAAACAAATCGATGTTGCCGAAATCGTAAGCACACACCTATCAAGTCTCTTTGAATAGGAGGACCTGTAAAAAGAGTGCTGTTCAATGATATCCTTCTAGAATCCTTGGCTGATCCATCAAAGACGACATGCAATTTTGTAGACAAGCTGTCTGGTTTAGTACCGCATGGTGCGTAAGATAAGAACACTTTCCATTGGAAGTACCTACCTCTGTACGAGGAATGCGAGTCATGTGGCCCAGTTCAATGCATTCACGCATGAACCTTGAGTATAATTAATTCAATTTAAACGGCTAACGATAATGTGCCCTCGAAGAGGGGATGTGGTTCTCTAAAGGAAGCTCAACTACAAACTTCCCACCTGAAGTTCGAGAAAATGTCCCACGAAAATGCACTTCTGCCTGATCCCTACCAAATGATGATTTTACTGGGGCCCCTCCTCAATTTCCCAAAAGCGTTGTAAGGATGCATCTATGTTAATAGTAGAATGAAGAGAGGTATAATGGTTTGTTTTTTCCGGTTCAAAGAATTGTTCGTAATGATCCAACCGAACGATGAGTTTTGTGCAAGAGGTAGACCGTCACGACAACGAATTTGTCCATCTTTCAGAATACCCCAAAGTTTATCACCTCCGAGTAGAACATCAACGGGTACAGCAAGGTTAAAGCTTGGATCGGCGAGATCAAGACTTAGCATATGAAGAAATGTCTATATTTTGAGATGGTAAGTTGGAAGTCAACTTATCGAGTATGAACGAACCAATGGACAAATGAGTAGAGTTGAAACGAGAAACAAGATTTAGTGAAATGCGTCCTTTTGTATATCCTATCTCCGTGGATAATAAGCCAAAAATAGATATTCTCACATATGTTCGGTGATACCCGAGTCTTTGAACGAAGGATTCCACAATGATGAAGCTTGTGACGCGGAAACAAGAATAACCCGAAATTCTATGAGATTTCCCTGAATAGCTCGCGCTTTAGCTAAAAGCTAAAATGAAGCGATGACTATTAACGATTGGAAGCGGAGGTGTAGATGAGTTTGATGACGAAGATGACGTTTGCGATTGAAGCCGATGGTTGGGATTGAAACGAAGATGACGGAGATTGAAGCGAAGGTAGCGGAGGAGGTGCTTCGTGTGTTGTGTTGGAGTCCGTAGAGTGCACTAAGAAATGATGACGTGCTCAACACACCTGGCATCGCACCGTGTCTCTAAAAATTCTAAGAATAATTTTATAGTACAGTCTTCTCGAGAACCTATATGTTCTGCCAAGATTGGTTTGTATCATGGTCGAGTTTGTTCAACAACAAGTATATGAGCCACGGGTCCTGATTGTCTTTTCCCAATGCATGAAGCCGCCGCACGACTTCTTCGGCTGCATCAGAAATTTTTCTAAGAGTCTAAGCATTGCAACTAGTGACATAAGAAAGCAACAACAAAGTTTCACTAAATGATAGAACTGTTAATTGACTACGATCATACCGCTTTTCTAAACGATCCCATGCTTCGGCATAGTTTGCTTCAGATAGATATAGAAATGTGTTTTATAAGATTAGCCGCATCACCCCGAAGATACGACTTTAAGTAATGAAACTTATGAGTTGCATTGAGGTTTTTCTTTGTATCGACTGATCCCAAAAATATAAGCCGAAAGGATGGCCAGTCCTTATAGCTTCCACTAAACGGTGGCAGAACGATACACTGTAGCTTAGCAGTGTCATTAATATTTTGTTTCGAAGATGAATTTAATTTTTCAACAAACGATGATTGTTGTTCAGTTAACCGGTCTACAGCTAAAGAATTTGCATTGGTTACAAAATGTTTCGTTTCATACGAGCAAAATTCATTTTCCATTTCTTCAAATTTTGCTTCTTCCAAATGTTCAAGGATTTTGATATGCAAGTTAGAAAATTCAGAGCACGTGGCCTCTAGTTTCTCTAACCGATGATGCCGTTCGAGTAAAACACCCTTTGGCGTTCACATATCTAACCACTAATGCACTTAACATTGCACAAAAATAAATGCAAAAAGGTTATATGGAATGGTTCAGTATATTATATGAATTTAAGCGAAAATATTCAATGCACGTGATCAAGTTGTGCAGTGTAGGTAGGAGTGATTAATTAAATTTAATTTAATCGAGAAGAATCCAACTAAGAATTTGATCCGAAACTTATTTTCACGTTTTCACTTATCCCGCACAGAAATTTCTTTCTTATATATATATGTATATATTCACGATGTATGTAATTAAATTTCGATTTTGCAATCACTGCCTAATAAAGTTTATTTATGTCTTTAAATCCGACGACACGAAGGACCATTGTTTTGTATTAGTCGAACGATTTTAATACCTCAATTAAACCCAATTTGTTTAATCAAAAAAAAAAATGAAATATTAAATGTTTTAATATGCAATTTAATTTATGGATGTGATCTGCTTGCCGGTTGAATTCCAAGAGAGCGATGCAATTCATTGTCATGACAATTTTTTTACGAGCCCAAGTATTGACAAATATCGCAAATTCCCTGACAATTCTACAAAATTGTCAATTTTTTTATGGGACAGAATTTAGACAATTGTCAAGTTGTCATTTACAAATTGTCACCTGTTACCTGTCGCCCCTGTCAATGTTTATAAAATAGGGCCTTGGAAGAAGAAATTCTAATAAAGCTCTTTGAAAGACTAAAAATGAATACATCACCTACATTAGAAGCAACGGCTAGAACAGCGCCAGCAGGAACAGCAGCATCGACAAGAGCAGCTATAAAAACATCTAGGTCAACGGTAAATACACTAAGTATAAATATAGACCCTATAAGTTATTTAAATGATCTTAGCAAATATTACGGTAATAGAGAAAGCTTGTATAATTTTGTAGATCCGGATGATAGAATTTTTTCAACTTTATTATCTAAGCACGATGATGTTAATCAAACATTCTTCTTTGAATTAATTAAAGGAAAATTAACGGCGAAACCTCGGGAGGCATTAGAAATAAATAATTCCATATCAAGTTGGGTCAGTTTAAAAAATTTACTCCTCCAATATTTTGATGACAACTTTGGGACGCTATAACTTAATACGAATTGATATACAGAAGTCATTAATATGTCATTTTGTAGATAATTTTACTGTCTATAAGTTTTCCATAGGAAACTTTGAGAAAAATAACGGTTTTGAGAGTTATTGAATAAAATAAAATAAAAACAAAATAAATTATTATTTTTCTTAAATATGCTTTCAGTTTTTTTAGGGAAAATAAAGATTTTGGGAGTTACTCAAAAACATGAATTTATTACATTTTTTTTAATAAATGTACTACAGTCCAATGTTTTCGGCCATTTTTCTCCAAATCTATCAATTGTACGATAAAAAGTGTCTTGGCATTAGGAACAATGCGTACCTACAACTTTTTTCAAAAGAACCTATAGTTTTCGCGTAATTTAGAAAAAAAATGATTTTTTGCTCCTTCCCCTAAAACTTTTAAGGAAATTCTTAGTACGTTAAAATGAAGCTTTCCACCAAAATTCAGCTTTGTCGGAATGTTTTCGAAGTTTCATCATTTGTTTGTCTAATTTTCCTGAACTATACTGATTTTATACATTAATGAATACTGGCAGTGTTGCTGTGTCCTTACAATTATGAACTGAGCCCATATTATTTAAGAAGTATAAAATCTGGAGTCCAAAGAAAATATTATCCAAAAATCAAGTTACCTCATCTCACATCAGTCAATTCTAACTTTTTGGATGTAAAAGGAAAACAATTCGAACTATGATTCAAGAAATTCCGTGCAATAAAACGGGTTGGTAATATTTTCCCCAAAGTGAAATCCCCAAATTAAAATCCCCAAGGAAAAGAATCCCCAGGACAAAAATCCTAATGCCAATATCTCCAAAACATATATGTTCAATTACAAAATCATGCGATGAAATCGCGCGCGAGTTATAAACATTCAACTGTACCTCAAGCAGGAAATAAGAGGAAATAATAAAATAAATAAGATCGCTAATGATCTACAAACATCCTAATAAAGATTACGACAGATATTTTATGATCAACCAATCAAGATAATAATAACAAAACAAGATAAAATAAAATACATAACAGATGTTTTATGACCAACCAAATAAGATAAAGATACAAAAATTATAAACCCTGACGATAAGAAAACCAACTCATCAGGATAACGTTATAAAAGATTCAACACAGAAGGAGTGGCGAGTAGTTGCAGAATAGTATGTAAGAACTATGTATGTAAAAACTATTTAAATATTTTATTTGTTGAAAAGGAAATAAAGTTAACATTTAAAAATATATTTTTTTGAAGTAACCTTTTTTAATTCCGACGGATAAATATAATTGGGGGCTCAACCGGGATAGCTCATTATTAACGTAAAAAGTGAAAGTGAATAAAACAGTCAAATCTACATAAGTACTTGTAGATACAATTAAGACAAAAAAACTTTCAAAAGTGAAATCGGAGCTATCAGCCAAATTTGTTAATAATAGGAGAAAAACAAAGTATCCTGAAAGTGTTAACAATCGTGAACTAAAAGGAAGAAACCAGCAAGGTGATTCCCGTTCGCTCTATAAAGCCAATATCCAGCAACAGATTGGAGAACAGCATCCTGAGAAGCAGAGAAAATTATTGGAAAATTATCGTAAGTAATTATTTTTAAGAAGTGAAACAAAAATTGTTAAAATGACTACAACAACTATAGATATAAAACAAATAATTGAATTAGCTATTGAACAGCCTACTGCTCAACAGCAGAATCAAATAGATGAATTAACAAAAAATTAGAAAATTTAACAGTTCCAAATAATGTAACAAATTATAAAAAACAAACGATAGATCCACAAATACTAGACAATGAAAGTCTTGACATTATTAAAAGTTTACCAACTTTCGAAGGCAGCAATGAGGGATATGTGAGTTGGCGAGAAGCTTGTCAAAATAATATGAGTCTCTACACTCCTGGTAGTAGACTATATTTTGCTGCTTTAAGCATAATGAGAAATAAAATAGTTTGTCATGCGAATTCAGTTCTTACCAGTCATGGTACGGTACTTAACCTTGAAGCCATTTTAAGTAGATTAGACTTCGCCTACGCGGATAAAAGACCAATACATGTTTTAAATCATGAATTAAGTATGATAACACAGAGCAGAAAAACGTTAATAGAATTCTATAATGAAGTTACGGAAAAATTGACATTAATAATAAATAAAGTTATAATGACATATGGTACTTATAGCGAAACCACTGAGAAATTCAATGAATCATATAGGAAAAATGCGTTAATAGCATTTATAAATGGTCTTCATCAGCCAATGTCTGATACGGTATTTAGTATGAAACCTGAAGATTTGCCCAATGCACTAGCCCAGGCTCAAGAGTTAGAAAGCAACAAAACAAGAAGTAAATTTCTGAATCAATACAATCAAAGAAATAATATTAGAAACGAAACATTCGGTAATACATTAAGATACCAACAAAAACCCCAAAATAGTTATCAACAAACAAATAGGGCTAGCCACCAGAGTCCAGATCCAATGGTATTAGGATCTTCAGCTTATAGAAAAGTAACTCCACAGGAAATGCAAAGGTTTAGACAGGTACATAATAATCAGAATAATCCATTTAGGAATACTTACAATCAATTTAATCAAAATAGGAATTTTAATAGAAATTTCAGTCAGAATAATAACCAAAATGATAATATTAAAAGAGAAAGAGAACAAAGTGTTCAATTAAGCTCCCAACCACCAAACAAAGTAAGGATAAACAACATTCAAGAGAGTCATTTTTTTAGACAGAACGTGGGATTACCCCACATATATAGAAGAATAAATAGCAAATGGTTAAAAATATTAATAGATACTGGAGCAACATCTTGTTACACGTCTCCAAAAATATTTAGTGATAAGAAAACATTGGAAATTAATAAAAGAGTAAAAACCGTGAATGGGTTTACAATTATTAAATATTATTATGAAATATATATTTTTGATAGAATGGTTCGATTTTACGAAATTGAGAACCTAGACTCAGATTGCTTGATAGGTTACAATCTTTTGCGAAGTGCAAATATAAATTTAAATTTAGAAAGGAATTTATTGATATACAATAATAAAGCAGAAAGGATGTTCATGGATGGCGAACCATTGCCATGGGAGAGTAATATAACACAAACAAGAAATGAAATTAAAGTTACCTTAGAGTCATCAAGTACGACTGACTCACGTTCTATTTACAGTCTCGAACCACGCCTTAATAACCAAGTAATCGAAAAAGTACAATCAGATCAAAACGTTGATATTCTGAATAAACAAGTTCGTTCCTTTATTGAAAAAATACATTCAAAAATAAATATTACATTGCCATTCCGTACAGATGTGGTGGCAGAAATAAAAACTAATATAGAATCACCAATATGGAAAAAACAGTATCCATATCCATTAAGTGCTTCAGAATTTATAAACAAGGAAATAAGTAAAATGCTAAAAGATAATATAATTAGGCCAAGTAAAAGTCCATATTCAAGTCCAGTATGGGTAGTACCAAAAAAAGGGTTCAACGAAGATGGAACACCTAAGAGCAGGTTAGTCATCGACTTTAAGAAACTCAATGAACACACTATAAGTGACAAATATCCAATCCCAGACACAAATGTTATTTTAAGCAATTTGGGAAAATCTAAATACTTTTCAACGATAGATTTAGAAAGTGGATTTCATCAGATATTAATGACAGAATCTGATATTCAAAAGACTTCATTTTCCGTGAATAATGGTAAATACGAATATATACGCTTGCCTTTTGGTCTAAAGAACGCACCTTCTATATTCCAAAGAGCTATGGATGATATTCTTAAGCCAAACATCGGAAAATTCTGTCATATATACATTGACGACATTATAGTTTTTTTCAAAAAATATCGAAGAACATACTCAACACCTGAATGAAATAATAAAAATATTGAAAGAAGCAAATATGAAAATATCATTAGAAAAATCTAAATTCTATCAAACAGAGGTGGAATTTCTGGGATATGTTATCAGTGAGAATATAATTACTACCGATCCCAAGAAAATTACCACAATTAAAGAATATCCAGAACCAAACACTCTTAGACAATTAAGAAGCTTCTTAGGAATGACAGGGTACTATCGTAAATTTATACAAAACTACGCTCAGATAACTAAACCCTTAACAATTCATTTAAATGGTGAAATTGGGAAGATATCAAAGAACCAGAGTAAGAAATGTAATATAAACATTGGAAATGAGGGTAGAAAAGCATTTAATAAACTAAAAGAACATTTAGTCGAAAATGTAAGGTTGACACAACCAGATTTTAAAAAAAAATTTATATTAACTACTGATGCCAGTAATGATGCAATCGGAGGGGTATTGTCACAAGACGACAAACCAATTATATTCATTTCGAAAACGCTGAATAAAACGGAGAAAAATTATGCAACAAACGAAAAAGAACTTTTCGCTATAGGATATGCCTTAAAGAATTTAAGGAATTATTTGTACGGAGTTGCAGACCTAGAAATACATACTGATCATCAACCACTTACGTACTCAGTATCAAAAAGAAACCCAAATATAAAAATGAAGCGCTGGCATGCTATAATTGAAGAATATGCACCGAAAATTATATACAAACCAGGTAAAGATAACGTTGTCGCGGATGCACTAAGCCGACAAAACCTAAATATAATAACAAATTCAAGTCAAACTATTCATTCCGCTGAAAGCAGTGATAACATACAAATAGAGACGACATCCTTGCCTGTTAATTGTTTTAAGCAACAGATAATATTAAATAAAGGCAATATAAGTTCAGAAAATATTGAGACATGTTTTAATAAACTGAAGAGGTATACAAAAACATATACAAACACTGATCAGGTCATCACTCTATTTAAAAAATATATAGTTCCAGGTACAGTATGTATCTATGCTTCAGATGAAGATCTATACGAAGTTAAAAGTAAACTCCTCGAAACATTCAGTAATAAATTTTTACGATCTAAAATATATGCACAGGATATACCGAACAAAGAAGACCAGTTGAACATAATCACTGTTACACACAAAAGAGCACACAGAGGAACTCTTGAAAATTATAATCAAATAAAGACAATATACTACTGGCCAAACATGAAGAAACAAATTTCTTCATATACAAATACCTGTGTTATTTGCAACGAAAACAAATACGATCGGAAACCAATAAAATTTCCTATAGGTACTAAACCCATACCAGAAAAAGAAGGTGAACAGCTACATATAGATATTTTGTATGCAAGCAAAGAAATATACCTTACAGTCGTAGATAGTTATTCAAAGTTCTTAGTCGTACATCCTCTTGAATCTAAAGTCGGTATCGAACTCGAATTACTAAAAATTTTAAATATATTTCCTTATGCGAAAAACGTTATATGTGATAACGAATCCGTTTTCAAATCCGTGTTCTTTAAAAATACATTAGAAAGAAAGAAAATTGAAATATATTACGTACCGGTTAGTCATTCTACGACAAACGGACAAGTAGAACGTACTCATAGTACATTAATCGAAATAACACGTTGTATTAAAGCAGAATACAACATAATAGATGATAAACAGGCAGTGCTAGAAGCAGCACATACATATAACGAAACGGTTCACTCTGTAACAGGCCTAAAACCCCAGGAAGTGTTATTCAACAAGGTAAAACACAATCTTAGGGAGATTTTGAAAGAAAAACAATTAAAAATGTTAGAGGCTCATAATGAAAATCGTGAAAGTAGAGAGTTTAAGAAAAACGAAATAGTTTATGTGAAAAACCACGGCACTAAAAGAAATAAATTAAAAAAGAGGTTTAAACGTACCAAAGTAATAGATGATAAAAAAGATCAGATATTAACTAACAAAGGTAAAATACATAAAGATAATATTAAATCGTAGATTTTTTTCTTTACAGAAAATGGACCTCATAAAACATATTATTATTTTTATTACAATAAGAAATATTATTTTAATAAGATCAGACGTAATAGATTATTCTAGGAGTGAATATTTACTTGTAGAAAATGGTAATACAGCAGTTTATAAAGAATATGGAACGTTATTCCACATGACAAACATTACTTATATGATTTGGTGATTTTTTAAGAGCTTGGTTTTTGAAAATTCAAAAAAACACAGAAACTTGTAAAAAGTGAATGAAATTTTTATTTGGATCAATAAATCAATTTCTGCCATTTACTTTTTAAAAATAATTTCACTTAAATGTTGCCCGCGGCTACGCTTCAGGTGGTCCATTCTGAAGGTCCAATTTTGGCAAACTTTTTCACACATTTCGGCCGGAATCTCACCAATGACGCGTTCAATGTTGGCTTCCAAGGCAGCAATCGTGTTTGGCTTGTCCCCATAGACAACAGACTTAACATAGCCCCACAAAAAATAGTCTAACGGGGTCAAATCACATGATCTTGGTGGCCAATTGACTGCGCCAAAACGTGAGATCAACTGCTCACCAAATTCGCCTCTCAATTGATGCATGGTTTCGCGTGCAGTGTGGCATGTGGCACCGTCCTGTTGAAACCACATGTCGACCGAGTTCAATTCTTGCATTTTCGGCAAAAAAAAAATCTGTTATCATCGAACGGTACATTTCTCCATTGACCGTAACCCTGCGGCCTTCATCGTCCTTGAAGAAGTCGGCCCAATGATGCCGCCTGCCCATAAACCGCACCAAACAGTGCATTTTTCGGGATGCATTGGTAGCTACTGAATTGCCTCTGGCTGCTCTTCACTCCAAATACGGCAATTCTGCTTATTCACGTATCCATTTAGCCAAAAATGAGCCTCGTCGCTGAAGACAATTTTGCGATAATTTCATAATTTCGACATTTTTCACAGAGCACGAATTTTGATAATAAATTTCAATAATTTGCAAACGTTGTTCAGGCGTAAATCTATTGATGATGAAATGGCAAACAATACTGAATCGAAATGTCAAATGTTCGTGCAATTTGTCATGTGTGATCTGTCAAAAATATAAACGTCAAAAACCAAGTAGCAAAAAAATCACCCTTTATTAATGAAATCATAGCGGAATTAGAAAAAGAATCAAACGTAGAAAACTTAAAGTATGATTTTACCACCTTAAATTTAGACAAAAACGCAGAAATAATGTCAGAAATAACCTTAATGAGGACACTAATAGATGAAGTTAGAATTACCAGGTTCAAAAGAGCAATCAATACTATAGGAACAATACTTAGTTGGATATCAGGAGTACCTGACCATGATGATCATTTACTAGTAGAAAACAAATTAAATGAATTAATTTATAATAATAATAAACAAGCAACTACCAATTCACAGATCTTTCAAGCTATCCAAGAAATTACTAAAGTTTTAAATACTGAAAAAAATACATTAAAAACAAGAAGATTACAAGAAAGAAACAAATTAATAATACTAGAGTTACAAAACCTTATTCAAACTATTGCCTTAAGCAAAGCTAAAGTTTTAAACCCAATCATATTAAATAAAAAAGATATTCAAAAAATAACAAATAATGAACATGGAACTATGTCAATATCCGATCTTTTAGATGTTAGTGATTTTAAGATTGTTCAAACTAAAGATGTCATAATAATATTAATAAAATACCCAATCATTTATGAAAATTGTATAATATTTGAAACAAGAGCAATCGAACAAAATAAAGAAAAAATAATAATTGATAAGAATATAGCAAAATGCAATGAATCATTTTACAATATTAAGGATTGTAAACAAGAAATAAATTTATATTTTTGCAAAATAAATTATGAAAAATCATGTCTTTCAGATTTATTAAATAAAATTCCTACCAAATGCAATAAAACAAATGAAATTCAAAAAGAATTTGAAATTATAAAAGATGGAGCAATTTTATTAAAAAATAACCACACTGTAAATAATGATAAAATTAATGGTATTTATTTATTAACATTTAACGAAACTGTTAATATAGATAATAAAAACTATACAAACCCTACTCAAAAAATACTTAGCTATATAAAAACACATGCCATAAATGACTATGTTGTTGAGTCATACATAATAGACCCAAATACTGAGCTAAAATTTAAGTTTGAGAATATTGACACATTAAATTACTTAAATATAACAAAATCCAAGTCAGTTATTGGAATAAGTACTATAAGTATAATTATTGTAATTATTATTATATTAACCTTATTTTTTAAGAAAAAAGAAATCAAAATCAACAACAATATACCGATGCAACATATAATCGAACCAACGGCTCCACAACAAGAGATGACATCAGAAAAAGGACTTGCCTTGCTTCAGAAACATATTGATGAATCGGGGCGATTCATTTTGAGCGATGGGGGGAGTTATAAACACTCAACTGTACCTCAAGCAGGAAATAATAAAATAAATAAGATCGCTAATGATCTACAAACATCCTAATAAAGATTACCACAGATATTTTATGATCAACCAATCAAGATAATAATAACAAAACAAGATAAAATAAAATACAAAATACCAACCAAATAAGATAAAGATATAAAAAGTATAAACCCTGACGATAAGAAAACCAACTCATCAGGATAACGTTATAAAAGATTCAACACAGAAGGAGTGGCGAGTAGTTGCAGAATAGTATGTAAGAACTATGTATGTAAAAACTATTTAAATATTTTATTTGTTGAAAAGGAAATAAAGTTAACATTTATAAAAATATTTTTTTGAAGTAACCTTTTTTAATTCCGACGGATAAATATAATTCGCACGACTCATCGCTTGATTCTCTACTTGAACATATTTGTTTTGGGGATATTTGGTTTAATTTATACTGCATGAAATGTAATCCAAAGAGTAAATAAAATTTTTTTTTATTTTATGAAAACATATATATCGTCATATAAGTAATTAATATGTTAAAATAATGCAAACAAAATAAGTTTCTCTTAAAGTCTTAAATAAAACAGAAAGTTAAAATTCCTAAAAAAGGTTCACTACGCACCATGAAAACGAAAGTCAGACTGAAAAGTGCATGCACTAATAGTTATTGATTGTCTAGAAACTGTTAATTGTTACCACTTATTGTGATATTAATAAGAGAATTTCATTAGATTTTTTTTGAAAACTAAGTAAACATAATGAAGATGTGCACGGGCCGGACACTGGGGATTTGGGGATTAAGTAGGGATTTTGGCAAGGATTGTTTCATTGGGGATTTTGTACATGTGTATTATGTCTGTAGTGATATAGGCTAATTGGATTTTATTTTTTTGCGGATCTTGTCCGATGGGGATTTTTATTTTTGGGGATTTCTTACGACACACGAGTAAAACACATTAGACACATTTAATTCTTTTAATATACCACAAATGCATAAATGTATATATGTACATAAAGCACGTATATAAAGTTTTATTCTTGCTTAATAGTATTACATTTTTTTACAAATTTCATTTAGAGTTATTAACTTTTAATATAATCAGGATACACATTTTTAAATATAATTTTTGTGTCAATAAAATTTGGCATGATTATGTGATTTTATTTCCATCCACACCGAAGAAATTAAAAATTATTTTTTTAACCACATTAGATTTTTAAAAATAATTGTTTTTAAATAATATTTATTATTAATAAATAAATTGTACACTCTACACAAAAATCTATGAAATGATCAAGCGTGAGGGTGGTATACAACATTTTTTTTCTTTTTTTTTTCATAAGCTTTGAATGCGACAATAAAAATAATAACAAAGTTTCCATTTAATCTAAATTTGTATATATACACTTAGTTCTTTTTTTTTGTTAAAAACTACGCCGTTGAAATTAAAGCATCAATCAAGTGAATTTAAAAAAAATGCGATATTGTGGCGATGTTAACATAAAAGGGACTACTGGGTCGCAAGTACTTGCTCTTATATTCGTCATATCGTAAGCACAATATTCTTGAAAGACCAAATATATTTTTAGATGTTTTTTTACATAATTTTATATAAAACAAAATTTCGGTAATTTTTTTTTTAATTTGTACGTTAATTTTAGATATTTAATAATATGAATTTAACAAAATAATATAAAAAACGCCCACCCGTTTTCGAAAAATTGAATTTTCAACAAGAAAATATATATTTTTTTTAAATACAAGCAATTATTTTAGGTATGCAGTGTTATTAATAAAAGAAAGAAAAAATTTGATCGAAATCTGTTGACCGTAATTGAGAAAGTCGAAAATAAAAACAAAACGGCTCGACAGGTACCGTAATAGCATTTTATTTTAAAAAATATGTAAACTGCGAATTTTTTTTTAACAACATCGTTAGAGCGCATTATGTTATAAGAATGTGAGTCAGCAGAGGGACTCCACAAGGTGGTGTTTAACCCCACTTCTATGGAACACTGTGGTAAATGAATGCTGATAGACCTGGAAGCAGAGGGATACATGGTAATATCTTATGTCGATCATGTTGCCATCGTTGTATCAGGAAAGCACGCTCCAACTCTAAAAGAATTAATGCAAAATGCTTTCAATCGACTAAAAATCTGGGTAACCAACTGTCGTCTGAATATATACCCGGCCAAGACAGAAGTTGTCTTATTCACTAGGTAATATAAAATATCCCAAATTATTTCGCCATCAATGAATGGTTTACCACTGACTTTTAAGATAAGCCAAATATCTAGGACTCATACTAGACAAAAAGCTAAGCTGGAAATCCAACAAACAAGAAAGAGTAAAAAAGCAATAGTTGTACCCTTCTGTTTTAAAAAAGCATTGGGAATAAATGGGGCTTATCCCCACGGATTGCCCATTGGATGGCACACTGCGGTTGTCAGCCCGATACTTACTTATGGTAGTAGTATGGTGGACTGCATTGGACAAAGTCACATATTGTGACAAACTAAATAAGGTCCAAAGGACAGCCAGATTATGCATCAGTGGATCACTCTGACTACAACCTCGGCTGCCCTAAACACACTACTTAACCTTACATCCCTCAATATTTTCAATGAAAGATGAATTAGCTAATTTTTTTAGGGAGACGGTTTAAAAACCGTAGAGGGAGTGGGTGGCGTTGTGTACTCAGACAGACTAAACCTTAATCTCTCTTTCCGTCTCCCTGACCATTATAGCGTGTTCCAAGCGGAAATTCTGGCTAGTAAAGATGTTGTATCCTGGCAAAGGGAAATCCACATCGGATATCAGTATTTTCTCTGACAGTGAAGCAGCCCTCAAATCACTTGGCGCTGGTTCCACAAACTCTATAATTGCCCGTAACTGTCAATCATCTCTCAGGGAGATGGCAGAACAAATTAACATTCAAATTATTTGGGTGCCGGGACATAGAGATATATTAAGAAACTGCAAAAAAAAACAAATTTTAGATGGTCAAACTTCACCACTTGCTTGGCTAGTAATAGACCTAAGACTTTCGAAACGTCTGCTCTCTTTGAATAGGAAACATCTTCGCTCCGTAAAAGTGGTCATAACTAGGCACTAACTATGACTTTGGCAGAAGTTGTTTGGACGAGGAAGAAGAGGAGACTGTCTCCCATCTTCTTTACTCATGTCCTGCTCACTCCCAAGGACGAAGATTACACCTGTTAGAATACTTCTTCGATGACCCCGGGGATCATAGAGATTTACCAGCTAAAATGCTTCATTAGAGGCTCCAATTGGTTAATTAAAGAGCAAATTTTTCTTCATGTGGTATCAAAATGGACCTACTTAATGTCTAAGTGTGTCAGACGTTTTCCTGACGGCCACTTCAACCTAACCTAACCCAAAGGTGATTTCGAGAAAATTAAGTTTCACCATTTTTGGTACAAAAAATTGTATGGCAGATAGGGTTATTTACGTGGCTTTAAAAAGATTAGAAAAAAGAATCGATTAAATTATCTAAAACGCTTAAGTTCCACTTTTTTTCGCGTTCTATATCATTGTAATATCAAGTTTGATGAACATCTTGAGTTCGATTTTTTTTCCAAATGTAAAACTTGCAAGTAAAATTGATTGTTACGAAAATCTCGAGAACAAATTATATTAAAAAAAACAGGTAATTGTTCAATATAGTAGTGGAGTTGAAACTTTACTTCAAAGATACACTAGTTAATATTATTTATGATTTAGATAATTTTGTTTAATTATAAATATTACTATTTGATCATACAAAAACTATTATAAAATGGAGATAAAATTTCCTAAGAAAAAATGTCAAAATATTTTTAGGGGCAGTAATGAGATTAAATATTTTTGTTTCTTTCTACAGAGTCTACATATATGTATGGTATTAATTATATAATTATTATATCCGAAATTGTAAGAGCCCAGTTTTTATTTTTCAATATATAATTTACTGAACATGGGCCGATTGGAGCTTTTAAACGTTAACGTTGATTATTTATATTTACTCATATCGGCAACTAATGGTTTGAAAAAAAAACATTTATTTCAGAGGGTGAGAAAACACAGAGGTTTTGGGGGTTAACCCCCCCCCCCTCCGTAATATTTTGTTAGAGAAATTAAATTTATTATGTCAACGGAGAAATTAGTGTTGGGTCACAAATAACTGGGCCTGCGACTGAAATATACAAAAATCTACTTCCCTATTTATAAATACATTTACTAAAAGCCAGTGGCCAATAAATTAATAAATAATTACGAAGGTGATCCCGAAGAATATTTTTGTCGGTATATCTATGTTCTTTTCTTGGACCATACCTAAATGTTTGCGGTCGTCCCTATATGAAACAGTTTACTGATTTATGCAGATCGGTGCGATACTTCCGGTATCTGTGGCGCCAAACGATCGACCTTTTTAATTCTTGCGCTGAACGGTTTGATGTTGCTGAACATGTGTGGGGATATTGAGGTAGACTATGAGGACGTTATAAATATAATGGAAAAGTTCCAAGGCACATGGATTTTATTTTATAAAATATTACCTTACTAAAAATGTATTTATTTATTTTTTTCATATACGTGTATCCAAAAAACTATTACTATTATATAAAGAGCAAGGGCTGGCAACGAGACTGAGACGCGACTTTTTTAAAAACACCCGAGGAATAGAAATCGCTCATTTTTGAGACTTTGTTTGACTCTTCGGAAAACGGCGACTTTAAGAATTTTAAAGGACACTTGGAAACAAATATTATCGAAATGTCAAAATATAGTTTGTTGCCTACCTGTCAAGCCATGAACTGTGAAAGTCGATTGAAGGATGGCTCCGATTTAAATGCATTAAAAAACCTCTACAAAATTAAAATGGATTAAACAACCTCTAAGAAAATTCGAAATTTGCCCCGGAAAAAGTTGATTTTAAACATTTATGTGACATTTAAAATAAAATATTAGGGGTATACACGATCAGGTGTAACAAGTCTTGCAAAATTGTAAAATTTTATTTTTTTTTACAGCAGACTGTGAACACACCTTTACTAATATGTAGCAACACTGAAGCAAATGTCAAAATCTGTTTCACATTTGTTCTGAAATATCTTAGGTTTGTGTTAAAAAAAATTTTGCATTCTTGTATTTTTCTGTAACAATAGGGTTGGGGAATTGTAAAAGTGTAAGACTTTGACATTCAGTATATTTTGTTGTTGTAGTGCAGAAGAATGCTACACTTTTACAATGATACAAGACCAGATACATCGGATCGTGAATACCCCTATTGTCTAAACGTCAAAATATTGTATGTTGCATTACCTGTCAAGCCATAAACTGCCATATTTAATTGCGTGATGGCTCCGATTTAAATGGATTAATGGATCCACACCCCACATTTTTCGTACCAACAAACTGCTGAGATACCGTACTCTATCTTTTCAATATGAACATGCGTCTTATCATACATCTTTTTACTACCAAAAAACACGCAAGAAACCAAGACTAAGGATGATACCAAGACCAAGACCGAGACTGTTTTCCTGTTCTCGGCAAAAAGGCGAGACCAAGAGACTTGTTTAAGCGAGACCGAAACCAAAATCGGGGGAGAAATGTTTCCATTTTGATGAGACCGAAACGAGACTAACAAAAGTCTCGCCTGGTCTCGTCTCGTTGTCAGCCCTGATGAAGACGAAACAAATATTAAGTTTGACCGCACTAATCTCAGAAAGTATTCAACCGATTTACTTAAAACCATTTTTATAATTTTCCTTTTTCATATAAGAATGTAATTTTATATATTCCATTTGTTAAATATGTTTGTTGAATTAGATTATTAACTAAAAACCAAAATAGAACATTAGTTAATTATGCTCTTAAACCTGATAGATGTTTTACAAAATTGAGATCTTTTGTATAACGTCAATAGTTTTATGCAAATTTTAAGCCCTTAATCATTTCTTAACTGTACTTTTAAAACGAGACATAAACGTAGATATGTACAAATTATAAATTTATCAAATTTTGGTATTTTTGCGTCTATGAATTCGATTCAATCGCAATAACTGGGTTGCTGCATTTCCTGTGCATTTTCTTTTGTTTATTTGCTTCTGAATTTCAGTCCACTCAATTGATAGCTTATCGATAAACGTAGGAACATCAAGTAATAATATTTCAAGTCTTATTCACTTTTGGCTTTTAAAGTTTCCGTATATGAACAACAAAATAATTTTAATTTATTATATTTTTTACAAAACCAAGAAATGGGGTAATAAATTTAATAGCATGTTTTGTGCTAACGCTAAATTAAGCATTCCATCTATAGCCGAACCACATGTATCTTTAAAAAGTATGCATAATGCAAATAATCCACAATCTAGGAAATTCCTAGATAAATTGAGATCATCTAATAAACTTTTTCAAATCACATATTTTAGTGCAAAAGGGTTTTAGGGAAAGTGTTTTTTCTCATGGTCAACTTTATATGGTCAACAAGAGTGGGCTCAAAAAATATTAAACAAATAATCAGTATTTACTTCTTCGTGAAAATAATAAACCTGCTAATATTAGTTATCCAGAAGCTTTGAAATATGCATGTTCGATATTTTTTTGAAAACTGTTTCAGTGAGAGAACATACAAATCTTTATTTGGTTACGGAAAGCATATATAAGTATGTATATAAATTTGTTGATTGGTAATAATATAGTAGAAATTGCGGTCAATATCACTGAGCATTTGATATGCTTTTAGTCATATTAAAAAATATATAAAAAGCATAGCAGCGCGAGCACGGGTCGACTAGTACATATTAAAATAAATTGTTCGTTAATATTTAGCTGAGCCTCACCCCCTAGGCTTTACTAGGCTTATAATTGTTTAAATAAATAGACGAAAATAACTAGCGAATTAGAAATAAAAAACAATTAAAACACAAAATATTTTAAATTAAATAACATTAATAAAACTACAAACTTAAATGAAAAAAAAAGGTTGAGTGAGACTAGATAAAAGGTATTTTATAATATTTGGTTCTTAGCCACGATATACAGGTTTATCTAATTATAAATTGGCATCAGACTTAGTGTTATAAACCTAAAAAGTACTTAAGCTTACATACAAATATTAATAAAATCATATACAACAAATTAATGGCATAAATTTCCCTAAATTTCAATTGGTTGTACCAACTGAATGATGGTCTTTGATATCAGTTTTCGATTTCTTAAGTTAGACTTTGTTTTAAATTGCATACGTCAATCAGATCATACCGATTGCAATAAGCCGAACCCATAATAATGACTAAGTACATACAAGCTATAATATGTGAATTTATTGGCATTTGCTCAAGAACAAAGAAATCGACTACCTTGGACCATTAGAATGTTCGTGGTTGGGATTTGTAAATTTTCTTAACATATTATGCACAATATATGCGGTGAAGAGCTTGACTTATACAAACTTTCAATAAATAAATATTTACTTTTAATTGAATCTGCCACCTGAATATTTTACCGTTTAAGGAAGAAAAAAAGAAATGGCGAAATACAAACAAGTGGTGATATTATTTTAGTTAAAAAAAATCTCTCATAACTGATTTAGGGACTGAGAGAGTTGGATGAAGCAATACATTTATATCATAAATGTGTTATCAACATCAAACATACTGCCATTTGTAGATGATGTTAGCGTTGCTGTTGTTGACGTTATAGTACATGTCCGTGGCGATGTTCGTTTTCTAGCTGTTCTAGTAGTCATTCCACTGGCAGCTGCTTGTGCAGCCCCGTTCGATAGTCAAGCATTTTGATTTTGATTAAGTTTTTTCTTTTTAGCAGCGTCCTTAAGTTGTTTCGGCATAGGATATTGTGATTTTATATCCCATCGTTTCATCCAATTGCGAAGAGTTTTTCTTGGTACTTGATGCAGACGGGATGCCCTTAAATTTAAAAACGAGACAAATGTAATTTTATATATCAACATGCAGATTTCAACAACATTTTACTAGGAAGCTTTCCAAAATATTTACTTGATTGAATATCTTACTGGAGTTTAATAACCCAATGCATATCTTAAGAATAAAAGTAACACACACATCTCGTACGAAATATAAACATGGGAAGGAATACACGAGATGGTATCTATTTATATTATGTAAGAATAGTTATATGGTTTATGGTAATACATAAATAAATACAATGGTTGTCTTTTCAAAAACCAGCTTAGTGAATAGTAGTTGATATGTATCGTGCTTTTAAAAAATTAGAAGACAAATCAAAACTTAATTTGGAGCATGATGTGAGGTAAGACAAGAAGTAGTTAACAAATAAAATTAATGAAGTGGACATACTATGTGTAAATTAATTAATTGCGTAATTTTCGACGTAGGTATATCAAGTTATGATCTACGTGGAAATTCTTCTAATCGTTTCACAGTAGGTAGGTACCATTATTCCGCACAATGACTTTTCGTAATTTTTATTCGATTTCCACGTACCGTTTTTATAACAAGCTTCCACGTTTCCTGAGAACAATTACTGCTCCTGGCTTTTGGAACTAGGCTACCTTAATCTAGAATCGTTTGTTTCTGGTTCTCTGGTTTTAAATCATTTTTAGTAGTTTATTCTCTATTATTTAACTTTTGCATAATTATTTTCCGTCATTATTCCTTGAATCTAATTGTAACGTTCTGCTTATTTATAAAAATACAGCCCTTTTAATAAAAATGGCAATCCGGAAGCCTTCTGGACTTTTCTGAAAGTGTTCACTTGGGAAAAAATGACAGTTCTAATTCTGAAAAGAAGAGAATTTTGCTTCTGGATTTGAAATCATAATCTGAACCAGAAGCACTTACACATTCATATACTTGAGTCAAACTCGACTGTTGTTATTTTTTGTATCATAATTGTGTAACAAACATTTTTTTTAAATTTTAATATTTCCACGTACAGAATTATTTTCACGCATAGAATTTCATTAAAATTCAGAATCACACAAAAGTGTTCAGTTGGGATCCCGGATCGGAGAGAAATTCCAGATTGCCAATAAAAACGCCATTAGTCCACCTTTAATCCATGGACTTACAAAACACATGGAATAAGAGTTAGACCATGAGACTAAAATTTCCTATTAAGCGAACAAAATCTACTACAAAAAGTATCAACTTTATCTCTTGTTATTCTATGTCCATATAAATTTTGTTCTTAAATGACAATTAATTGTCCGTCACTAGACCATCGACCGTCTTCGGTAAACTGTGCAAATAGCACAAATTCTGTTAATAATAAAAATAATCATTTGGCTAGGGATGGTCTAACCAATACGCATTTTTTGTTAAGTTCTGTTCAACTTACATTGATTTTTTGCCAAAAAAAAAATTTTAATTTTACTCATTAAATAGTTAATAAGTTTTTTTTTTAATAATACAATTCTATATACTACTGAAATTAATTATTGAGCCAAGTAGAAGGATTAGCATTATATTTTAATTGGACTTGTTGAATTATTGATTCAAAATAGCTTTTAATGAGTCCAAGTGTGACCGCCGGGACGAAACGCAAATTTTGTTGACTAAAGACAGTTAAAAGCTATTTTGAATCAATAATTCAACAAGCCCGATTAAAATAAAATGCTAAGTCTTCTACTTGGCTGAATAATTTCAGTAGTATATAGAATTGTATTATTAAAAAGAAAAACGATCGTATTTTTTTAAGCTAAGCAAACATTATATTAAAGAAAGTGCTCCCTAATCATCCGCCTAAAATTCAAAGGCCTGCCCTACTTAGTTCTGGGAATATTTCTATTTAAGGATATTTAGAGATTTTCGAGTCAACCATTCTTAACTAATAGTAAGTAATAACACTGCAACACGACTTAGATATAGGAAGTAAAAATTGGAACCATTATTTTAGTTAATAATTTTATAAATTTACCTATAAATACTATCTCCGTATTTGACAGCCATTAAGGCAGCGTACAAAGACTCATTGCTATAGTGCCTTGGCTGATTGCATCTAGGATTCCTTAAAATAACCGAGTTCTGTGTATGTGAATCAGGTAAATCTGTTTTCGTCTTTGTTTCTTCAAATATAGAAACATTTTTACAAAATTCTTTATTTATTAATATATTATCCACATCAATTTTGCTGCTGATGTTTTTATTTTGATGATGATACAAATGCTTCGGTCCCAAGCCAGCGTTCATTACGGAGAGTGGTACTAAAGTTGGTGGATCCTTAAGGCGCTGATGAAGATGATGGTTATTTGTTAATTCTGACGCTGTTGGCTGATACTTCAACGTCATATTGCTGCAATTTTCTGCTGCAGAACGTAGTTGAGCTTTTGGTGATTTTTTAAATTTCTTATTAGGTTTCTTTTTGGCGTTCTTACAATTTTGTTGTATATTGCCATACGTTTCTGCAACTAGACGATCATAATCAATGCATACACCATCTTCATCATCATCAACATATTCAACAACGTCCTTGCCATATTCATGACCATCATAGATATATGATACATTTGGTTGGCATATGATATTCTCTGCTTCGGAATCATCTTGGTCAGCTTTGTTGTCTTTATCTTGAATTAGAAAGATACAAAACAGGAAAATCAAACGTAGGGTTTAAAAACAACTCACCACTATCATAGCTTAATGATTCAGTTTTAACTTCAAGTTCTTGTTTAATATGGCGGCCCTCTTCTGGATCTGGAAGTACCTTGTGATGATCATTAGCACCTGCATCTTGTTTATCTTTAGCTTCGTGTTCTTCTTCGACAGATTCTTGTTGGCTAATTAGCTGTTGTTCCGGTGATTCTAATTCCAGTGCCGTATTGAGTACATTCAGCTTCTCTCGAGCTTTAGTGCGATCGAGATTTTTAACCGAAATCGCCATAGAACTGCTATTGAATTTTAAAAATGAAGCAACCACACCACCAGATTCCCCGCACGTCACATTACTTTCTTGGACTGGCTGTGCAATAACTGCTGCCGTCATCGGCATCAATTGCGGGAATGTATTCGCCGGGCATTGCATTGTTGTTGCATTACTATTCAGTGGTACCTGAACACTAGGGGATTGAATATTGGATCCTAATGGTGCTGGTATATGAATATACGTCCAGGGAACATTCGACGGTGATTGATATCCGCCGACCTGACCTGGTCGATTTAGTTTAAATAGATTTATAAGTTTTATTGTTGGTTTTACTCTAATTGTGGGAATTGTTTCACTTGTCGTTAGTGCAGTAGCTGGTGTTGTTCCCGTTATCAATTTTGGCACATTCTGAAGGAAATCACTTTCTAAGAGTTTAGTTTCATCAATTTCTGTTGCATCATCAGCAGTATGGGATTGACTTTGATTTTGAAAAGAAATGGGATTTTCATTGCTTTCTTCATTCGTCAATGCTATTTCAACCTTGGTTCCAGTACAATCTACTTCTGAAAAAAGAGAAAGAAAAATGACATTTTGAGTTACATTTGTGAATGAATTCTTCACTGTGAATTTTCTTGTGGAGTGAAGAAGCGATTGATTACCAATACATTTATAGAGCCATTTTCTTCACTACAAGTTTGATTCAATTTGAGGATATTTATTTTCAATTTGTGATTTTGTTTTCTTCACTCAAAGTTGATAGTTTCAACTTTCGATTCTCAACTCTCGAGTTGATCAACTTCCGAAAATAGTAGAAGTTGAGAGAGTGTCAAAGATTAATCTCGGTATCAGTTTGAATACAAGTATTTTTAAATAAATAGTTCCGAAAAAATTATTATTATGAAAGTCATCTATCGTCTGCTTCCGGAAGCGAAGATGTGTCTACTCGGGCTCGAAAAATGGGAGACCATGATTTTATCTTCCGATTTCTTATTACAAAGTGAACGACAATTTTGCTCTTTGAATTAATAAAGTGTAGTTTGCCTTGGACTGTAACAAGGTACGCAATCAAATAACTTTAATATTTAGCTTAAATTATGATAACTTACATATATAATGTGTAGATCGCGCGAATTACGACCAACTACCCACTTATTTATTGTGCTGAAGTCTTATGCACTCGGGCCAATTCAGTTGGCCGTTGATGATTTTATTGGCGTAAATATTCAACAGTCCTTCGTATTGTGAAGTGGGTATCAAATAAAAACTTAGCGCTCCAGTTTGTTCGCATGCCCGAAACACGAAGAGAACGGTTACAAGCAGCAAGAGAATATTATGATATAGTCAAATAGCAATTGGGACATTCAAGTATGGATTATCTGAAAGGATCCAATACCCAATCATCTGTCTATGTACATTATGTAATCACTGAATTTCTATAAAACTGAAATTTTTTTTATCATAACTGTGCAACAAACATTATTTTTGAGTTTGATTTTTTTCAGGTACACAATTATTTTCACAAATATGCAATCGCATTAATTCAGAATCGTCAGAATGAAAAAAAAAAATGTTCGGTTAGGATCCCGGATAGGAAAAGAATTCCGGAATCCCTCTCTGATCTGGGATCCCAATTGAATGCTTTTTAAAACGCCTTTGAGTTTGGTTGAATGTTATGACTTAATTTTTTACGTTTGTTACGTACATCACCGTACAGTCAACTAATATAATTCACAACATATTACATTTGTATAGAATTAAAAAAAAAAACTGAATAAATCTCCTTTGCCTATGATCATATAAAAGGAACATCTGAACTTTTAAAAGAAATTTTACGTGTATTGGGACCTTAAGTAAAATGGAAACTCATGGTGTCGAATCCGTCGGAACCAAAATTATATGGCTTGACGAAATAATCACACAGAATAAATTCAAATCTAAAGTTGAAACTTACGCATCGGTCAAAAATTTCAAAGGGAAATTCTTAAAAACACAACTTTTGAATTCCAACTCTCGAATTGAGATTAAAAATAGTGAAAAAAACAAATTCCAACTTGTCACTGAACACTCAAGTTTCTGTCAACTCGAGAGAGCTTGCGGAAAGTTGACAAATAGTGAAGAAAATGGGCCTAAAACTTCTTTGGCTAGTTTTCAAAGTTAAAGCGGAAAATAGCTAGACCTCATTTTACATTTCACAAAAACAAACTGAAATCTGATCAAATGCCATGTCCACAGCCCATAAACCATTGACGTACTATAGGGCAACTACACAGCACATTTGTCTGCAAATTATTATTATTATTTTTTTTGTTTAAATTCATTTTTATTTAATATTAACTTATAACTATCTTAAAGCTAGACAAAAATGTTTAAAACTAGCCTAATTATCAATAACTTATAAATAATTTACTGGCCTTTTACGGGCGCTCTAAACTAAACAATAACTCTTAGAACTTATGTCTTTCGACCTAAAAACTATTTTAATTAAATCTCATTATTTTATTTTTTTTAACCAAGAAAACTTATTGCCAAAAAACTCGGCATCTTATCATATTTTTTTCATTTTTACTTGTAAACTAAACCTACAGATAGACTAAAAATAATTAAAACTAGATACAACTAACTTATACTAACTAAAAATAACGTAAACTACTTAAAATACCTAATAATACCCAAAACAACTTAAAACTACTTAAAAACTAGAACAGCCACAGCAGCATTTTTTCGTTTTAAAATATTTTTTTTTGTTTATTTTTTATATGCATGCAGATACACAACAACATGCAACCCACACATACATGTACACATGCACATACAATACGTACGCACATACATGCCAATACACGCAGTCACATGCACATATGCCCCCGCATACATACCTATTTTATTTTTTTGTTGGTGCCACCCCGACTGTTCCCTATACCTAATTGCCCTAAATCTATGTAAGTCGGCCAAAACATACCATCTTCATCGGCTTTAAATATGATGCTGTTCAGAGAGCCACCAGAACTGGTTCTCCTGTTTCGCCCTATCCCTTCGGTTCCGATCGGACACAGTCCTACTGAACCGAAGGCGCTCTTCTCCACCTTGAGCGATGACGTCTCGACCGTACAGGCGTCGCCTATCCACAGTTTTCCGGCTGACGGAAGAGCGGAACCGCCCCTCCATCCTGTATCAGCCCTCGCCTGTCTAAATAGAGGAATGCCTCGGGAGGGATGTAGCCACTTAACCGCGCACTCTCAAAATATTCATTATTGGGGTAGTAAACCCCAAAAATTAAGCTGTTGGTTGAGGACATCGCTCTTGCAGTGTGACCCCGAATCAGCTTAAATAAAAAAATATCTATTCTGTTTATTTTGGCTCCGTTGTATAGAACCTTGTTGCAATAATATCTTGTGTACTCCGACTCTGGTGTTCTGTATAATCCGAGGCAACATCTAAGTCATTGCCTCTCAAACACCTGAATCTTTTCCATTTGAGATGGGGCAACGTTGAACCACACCGGGCATCCGTAGGCAATCATCGGCCTGATGAGGGCCATGTAACAAATCACCTTCACCCTGCTGTCAAGACGGCTGCTATAAAAAAGTCGTTTTGTCAAGGCAAAGGCTCCCCACGCCCTGGCCAAGGCAGCACCTATATGTCTGTCGAAATACAGGTACTGATCCAACCAGATTCCAAGGTACTTTACTACACTTTTACTCGCCAGTGGATGTCCATGTGGCCCTACGATCACCAGCTGGCGCCAGTTCTTTCTCGTATCCCTTGAGGCGCTAGACAACGGAGTCCTAACGAAAATAGTTTCTGATTTTCAACTTCCAGTCATCACAATATCGCTGAATCTTGTCGAAGTCACTCTGCAAGAGATTTTTGATGACCTCAACTGTATGAGCTGCTTTATACGCAATTAGAACGTCGGCGAACGCAATTGCCTGAGTTAGACTACCTATCAGATCGCTGGCGTAAATGCTGAACAGAATCGGCGATTTAACCGCTCCCTGCTGAAGACCATTATTAATATTAAAAATTGCGGTAGAAGTTACATTGCCACTCTTGACAACAAATTTTCTACCATTTAGCATGTCATAAATCATAAACAATAGAGGTTTACTTATACCTAGTCTGGTTAGCTTTAGATAGAGACATTCTAACCATACGGTGTCGAAGGCCTTCTTCAAATAAACCAGACAGGCACCTGTACACTGCTTTTTCGTTTTGTTCCATTGGATATCAGAAACCAGCTTAGACGCGGCATGAATTGTGTCATGTCCCGCGTTAAAACCGAACGGATTATCCGGGTTGATATTTTCGTCCTCCGCCCACTTGAACAGGGCCCTATTAATAACCTTTTCAAATACTTTGCTGATACTTGGAAGAAGGCTTATCGACCGAAGATTCCCCGGATTGGAGTTTTCCTTTCCCTTTTTTGGGAGAGGGTGCACCACAGCTGTCTTCCACCGCACTGCATAATATGCATTATTCAGCGCGTTGTTAAACAGTGTTGTATAAATGTCACCTGCTTCTTGAGGCAAATGTCATAGTACAACGTTGGATATACCATCGACTACTGCTGACTTCTTTTTCTTTAATGAATCGAAGATTAGCTGGAGCTCATTCTCCGAAATTAACAGGGGACTGGACACATTTCGGTCGGCGATTATGGCGTTTGCCAGAGTTTGTCAAATTATCCGCCTGTGCCGCCTTAGGCACGTGGGCCTGTTGGGCGACCTTTGGTGTAGGCTGTACCGTGCTTCTTCTTCCTGACGCCATCTGGGCGTACGAAATTTGGGGACGATGGGCGTTGTTGTAGGACGGCGCACTTTGGCAGCGCATGCAAGTTATGTATAAGATACACTCTACCCCATCAATTTTAGATATCCGGTTAACGGATACCTTTAATACAATTTCAAATCTTTCATAATTATTGTTCCCACAAAACATGTTGCAGTTTGCACATTCCTTCACGGAGCAGACAATGTAACATGAATACACTAGTTTAAATTAGGTAAGTCATTTGGCTTACAAAAGACTTTATCATTAATCTATTGAAGGGTATCTTGAAAGTTTTCCAAAAACAGTTCATTCATTTTAATAATGTATAATAATTTCAAATAAAGTGTTTATTTTCTCTAAAGAGGAAATTGTTTTTTTTTTTTTTTTAACTTCTCGCGAAGAGAAATAAACATAAATGGCGCAGTCGGTAGGATTGCATTGAAACATAAATTTGCAGTCCAGTGATACGAATCTCCAAATAAAATCGAAAAAGATTAATGATTCAGTGATAGTATTTAATCAAGCCAGTGATACGAATCTCCAAATAAAATCGAAAAAGATTAATGATTCAGTGATAGTATTTGAATAGATAAGAACTGAAGCTGAAATAAAGAAAGTGTGGGTGTTAATGTTAACAAGAACCAAAAAACTACATAAATTCGACATCAGCAGAAATCTAAAAGACATCGAGATGGAAGAACAGAACAATGAACTCCAACAACAACTAAGATTACGTGAACAACAACTAGATCAACTGAATAATGCCTTTCAGGATCTTCAAGCAAGAGAAGTAGCTAGGCTAGACAGAGAGAGAGTATTACGTGAGCTTACGCATATGGCAACCTTTACTGGAACCAGTGATGTCACTATAAATAGTTTTGTGAAAAATGTAGAATACTACATTGCGGATTAAAAAAATATATGATTAGAACAATATACAACGAGAGGATACAAGGCAGAGCCAAGCAGATACTTATCAACATACCAGACCCGGAGAATTGGGAGGATATAAAGAGGCAACTGAAACTACATTACAGACCAGATGTGGAGCCCAGCGAAATATACAGAACCATCCACAACTTAAAAGTAAATACTGTAAGTGAATTATTATTAGAAACACAAAATATTAAATACAAATGTGATGAATTAAAAGAATATTATAAAGGTGATAGAGCCGTTGATCTAAGTACTGTAAATACAATGTTAGTTAATATAATCAAAGACATGTGTCAAGGAATTTTGCTTGATAAGATCTATGAAGAAAAAGATTTAAATAAAATGTTTGAAATAATGATAAAACGAAGATTTGAAGATAGTTGTATTAGGGATGAGTTTAAGAAAAATAGTGCAAATAAAATGGTTAATCGATCAAGTAGAAATCAAAGAAGTTCAGGTCAAATTAATAATTTTCATAGTGATAGACGCATACAACATAACCCAGAAAATTATAATAGTTATGGAAATTCGGGCCAAAATCGCCGCGAACAGAATTTTCTACAAAGAAACCAATATTATAATAATTCAGGTCAGACTAGGAACCAAAATTATAATAATTATTATCAAAGTAATAATAATTCAAATAGAAGAAATTCTGGAAACTATTATAGTCAGAGTAGAAGAAATTCAGGTAATTTCTATAATTCTAATAATATCGGAAATTCAGGACAAATTCGATCTCAACAACAAAATAGAAATACAGTTAATAATACTAATTCTTATTCTGGTCAACAAGAAATAATGGAGGTAAATATAGAAAAAGAGGCAGAGGTCGAAAATGAGGTTAATAATGTTGAGTTTTTTATCAATTACCCTTGGAAGATTTACCAACAATAGAAATCACTATAAATAAGAAAAAATATTTAGCTCTTATTGATACAGGGTCCACCCTTAGTATTATTGATGAAAAAATTAAGGATTTTAAAACAGTTAAAATAAAACCAATACGTTTTACCACAGTAAATGGTAATGATGCCATTGAATACGAAGCACATACACCAACACCTGACGAGCTAAAGTTGCCTAAAGGAACTTGTGTTAGATGGAAAGTTAAAAATTTACCAAATAGACGTTATCAATTTATAATTGGTATTGACATACTTAACAAACTAAATACCCTAATAGATTTAGAATCAGGCATCATATCACTTAATGAACAGACTATACAATTACTAGGGAAACCATACAGTTATGACGAAATCTATACACTAGACACAATAAACAAAGGTAACATAATTGACAAACTTAAACTTGACCACTTAAACAAAGAAGAGTATATAGCTATAACCAGAATTATACATAGATTTACAAATTTATTTTTTCAAGAAGGAGACAAGCTAACAAGTACCCCAGTCATAAAACATGAAATAAAGACTACTACAGATTCTGAAGTAAATGCAAAATTATATCGTTATCCTCCAAAACATGAGGAAGAAGTTAAAACAACAAATAGCTGAAATGGAAGCCCAGGGAATAATATGAAAAACTAGATCCAAATATTCAAGTCCTTTGATAGTTGTCCCTAAAAAGAACGACAACTCAGGGGTCCAAAAGTTTCGTATAGTTATAGAATATATGAATGAATGAAATTACTATCGATGACAAACAACCACTTCCTAATATGGACGCCATATTAGACAAGATGGACAGGTCAAATTATTTTACAACAATAGATTTAGCTAAAGGTTATTACCAAATTTTAGTTAAAGAGGAAGACATTGGAAAGACAGCTTTTGTTACACCAAGAGGATTATATGAGTTTGTTAGAATGCCTTTCGGCTTAAAGAATGCCCCAGCGACATTCCAAAGGCTAATGAATGAAATTTTAAGAGATTTTATAAACATTTCATGTGTAGTATATCTAGACGATATACTTATATATAGCACTTCACTTGAAGAACACATACAAGCTACGAGTATAACCGCAATATTTAAAATACTTGAAAATACGGAACTAAAAATTCAAATAGATAAGTGCAGTTTTATGAGAAAAGAAACCCAGTTTTTGGGTCATGTTCTTACTCAGGATGGATTTAAACCTCATTCCGATTAAGGAAGAAATTGTGAACAAATATAAAACACAAATAATTCTTAGAAATAACAAAGTTCAGGAAATAGAAATAGTTCGTGGTAAAAGAATAATATACATTGCAGAATATGATTTCGAAAATTTAAATGACATATTGCGAAGATTCATTAAAAAAGGATTAACAGGTATAAATTCAGAACTAAGCGATAGTAAGTATAATATAGTTCAAGAAAAGTTGAGAGAACTATTTTCTAATGACAATCAAATAAATTTTATAAAATGTTCATACAGAGCAAGAGACATTAAATTAGAGAAAGATGCAGTGCAACAAATTTCACTCTACCACGTTAAAGAAAGCATGCACTCAGGCATACAAGAAACGTTTAGTGGTATGAAGAATAAAATCTATTATCCAAAACTGCTTGAACTAATAAAAATTATAATTAATCAATGTGAAGTTTGTCAGCAGGTTAAATACGATAGAAAACCCTTAAGACCAAAGCTAAATCTTACAGAAAAACCTTCAGATCTAAATGAGATCTTACACATAGATACATTCGTTATTCTTAGATGCAGTTTTTTTGACGATAATTGAAAAATTTTCCAAATTCGGATTTGCTTATTATCTATCAGATAGAAATCATATAACGATAGTAGAAGAACTAGAGAGTCACTTTGCAAAAGCAGGAAAACCTAAAAAGATAGTTGCAGATAATGAATTTAATTCAATTCATATAAAAGAATTTCTACAAAAAGAAAATATTGATATTCATTTTACCAAATAAAATTCACATACCGGAAATTCGGATGTTGAAAGGTTTCATAGCAGCTTGCTATAAAAGTGTAGAATTTTAAAATTAAATGCTGTAAATTTATCAGTTAAAAGGTTAATGCAACAAGCAATTAGAAATTATAATGAAAGAATTCACTCGACAATTAAAACAAGTCCAGCTATAGTAGAATTTCACAAGGTAGAATTTGATAAGATTAGAAGTAATTTACAAACTGTTAAAAAAATATAATTGAAAAGGTAAATAAAAAAAGGGAAAATTATAACGAAACAAGATCAACAGGATTTATAAGGAATTATAAAGCAGTTAGACATAATCATCAGCCTAGATTTAGGAAGAGTAAACTTTCTGACATACATGTAACTAATATAAAACGACAACCGAAATTTTCAACTCTTCATGACAATATTCCTTTTATTGCTGTTAACACTAGCTGAAGGAAGACTCAATATAGACGAAATAAAGGAACAAAACGGATTCACAGAAATAAAACTAAATGACGCTGACATGATTACGAAAACAGACATAATTGTACATGTAGTAGACCCGTTCGAAATTATTAACATACTAGACAGTATTGGATTAAATTTAAAAGGATTTGACACGAACACCAAGAAATGATACAAACTGAACTTAGACATCTTAAAAACAGAGTACAAACATTAATACAAAAGGACAAACGACATAAAAGAGGACTGGTTAATATTGTAGGTAGTGCATCCAAATGGTTGTTCGGAACCATGGATGAGGAAGACAGGTTAAATATAGAAAACCATTTTAGGAACATTGAAATCAATAATCACAATGTTATAGGAAATATTAATCAACAGGTTATTATAAATGATCATTTTAATAAAACATTCCAACAGTTAGAAACAGTTTTAAAAAAAGATAGAGCTGTTATTCTATGATCAAATGAAATTGATTTAAATAAAATGAAACATATTAAAATGGGAGTAATTAAATTTAGAGAAAATTTGTTATTATTTGCCATAAAAATTCCCAAAGATTTTGTAAAAATTCAACTTAAAATAATTTTACCAATTCCAAATATTCTGAAAGAAGAAATTGATAGTCCTAAAGAAATAGTATTTAAGTATAATAATGTAACATACAAATATGAAGAATATAAATATTTAAATGAACTACAAATAAGTAAACACTGTGTATACCAAGAAAATTGTAAACTTGTTAAGAATAATTTAACCGAAATTTTTACTATTGATGATGAAACCATAATTATAAAAAATGCTAATAATATTAACATAACACAAAATTGTGATGAAAGAAATTTAAATTTAACAGGTAATCTGTTAATTCATTTTAATAATTGTGACTTAAGAATTTTAGACCATTATTGGACAAATGTAAAAGAAATTTTTCAAGATCGTTTTTATTACCCAATGAACAAAAGTTTTACAAATTTTAGTAGCAAAATAACTTTAGAAGATATTGTATTTGAAAACGAAAATAACATTAAGAAAATTGAATAATTACAGTATCATAAGAATATATCTTATGTAATTAACTTTACGTTTATTATTTTATTAATTGTTTTAGTTATTTTCAGTTTTATTTTGCAAAAGAAAATTAAAGTAAAAATAAATAATAAAATTCAGGAGAATTTTAAACTAAAAGGGGGAGAAGTTATGTATAAGACACACTCTACCCCATCAATTTTAGATATCCGGTTAACGGATACCTATAATACAATTTCAAATCTTTCATAATTATTGTTCCCACAAAACATGTTGCAGTTTGCACATTCCTTCACGGAGCAGACAATGTAACATGAATACACTAGTTTAAATTAGGTAAGTCATTTGGCTTACAAAAGACTTTATGATTAATTTATTGAAGGGTATCTTGAAAGTTTTCCAAAAAGGGTTCATTTTAATAATCGGTCGTGAAAAGACGTAATTTCTGTTCGGTAAAATTAATGTATAATAATTTCAAATAAAGTGTTTATTTTCTCTAAAGAGGAAATTGTTTTTTTTTTTTTTAAACTTCTCGCGAAGAGAAATAAACATAAATTGCATTGAAGCATGTCGCCGCGCATTTTTAATTTGTCCCAAGTTACAACCTGGTAGATGAGCACGGAGATACTCCTCAAACTATCCAGTTTGCTGCTGGGTGAGAGTTGAACAAGGAAGAAGGAAGACTCCGCTTCTCCCGCCTAGCTCTAACTGTAGCGAACCGCTTGACCCCGATAAAGTCGAGATGGTCATTCGCTTTTTGGAGAGCACCTGTGGTTCCGTGAAGGAATCTATGCCCTTCAAAAGGACCGTTTGAAACTTTTCGGACTTAGGGGTGAAACTAAAAAATTCAGTAGTGGTTTCTTTTAGAAACGCTTTAATTTGTTTGTGCTGTTCCAGTGTGAAGCAATGGATCACATGCCTATCATTATTTAATCTTTTTATAGTAAAGTTTTGACCTATGGCCAACTTACACAGATTTATGGTATCCTGTAACTCCATTTTATAAGTATTTATGGGTGGCACCTTTTCTTTTTTCGTAATCGGCGGCTGTGGCTGCCGCTGCTGAGACTGACTTTTCTGCTGCTGCTGTTTTTGTGGCTGCTTGCCGTTGTTGTTTTGGCTGCTGCTGTGGCTGTTGTTTTTGTAATTGTTCTTTTTGCTATTGTTGTTCTTGTTCCTCGAATTCTTTTAAATGTTTCGCTCGGCGCGCTTCTTGGTTGGTCTTAACTTTGCTTTTCAAACTTTGGATTTCTGCCTCCAATGCTTCAATTTGAGCGCCCATTTTTTGTTCATTGTCCTCCTCAAAAGACGCCTCTGATGTGGAGAGGTTCACGAAGGCAGTACTATCGCCCGTCGTGAAGTGCCCTTCTCCTTCCTTAGACATATATTCAATACCCTCTTCGGGTGAAGTGTCTAGCTTGGTTTGTCTTGCTGCCTCTGACGTCTCGTCAATATCCGACGTCTTCACCACAGCTGGCAGCTTTACTGAGGTGGCCGTGGATCTCCTCTTTACCAAATTTGGCGCGCACTTGATCCTCTTTCTGCGCTTCTGGTTACCATCGGATGATGTTGCCATTGTTGTTATTGCTGTTGATGTTGTTGCTGCAGAATCACTGCTTGTAAGTGGAACATCTTGCGATGTTCCCTCAGCTGATGCCATCGCTTGTCTCATTGGCCCTAGGACACCTTTCTATGCCCCGGTGCTTAAGCTCCTCCTCCTTTGCTCGTTTTCCGAACCAATAAAGTTTTCCACTTCACGGTTGTGAAAAAAAGCTTGCAAAGTTCTGATTCCCGGCTGGGAGTCTTTGCTCAGTTGCTCATCTGTGGTACATATATGGATTGATTTTACAAGGCAAGCGCAAGACCAGAACAAGACAACCTCACCTGCTATCGGAATCTTCGGGTAAAGATCGGCAGAGCTTTTTGCTTTGTATTGAGAATAGTGTAGTGTGTTTATGTGCACATGGTGTATGCACGGGTCAAGTGACGAATACCACTCGTCACTTGATACGTCGCGAAGCGACATTGTGCACATCAGCACACCATAATCTTCCCACGATATGCAACGAACATCGTGCATTGCATATCGTGTTTATATTATTCTTTTTTCGCATTTGATATTATTCTTTTGCTGACTCCACAAATGTGTGACTATGGAGTCAGCATAGTTTTAAGTATGAACACATTATAACAAATAAAATTCATCATTATTAAATCTACTCTCCTACAATACACAAGTCTTTTTCTTTTACATTAAAAAACATATTACATGGCGACCGTGACAGTGATTCTGTCCATATTAAAAACATATTACAAGTGTTTGCCCATATAATAAATAAGTCGATAATTAAAAAATGTAATGATGTGGTCGAAAAGTGTAAAAGCAATTCGAGCATGTTTGCTCATATAAAAATAAGTTTTTTTTTTTTCCTGTTGTTGTTGTTTTATTAACTTAATTCAATCCAAAAATGTCTTTATTTTAAATTATTAAAAAAAAAAAAAAAAAAAACATAAAACACATCGGAACATTGTGCGTTTTAAAAATATCAAGCCGGCAAATCGCTTGTCCAATTATTTGTGAAGTGCGCATTTTGATTACAAATAAAAAGAGGAACCATCTTTGGATAGAAAATACCCTTTCATCCACCTCCACGACGAACATGTTTGCCTCCTAAAATCAGTTGAAAAGTAAATAATGATATGATGTGCTCGGAAAACGTAAAAGTGATACGAACATGTTTGCCTTTCATCTACCACTAACCAACACCTCGTATTTCTTCATCATTTTTAATTGGGAACGAACAAAACTTCCTTTTACGACAAAATAACTCGTGATATACATTCATTAGAAAGTGATCATTCGGAAGTTGACAGACCACTATCGCCATCTGTGTGGACCTCCGACCTCAGCTAAACTCAGAAAACGAAACAACAATAATCTTCAAATCATAGCTGCCCAGCAATCAAATGATGATGATCAAATCAATCCAGCCCAGCAATGGTAATATATTTTTATAATTCATCATGAAAAAAAAATGTGTGTTAATTGTTATATATGAAGCTTAAATCTATTGAACTAATCTGTTTATTGTAAATATATTGAACTAATCTGTTTATTGTACAAAACATCGAAAATCCAATATTTAATTGCTTCTAAAAGAAATTTGATGCATTCTTCTGCCGTTCTGTTTTTTTTTTACAAAATATAGTCAATCGTCTCAAATACTCTTTGCAAGTCTAGAATAATTGTAACAAAGATTATATGGAATCTTTGCTCGGTATTGCTTCTTCTGTTTAAAGTCATTGAGGTTTAAGCATTAATTTAAAATGGGAGGTAAAACCTCCAAAGTAAAGGATAGCACAGCAAATGTGTTAAATGTTGTTGACGTGATGGATACAACCCCACACTTAGAAACACAAACTATGCTCATTTCTTTATTGGTTGTCCTCACGGCAGTAAACTTAATTCTTAAATTTTATCTGTTGTATAAGCGTACACTTAAAAAACGCTACATAAGCCGAGCAAACGACTTAGATAAAATTTAAAATGGAATGGAAAATATTAGCAATAAAAATAAACGGTTTTAAAGACAATTTCCAAAAATCTTACAAATGTATTAACAAAAATACAACAATAAGAGTAGATACATTAAAAATCCATATTAAAACACTAATATCCCATTACAATAGTATTGTCAATGTTTTCAACGCATACAAAAACGAATTGACAGCTGATCATGAAAAAGATTGTAGGAAGCTTTTAAAAACACTTAACACTAAGTTAAAAAATATTAGCATTAAATGGGAAATTGAAATACATGTCCCAGATGAATTAGAGCTTCACGCTGAGTTTAATGAAAATCAAATAGAAAGTTTAGACGAATCAAAACCAGTAGTAAATACAGAATCTGACAGTGAAATTGAAACACTGGATGAATTCCCACAACCAATTATAAAAATCAAGGAAAAAATGGCCCAAACTTTAGTAGAATTTCTTAAACTTGCCTCATCACTCATACCTGAGTTTGATGGAAAGGCAGAAAATTTACAAAGCTTCAAAGATGCCCTTCTCCTTATTGATTCCTTAAAAGGAGCACACGAAGTATCAGCAATTAGTCTCATAAAGACCAAACTAAAGGGACATGCTAGAAATCTAATAAGTAATGAACAAACGATAGTTGAGATAGTTGAAAAACTAAATGCAAAAGTAAAAGGAGATTCAGTAGATGTAATTTCTGCGAAATTACTAAATCTACAACAAAAAAATAAGACAGCAAATCAATATGTCCAAGAAATAGAAAAATTGACGAAGTGTTTAGAAGGAGCCTATATCAACGATGGTTTAGCTTCTGATTTAGCTGCTAAATACAGCACAACGCTCGCTGTCAAGGCTATGACACAAAATTGTTCTATTGATAAGGTAAAACTTATAATGCAGGCTGGCACATTCAGCGATATGAATGAGGCCATGTCCAAATTCGTTAATAGTTGCACAGATGCAACCGGACATTCTAATACTGTTTTGTTTTACAAGCAAACCAATAATAGAGGCTATCGTGGAAATTACCACGGAAGAGGTAATCATCACAATAATCGCTACCGCAATAACCAAAACAATTACAGGGGAAATGGCCGATCTAGAGGCAACTTTAGAGGCCGTGGTAACTCGTACCGTGGCCATAATAATAATAACGAACACAATAATGTTCGAATTACTCAAAGTAACTCGGAAAACTGCCAAGACCCTTTAGGAAACAATTTATAAATACAAAGGTCCATGCTATCAATTTTAATCTCAATATTTTCGTGTCATTTATAAATGTATTTACTAAACATAAACTCACATTCCTAATAGACACAGGTGCAGATATTTCACTTCTAAAAGAAGATTCTGATTTTTACCAAGACGTCCAAAATGACAAGATTATAAGTATCCAAGGAATAGGCCAGGGAATAGTAAAATCCCAAGGTCTAGCCCCAATAGAGCTTCAAACAGATAAATACATCATCCCACACAATTTCCATATAGTAAATTCAAATTTTACAATACCATGTGATGGAATCATAGGTATGGATTTTATAAAACAATTTAACTGCAAATTAGACTTCAAACCAACTGAAGATTGGTTTATAATCAGACCCAATAATTTAAATTTTCCGATTTATGTTCCAATAACATATAGTTGTGGTAATAATTCACTACTTCTACCAGCAAGATCACAAGTAATAAGAAAAATTGAAATAAAAACAACAGAAGACCTCATTTTTATTCCCAACCAAGAAATAAAACATGGCATTTATGTTGCAAATGCAATAGCAACATCACAATTTGCATTAGTTCGTCTATTAAATACAACCGATACTAACCAACTAGCCAGTTTAAATAACTTAAATTATGAACCACTCTCAAACTATGATGTGGTCCACACTAATCGAAATATTAGAACAGAATCAGTCATAAATCAACTAAAGAAAAATTTTCCGCCCCAATTCAAAAAACAATTAACAGAAGTATGCACCGAATATAGTGATGTATTTGGATTGGAAACCGAATCCATAACCACAAATAATTTTTATAAGCAAAACTTGAGATTGAAAGATAGCGAACCAGTATATATAAAGAACTACCGAAGTCCTCATAGTCATGTTGAAGAAATTCAAAAACAAGTTAAAAAATTGATACACGACAAAATAATCGAACCGTCTGTATCTGAATATAATAGCCCGCTTTTACTAGTCCCCAAGAAAGCCCTACCGGGTTCCGAAGAAAAAAAATGGCGATTAGTAATCGACTATCGTCAATTGAATAAAAAACTTTTATCTGATAAATTTCCACTCCCAAGAATTGATGACATCCTTGATCAATTGGGTCGAGCAAAATATTTTTCATGCCTCGATTTAATGTCAGGTTTTCATCAAATCGAACTAGAAGAAAGTTCCAGAAATTTAACGTCTTTTTCAACGAGCAATGGCTCATATCGTTTTACGCGACTACCTTTTGGTTTAAAAATAGCGCCAAATTCATTCCAGAGAATGATGACCATAGCATTCTCTGGACTTGAACCTTCACAAGCATTTCTCTACATGGACGACCTTATGGTTATAGGCTGTTCCGAAAAACATATGCTTAAAAATCTAGCAAATGTTTTTAACATATGTAGAAAATACAATTTAAAATTGCATCCACAAAAATGTTCATTTTTTATGCATGAAGTGACTTTTCTGGGTCATAAATGCACAGACAAAGGAATATTGCCAGATGACAAAAAATATGACGTCATCAAAAATTATCCAGTCCCACACGACGTGGATAGCGCTAGACGATTCGTTGCATTCTGCAACTATTACAGACGATTTATTAAAAACTTCGCCGACTATTCACGGCACATAACGAGGTTATGTAAAAAGAATATTCCTTTTGTGTGGACAGATGATTGCCAAAAAGCATTTCAATATTTGAAAAATAAATTAGTTGAACCAACCCTATTACAATACCCAGATTTTAAAAAAGAATTTTGCATAATAACTGATGCAAGTAAACAAGCATGTGGAGCGGTTCTAACCCAAAACCATAACGGAATTCAACTCCCAATAGCTTATGCATCACGTTCATTCACAAAAGGTGAAAGCAATAAAAGCACAACAGAACAAGAGCTCACAGCCATTCACTGGGCAATAACACATTTTCGACCATATATATATGGCAAACACTTCATAGTTAAAACAGATCACAGACCACTCACGTATTTATTCTCCATGACAAACCCCAGCTCAAAGTTAACACGCATGAGGCTAGAATTAGAAGAGTATGACTTCACGGTTGAATACCTAAAGGGAAAAGACAATTTCGTGGCAGATGCCCTGTCTAGGATAACAATATCCGAGCTCAAAGACTTACAAGCTAAAGTCCTGAAAGTCACTACCAGGCACCAAAGTAAACAGAAAAAATCCTGCGCAGGAGAAAAACAAGTAGATTTGCATAAGCAATCTCTTGACATTGCTTCTAAGCCCAAAGTATTTGAAGTCATTTTTAATGACGAAGTACGAAAAGTAGTGACCTTGCGAATAACAGATTCCTTATGTTTATTTAAACGTGGGAACAAAATTATAGCAAGAATTGTAGTTAGAGATTTATATACCAATGGAACTCTCGATTTAGGTCAGTTCTTCCAAAGGCTCGAAAAAGAAGCCGGTATATTAAAAATCAAAAAACTAAAAGTGGCACCGTGCGAAAAGATATTTGAATTAATTTCAATTGAATCTTTCAAAAATATGGGCAACAAAATATTAAAATCATTACGAGTAGCGCTACTCAAGCCGGTGACCCAAATAAAAAATGAAAAAGATCAAGAAGCAATACTGTTTACGTACCATGACGATCCAATAACAGGAGGTCATACAGGAATAACTAAAACGCTAGCAAAAATAAAAAGACACTTTTATTGGAAAAATATGACTCGTCATATTAAAGAACACATAAAAAGATGCCACAAATGCCTGACGTCGAAAACAACTAAACATACGAAAACACCACTGATAAAAACAGATACACCCACATATGCTTTTGACAAGGTAATAGTTGATACAATTGGTCCTTTACCTCGATCAGAGAATGGAAACGAGTATGTAGTCACTTTAATTTGTGACCTTACAAAATATTTAGTAGCCATTCCAGTTGCAAATAAAAACGCAAAAACGATTGCAAAAGCAATATTTGAATCTTTTATTCTGAAGTACGGTCCAATGAAGACGTTCATTACGGACATGGGAACAGAATACAAAAATTCTATTATAAACGACTTGTGCAAATATTTAAAAGTAGACAATATAACGTCTACAGCACATCACCACCAAACCGTTGGAACAGTAGAAAGGAGCCATAGAACTTTTAACGAATATATTCGTTCCTATATATCCGTTGACAAAACAGATTGGGATGTTTGGCTTCCATTCTTCGTTTACTGTTTCAACACGACACCATCTATGGCACATAATTATTGTCCATACGAACTTGTTTATGGTAAGCAAAGTAACTTACCAATAGAATTTAATTCAATAGATAGGATAGATCCTATATATAACGTAGATGACTATGCTAAGGAAGTAAAATTTAGATTAGAAACGGCATATAAGAGAGCTAAAATACTATTAGAAGTAAATAAAGCTAAAAATAAAGATTATTACGATAAAAAAATAGTTAGTCTCGATTTAAAGTTAGGAGATAAAGTTATGCTAAGAAACGAATCAGGTCATAAGTTGGATCCCGTTTATTTAGGCCCCTTCGAGGTCGTAGAAATTAAAAACAATAATAATATAATTATAAAAACAAATAAAAACAAAAAGCAGAAAGTACATAAGAATAGATTAAAAATATATAATACTTAAGAATTTTAATGAAATAGAAACAACAAATTTGTTTTTTTTTATAATGTTTAATATTTGTTCTCCTTCACTCAAATTTTTATTAAACATACATTTTTCGAGTTTTTTTTTATCAATATATGTATGTACAAAAAAAAAAAAAGATAATTTCTGTAAGCAAAAAAAAAATAATAAGAAAAATAAAATAAATAAATAATAAATCAAATATTACTGACAAAAAAAAAATGATGTAATAATTAAAATATATGAAATAAAAATATATTAACTTTTAATTTGTTAATCATTAAAATTTATATACAATTAAATAACTCCATGTAATTACGTTATTTCCTAAAAGAAGGGAGGTGTAGTGTGTTTATGTGCACATGGTGTATGCACGGGTCAAGTGACGAATACCACTCGTCACTTGATACGTCGCGAAGCGACATTGTGCACATCAGCACACCATAATCTTCCCACGATATGCAACGAACATCGTGCATTGCATATCGTGTTTATATTATTCTTTTTTCGCATTTGATATTATTCTTTTGCTGACTCCACAAATGTGTGACTATGGAGTCAGCATAGTTTTAAGTATGAACACATTATAACAAATAAAATTCATCATTATTAAATCTACTCTCCTACAATACACAAGTCTTTTTCTTTTACATTAAAAAACATATTACAATAGGGTTTGTATTGAATATTTTTTGTCTCACGCGCTAGGTATGTTCGCTTGTTACTCACAGCAGTTACTCATAGTCCAGTCATTTTAGGCATTTTAAACCTCAATCTGCGGAAAAATTCCTAGTGAGCTGAAAATTTGTATACACCTTTTGTTATAGACGAATATCGAGGAGACAATTTTTCTAGTGAAATATTCTCTTGCATTGAATATAATAAACTTTATTAAAGAAAAATTATAATTAGGATTAAACAATGAATTTAAAATAAACAGGAAAATACCTAAAAAATTGAAACGTCTTTTCCTTCTCGACTATTCAGCTTCTTCTCCATATTATAAATAATATAATTCCAAATTAAAATTAAATAAAACATAAGTGACGTTTAAAGCTAAGACTTAAATAAAATACAATTAAATTGTATAAGTTACTTTCTATCAGCAACATTTCTCCCATCTTCCAGCTTTGTCATTTCAAGAATTACTCCAACTCTAAACATTACGAATTGTTTAAGTTTCTTCGGATCTACCTTCAACCAAGATAACACATTTCGAGAATCGGTCCACATAAACGTTTGTGATATTTTAATATTATGGCTTCTAATAATTTTCTGTGCAAATCTGGAACCAATCAGAGCTGCTTGTAATTCTAATCGAGGTATTGACAACGGCTTTAGTGGAGCTGCTTTGCTTTTTGCACCCACTATAATACAATCAACTGCATTTCCATTATCAAGCCTAAAATACGCGGCTGTTGCCATTGCATCTTCACTGGCATCAACGAATACGTGTAACTCAACAGACAAATCTTTATATCCGTATGGATAATAACACCTCTGAATCGTCACATCCTCTACTTGTGGCAAATGTAGGCGCCAGTTTTCCTAATTAGCATGTAATTTTTTTGGGAATGACCTCATCCCATTGAAAACTTCCATACATCCTGAAGTAACACCTTCAATTTTCCCAGGTAAAACGATAGAAATCCCAGGGGATCGAAAACTGACATCAGTACTCTCAATAGCTCTCGTTTGGTTGGTATTCTTGCTCCATTCAAGACATCAGTATGCCCTTTATTTAACTTCAGAGAAAAAGTTAATGTGTCTTCCAATGTATTCCACCATAGTCCTAGCACCTTTGTTGTAGAGTTTGTTTCGTCTAGATGATCTTGAAAAGGTTTTCCCAAGCTAGTATCCGTTTGATTCAAGGATCTAAGGACTTCAGGTGAATTAGAAATCCAATTTCGAATGTTGAATCCAGCCCTGGAGTGTATTTGCTTCACCTCCTTAGATATTTGAATTGCCTTTTCAATTGTGTCAACGCTGTATAGCATGTCATCTACATAATGGTGTTTAATAATGACATTGGCCGCCTCAGGATATGCTTTCGCAAACTGTTTTGCGTTTTGGTTTTTTACATACTGCGTAATACTAGGAGAGCATCTTAATCCGAATGGCAGGACTAACATTTTGCATATTTCAGGAAAACTATTGACGTTACCAAAATTCCACAGAAACCTAAGACAATCTTGATCTTTTTCACTAATTCTTACCTGCAGAAACATTTCTTCAATATCTCCAGAAATCACAATCTTTTTTAAGCGAAGACCATAAAGTACATCCGTTAATATTGTCAACTCGTCTGGTCCTCTAAGCAGCATATCGTATATAGAGGTACCTTGTGAGGAGGCAGTTCCATTCAACACCATCCGAACTTTTACTGGTTTGTTGCGGTTCTGAACCATAAAAACTGGTAAGTACCAAACTCTTGAATCATGTTCCTTCAACTCGGACGAATTGAGTTTCCTCACATATTCTTTGGATATCAAGTTGTTGACAGTTTCGCGCAAATTATTGTCGTTTCTAAGCTTCTTTTCCAAACACTTATGTCTCTTGAGAGCCATAGGGTAGCTATTTGGAAGAATAACCTCGGTGTACCGCCATAGCAATCCAGTCTTGAATTTACTATTTTCTCTTTTAACAGGTTCTTCTAAGATTTGAGTAGCACGAATTTCATCAGTAGATTTCATTAAAGCTTTCTCCATTCCATAATCTTCTAATATATAATGTTGTTTTACTATCCCATGAAGATCTTTATTGCAATCACAAGCATGATAGACTCCAAATTCGTTACTATCTCTTATATTATTGCCTGAAACACACCAACCGAGTCGAGTTTTAATGGCAGCAGGTTCATCACAAGATCCTTCTCGTAACTTGTGGGCCAGCAACAGCTTTTGATTGTTGATACCAATTAATATTCCACATTTTGCTTGATTGTATGATCTTAGTGGAATTCCTCTGAGATGAGGATATTTATCAGTCAATGCGACTTGATTGATGGTCTGTATAGGTAATGCTAATCTGTTTACGGTTCGCACATCTCTAAGCCAGTGTTTTTTAAGTTGCGAATTATCACAGTCGCCTGAAATCTCTAATGGTATGATCTTTGAATCATTCTCAATTCTAATAGTATCCGCAGTCCACTTAAGGCACAATGGCTCAGGAATCCCCTGCAGTTCCAAGCTATTCGCAATCTCTTCTTCTACTAAGGTTAGCGAAGATCCATTGTCTAGGCAGGCATACGTTTCTAACGATTTTTCTTTGACATACAAAGTTACAGGAATAATGCTAAAAAGCATATCATTAGCACTAAGTGGTTGATGTTAATAGCAACCAACAACTGGTCCTGTTTCGTTTGACTCATTACGATTATCATTCATACATTGATGATGTTTTGATTCACATCCGTTTATTCCGCAAACTGCTTTTCTACGGCATTTAAATCTTTTTGGATGACTTAAACAACCTTCGCAGATACTTCGACTATTTACCAAATTCCATTTGTTTTTGACTGATAATGCACAAAATTTATCGCATTTAATAAGTTTATGATTTCTTCCACAGAGATAACAACCACTATTTATATTTGGTAAGTTATCTTTTGTTATTGTCTGATTTTCAGTGTGCGCGTTTAGATGAGACTGACGTTTTTCAATTCTTGTTTCAGCCAATGCACATGGCGTAATCTTGCCATGTTATAAAGCCAATCACTAAAAGTTGTTAAAGTCTCATTACCATCAGTTGTCTTTGCCCAATTGAGCTTTAATGAAGCTGGAAGCTTCTCTATCAACTCTTTAAGTAATGTCCTGTTACTCAGGTAATGTTTTAAATCAGATGCTTGTATCATACAATGCACATTACGAATAGAAAGAGCGAAAGTTATTAGGATATCCAAACGATCTGCCTTTGGGCCAGGTTCTATTTTAATCTATATTGGCAACTATATATTCTGGCTGTCCATAAAGCATTCGAAGGGTCTCAATAATTTCTGGCACATTTGAAGGCACCATTAGACGAGTACCAACAGCTTCCAGTGCTTTTCCTCTCAAAGCCCTGTGTAATCGAGATAAATTTTTCTGATTTGAGAATCCACAGATCTTAGTATCATTTTCAAATGTACTAATAAAGAGTGGCCATTCTTCAGGTCTTCCAGAGAATATAGGAAGATCCTTTGTCATTACTTGGCGTGCTGCGATTTGTCTTTGATCGAGGAAATCAGGCTCTTCAGTTCCAGAAATTTTAGTTCTCCATTGCAAATTATTTGCTTCTAAGAAATCTTCAGGTATTAAAAGAAAATTTAGGGCAATTTAACTTACCGACTACAGGACTGAAAACGACACTACAGGACCGACTCTTAGAACACCACAACCTGTCCCGGCCGCAGCCAGGCGACGAGCAAAACTCAAACGACGCCTATGAGACAGATTCGGGTAGCGCAAAGAGGGGTTCTTTTACTCTGCAAGACATAGAAGACTCTCTTCTAATCTTCGACAGCTCAGGATACCCTGACATTAATCAGTGGATCCTAGAGTAGAGAAGAAAATGCGGTTATTGTGGAATGGAACAGTCTTCAAAAGTTCATTTACGCCAAACAACTTATTAAAGGTGTCGCCAAGCAATTTATTAGGAGTTTACCCAACGTAAGGGACTGGGACACGCTCAGGAAAGTTTTGTTAGAAGAATTTTCTTGTAAACTTTCGTCAGCAGAAGTCCATCCATCGTCTGTTGAAAGTCCGACGTAAGAAATATACTGAATCCTTGCAGGAATACCTTTACGCGTTAATGGAAATAGCCAAATCCAATGCACTAGACGACGAAAGTCTAATAGAATATTTTGCGGAAGGGGTACCGGATTCTAGGCAAAATAAAGTGTGTTTTTTCCAAGCGAAGACAGTTAAGGAATTAAAGGAGCAGATAAAACTGTACGAGAAGGTACGTGGGCCTACCTCAAGGTCATCATACTCGGGAGGAAGCCACCAGCCATCGACGAGTCATAAAACTCCGATGAAACCGGAAAAGAAGGAGAAAAGGTGTTTTAAATGTGGAGATGCAACGCACATGTCCAGGGAATGTCAAGCGAAAACGTTCAAATATTTTAAGTGTAGACAACAAGGTCATCGAGCATTCGAATGCCGAATGGCAAGATAATTTCCGGTGAAAGCAGAAACGAACAACGTACAAATTGCATCAACGAGTACCATTTTTCCTACTGAACCAAAAGCCAAAGTTTGTATCGCCACTGGCTCAAACAGGATTTTCAAGTCGATTCAAATAAAAGGCCTCAATGTGTCCGCGCTATTAGATACAGGCAGCGACCTGTGTTTGTTGAGGTATGATTTTTTATTGATGCTGGAATATGTTGAGTTCAGCCCTGTCAAGACAAGAATTTATGGAATAGGACAGAAGCAAGTAGTAAACAAAGGTACTTTTTCTGCAAAAGTATGGGTAGACAGGCTGAAGATAGACATGACCTTCCATGTACTAAGCGAAGCCGATATGCCGTACGCTGCCGTGATTGGGAACGACATTCTCCATGAATTTGGTCATCGAAGAAGAGGGCGCCACATTTAAGAAGAAGAAGCAGAGTTATAAGGAACTAGAAGAGAAGCAGGGTTCAGAGGAACTGAAGAAGAGGAAGGCCAAGAGTAACGAGGACACAGACGAAGGTACGAAATTAGATGTGAATCCTGTCGATATTGGTAATACCATCATAGCGGAAAAGGATAAACAGGTGTCCGAAATTAGTTTGGTATTCCAGAATATTTGCATGTCAAGGAATGGAGAATTCTAAGTTGATCTGCCTATAGATTTAACTGAAAAGGAAGGAGAAAAACGAAATCTGGGATATTATAAACAAGTATACGCCCAAGAAGAATAAAGTCGCTCTAGTAGAGATGAAACTGATCATGAAAGACGAAATCCTTATCTGGCAGGCAGGCCAAGAACTAGTTAGCAGGCAAGTCAATGAATGGCTTGAAGTGGGGATAATACAACCGAGCGCGCCGCCATATGCGTCTCCGATAGTCCTTGCATCAAAGAAAGATGGTTCAAAGAGACGTTGCTGTGACTACAGAAGGCTCAATGAAAAGATCATTAGAGATAGTTTTCCTATGGTTCTGATTTACGAGGTAGTAGACAAACTACAGGGAGCAAACATTTTTACTACGCTCGACTTGAGAAATGGATTTTGTCATGTACCCATGTACCCAGACTCGCGTAAATATACCGCATTTGTCACTCGAGACTCCCAATATGAATTTTTATTTGTTCCGTTCGGAATCTCGAATTCCCCAGCAGTTTTTTGTCGCTTCGTATCAGCCGTGTTTAGAACATTTAATTCAAGCAGGTGTGGTTTTTTTATACATGGATGACATGATAATACCGTCTGTGGATAAAGCTGAGGGAATCAGGAAACTGAAACAAGTCATTGAGGTAGCGGAAGAGTACGGGTTAAAGTTGAAGTGGGAAAAGAGCCAGTTCTTGAAACAGCGAGTAGAATTTTTGGGCTATGTAATTCAGGACGGTTCTATTCAGCCATCGATAGAAAAGACAAAGGGAATAGAAAATTATCCAGTTCCGATGGACAAAAAGTCGTTGCAGAGGTTTTTGGGCCTTACTTCTTATTTCCGCCGATTTGTAAAAGATTTCGCATTGGTAGCCAAACCATTATCCGAATTATTAAAGAAAGATGCGAAATATAAATTGGAAAACGAGCAACTCCTAGCATTTCAGAAAACGAAAACGGCGCTAACTAAAGCACCTATTCAGAAGCTGGCCCGGAGCTGTGACAGATATCCATACGGAAGCCTGTAAATATGGTTACGGAGCGATATTGTTACAAAAGGATGAGGAAAACGGAAGCTTTCACGCGGTGCAATACATGAGCAGGAAGACCAGGCACAAGACTACACACCAAAACACCCAGACACACGACTACACACCAAAACACCCAGGCACACGACGTTTTGCATCTGCCGTTTTACTAGCCCACCCTTGGTTGCTTGAGCATTCAGTTTAGTTTAGTTTGTATCAAGAACCCGATGTAAGAGCATCAACTCGAGCTGGCCGAACAAACAAAATAAATGAATGAATTTGTAGTGAAAGTATAATAAATCGAACCGTAATAAAGTCATTAAACTTTACCAGTGCGTTGTTAATAACAATAAGAAGAGCAAAGATTACATGTATGTAATGTTTTTTTTTATAATATACACGTGCTCAAGGGATTATACTACCCCTTAAATGTTTCAACACAGCGCGGGCATGAGGTTCAGGAAGAGAAAGAATGATAGGAAAGATGTGCGGCGCGATGTTCTGACACTGTAGGTGGTTGTTGTCTCAGATTTTATCTCCAGGGATGGCGGCTGAACTAATGCGGAGAAATTTCCATGTCTTATTTATCTATGTCCCTTATAGTTCGCATTATTTTTTGTATTCTTTGTCATATTAAATCGGTATACTAATTTTACTCAATCACATGTTGTTAGTTCTAGGCCTAAACAGCATGTAATGAGTAAACCAGCAACTCATTGTATGACATTTATTTTTAGAATTGGTTTTCAATGGAAACATAAGAGGACATATACTGTGGCAGGGAGCGAACCTATGACCATGAGGTGACTATGAGGTTAGCAGGCGAACAAACAACTATTGCGCCACGGCCAACCTCTCAATGAAATGTTTTATATGCCGCCCTTGATCCTAGGATGATGTCATCTGTCTGTACCTGGAGTCTTGTTTACGAAACATGATGCATCTTGTTAATGCACCGGATGTGCTTAGTAGGCTTTTTCTCATTTGTCATTTAGCGACACAAATTGGTAATAACGTTCCTTAACTCCACTCTTTCTTCAGGAAGCACGTCCCGCTTCGTCTTCTAACTGTTTGGTGAGAATGTGCAACTCTTGTTTATATTATCGAATAGGATCTTGTTTCGATTTTGTTTATAATTTAATTGCTTGATATTTAATATTTTAATATACTTGGATAATATTACATAATGCTATGATAATGACTACTAGTAAGATAGTAAGAGGACAATATAAATTGAGTGATTTCCAATATGTTTTGCAATTTTGGACATTAAATTTATATTTTTGAATTTCTGATTTTCATTATTTGATTCATATATTTTGTGATTACATATAATTATTAATATGGGTTGTTCCTATGTAATTCCACATTTTTGAAGTTGGATACTCATACGTTACATTAATTTTTTGCAAAAATTTTAAATAAACTCCTTCTATAGAGTTATCATCGACTGTATGGTTACCAGATAACAAAATAGCACCTTCTTTAATTATTTCTATATTTTTTTTTGTTTAATTTCAACATTTTCTCAATTTTCTTTATTCAAAATTTTAGATAAACACGATTGTTTTAAAGATAATTTACAAAATGTGTTTCTTAGTTCTATTTTACAATTTTCAACATTTGAATGTATATTATTACATTTAATGATTATTATTAATTTTATTATTAATTAATTTATTTGTTTAGCCATTCCTGAATTTGAATCGTTTTGGGTTAATGAAATTGTTTTATTTAAATAATTTAATTATTATCTACTAATTCAGATTGTTTTTTTTGTCAGTTTGTTACTAATAAATGGTCATAGTGGTCTGGTCTTCCAGCAATCCACTTCCACATAGTTCCTAGTTCATTTGTCCCTCTTCTTTGTCTAATAGTTTTTATTTCTAACTGGCTTAATAATATTTCTATAAGGTTAATATATCTACGTCTTGATTCATTTTAACATACACAGATGAGTTAGTTGAAGGTGTCGTTTTATATTCTGATTTTGCGTTTAATATAAATATTTCGATTAGTCTCGAAAATTGTTTTGTAATAAGTTAAATTTGCCTCCATAAATATAGTAAATAACGGCGTTTCCGTTTTCTATCAATATATAATCGGCTCTAGTGTATGTATTCAATAATTTCTGATGATGCAAACGTGATTGTCATTAATACAATTATTAACCCCCAGTTTCACAGTGCAAGTTTAAACTCCACTTTTGGTTTAAACTTCGGATCAACAATTTATTCGATTTCAGTGTCATTTAAACCTTGAACTGAGTTCAATTTGTAGTTTAAGTTAACCGCGATTATTCTGTCGTTTAAACTTCAATTCAGTGTTTGTATTATTCTTTTTTTTGGAAAATATTATTAACAAACAAAAAATTGCGTATTAAAATGTTATCGAGTTGTGAAAGTGATTGTGAATATTATTTTATTTAGTATTCTCGTTTCACTATCGCTGACCAAAATCAGAATAATGACGGTACTTTTAAACAAAATAAATCTTCTATCGCTTGTCAACAGCGATATTTGTTGTTGTTTCACTTGTTTTTTTTTGTGCCAGAGAGAGAAAGCGAAGACTAGGCAACAAAAATGCTTCCAACTATTTTCATAAAATCTAGTTAAATGAAGTACAACTGATCTGACGGTAAGATTTCACTGTGAAACCGGAAGAGTTAAACCAAAAATTTTAACTCAGTTTAAGGTTCAGCTAATCTAAAGTTTAAATTCCCACTGCGAAACTGGGGGCAAGAGAATTATTTTCTGAAATAGTAGGTTTAAGTTTTAATATTATCTTTGTGTAGAATTCTATTTCTTTTACAAATAACAACATTTCTGCTAGTGTTGTCAGATGAATTTCTTAGACTATTCCAAATAAAAAAAATCACCCATATTTGTACTGAAACAAAAAAGACATATCTGTTTTTAGAGTAATGTTAAGGGAAAAAAATAACTCTTAGGTTATGATGAAAATATGAAAAACAAATGAGTACATTGCCATAGATAAAATACTTATTTAAAAACTATACAATAAACTACGAACATACCTCCTGTAAATAAAGTCCATCTCTGGAAAGTGATTGTATCTTTCAAAATTAATGAGATGAACAAAGAAATTTGAGGAGAGCTGCATAGTAGAAAAATGGCAAAGTGAATTGGATCAATCTAATCTCTCTCTGCCTTGCAAAAGTATTTCGCTTTGTGTATAATTTCGTATTCGTGTTCGTAGGTAGGCACTCTTTTACAGTACCATACAAATTAATTGTAACAAACTCAAATTTATTTAAAAATATTTGTTTTTTTTTTTTTAAGTTGCGCGTTGATGACTTTTTTCTCTTTTCTGCATATTGTATCATATATTAAAAGCTTTTCATTTTGATTCCCCCCGTAAATCAACACATTTTTTTTCTCCAAATTCCACCAAAATTAATTAATTAAAAAAAGCCAATCTAGGAACACTGATTTCTGCCTCAATCTTCTTTAATCTTCTGCCTTTTATGCATAGGCAAGCTTATTCTACAGCGTGTAATTTTTAAAATAAAATATTTGATTTGATTCATGCTCTTTGGTATTACTTTTTAATGCTCATTCATGGAAAGTTTCTTACATAGTTCCTGTCCACAAAAAGGGACCAACAAATAATGTGTTGAACTATCGCCCTATAGCTAAACTATTATGCATTCCAAAAATATTTGAAAGTATTATATACGAAACTCTCCCTTTCCACTGCAAATCAATTCTTTCCCCAGTACAACATGGTTTTATATCGGGTAGATCAACAACAACGAACCTAGTAGAATTTGTTTTCAATGCTCTATGCACAATGGGCGGTAGGGATGAAGTCGATGTGATTGCTACTGACTTTAGCAAAGCCTTCGACAAAATATCACATAATATCATCATGTTAAAATTAAATTTCATGGGCTTTCCTACACTTTTTATCTTGTGGTTGAATTCATATTTGACTGATAGAAATTATTTTGTCCGTTTTAGATCATCTCTTTCGATTCCTTTTAATGCACCTTCAGGAGTACCACAAGGCAGTCATTTTGGCCCACTGCTATTCACCTTAGCTATTAACGATATTGCTGAAGTTCTCGATTGTGGTTTATCAATATATGCCGATGACATGAAAATATTTAAACGCATTTCTACTGCCGCTGATATTTGTTCCTTACAACAAAATCTTGACAAATTTTCCCTATGGTGCCATAAAAACCTCCTTGACCTCAATGTCAGCAAATGCCACAGCTTGACGTTTTCACGTAAACGGCTCCCTTCTCCTCCCAGAAAATATCATATAAATGGTGAACTTGCACTCGTAGTTACTTCCTGTCGTGATTTAGGAGTAATCTGTGATAAAGAGCTTAACTTTCGATGCCACATTGACAACATTATTAATAAAGCTAATTCGACGCTTGGTTTTACAAAACGCTGGTCAAAAGAGTTCTCTGACCCGTACATTTCCAAATCTCTTTTCATTTCATTTGTCCGTCCCATCCTAGAATATGGATCTCAGGTTTGGTCACCATATCAAATAACCCAAATTAAAAGGATCGAAGCCGTCCAGCGAAGTTTTGTTCGTTTTGCCCTGCGCAATCTTCCGTGGGATGATAATTATCGACTTCATGCATATTCGAATCGCTTGGTTTTTATACACGATATACTAACTGGTTATATAGACTGTCCGGGTCTAATAAGTCTGATTCCCATTAATACCAACCGACGAAATGTTAGGTCAGTAGCCCTATTCCGCATTCCTTTCCACCATACTAATTATAGCTACTATAATCCAATGTCTCGTATGCTGCGTAATTCCAACAAATCCTCAAATATTTCAATGATTTTAATATATCTAAATCAGTCCTCCGAAATTCTCTCCTCTCCAACCCACCCCAATAACTTTCTCAACCTCGCAAATTTTTTATTGTTAGTTGTACTATTATATTAAAATGTATTATTATAATTTGGATAAGTTTTTTTTTTTTTATAATTTAGTTTTTCTTACACTCGTGTATTTTTACTAAATTTTATTTATTTTAAATATGATGTATTAGTATTAAGTTTTGCTTACTTGTAATAAGTGTACAATAAATTATTAACGGGTTGTCCCCGATATCCCGCATCCCAAAATCCCGCATCCCAAAATCCAAATCACAAAATCCCGCAGCCATAAATCCCGTATCACATAATCCCGTATTTCTTAGTACTAAATTGACTAGTTTGTAGCGTAATTATATATATATACAATTTTTTATTCAGCTCAAATTTTTACAGAGTTGTACATACAGCCAAAGCTCGAAAATTAGAATAAAAAAGTTTTGGCGAATTCTAATTTTCAAATGTTTCTAATTTCCAAGTGTTTTTTAATTAACAGAAGAGATCACAATATTAGTCTAAAAGCTATTCCAAGGCAACGTCTAAGACATTGCCTATCAAACACCCGAATCTTTTCCATTTGAGATGGAGCAACGTTGAACCACACCGGGCATCCGTACGCAATCATCGGCCTGATGAGGGCCATGTAGCAAATCACCTTCACCCTGCTGTCAAAACGGCTGCTATAAAACAGTCGTTTTGTCAAGGCAAAGGTTCCACTAGCCCTGGCCAAAGCAGCACCTATATTTCTGTCGAAATATAGGTACTGATCCAACCAGATGCCAAGGTACTTTACTACACTTTTACTCGCCAGTGGATGTCCATGTGGCCCTACGATCACCAGCTTACGCCAGGCGCTAGACAAAGGAGTCCTAAGCAAAATAGTTTCTGATTTCTGAAAGTTGATTTTCAACTTCCAGTCATTACTTCTGATTTCTGATTTCTGAAAGTTGATTTTCAACTTCCAGTCATCACAATATCGCTGAATCTTGTCGAAGTCACTCTGCAAGAGACTTCTGATGACCTCAACTGTATTAGCTATTCTGTATGCAATTAGATCGTCGGCGTACGCAATTGCCTGAGTTAGACTGCCTATCACATCGCTGGTGTAAATGCTGAATAGAATCGGCGAGTTAACCGCTCCCTGCTGAAGACCATTATTAATATTAAAAATTGCGGTAGAAGTTACATTGCCACTCTTGACAACAAACTTTCTACCATTTAGCATGTCATAAAGCATATAAAATAGAGGTTTATTTATACCTAGTCTGGTTAGCTTTAGATAGAAACCTTCTAACCATACGGTGTCGAAGGCCTTCTCCAAATCAACCAGACAGGCACCCGTACACTGCTTTTTAGTTTTGTGCCATTGGATATCAGAAAGATCTCCGCCCACTTGAACAGGGCTCTATTAATAACCTTTTCAAATACTTTGCTGATACTCGGAAGAAGACTTATCGACCGGAGATTCGCCGGATTGGAGTTGTCCTTTCCCTTTTTTGGGAGAGGGTGCACCACAGCTGTCTTCCACCGCACTGGATAATATGCATTATTCAGCGCGTTGTTAAACAGTGTGGTATAAATGTCAACTGCTTCTTGAGGCAAATGTCGTAGTACAACGTTGGATATACCATTGACTCCTGCTGACTTCTTTTTCTTTAATGAATTGAAGATGAGCTGCAGCTCATTCTTCGAAATTAACAATGGACTGGGCCCATTTCGGTCGGCGATTATGGCGTTTGCCAAATCTTCATCATTAAACCCGGTAAAACCAAGGGTCTCAGATCGCCATTCGGTTATATCGTTCCGGAGCCATAAGTGATGAAGCAGATCTCTGTTCCCAGGTCATGATTCGGGCGAATGCTAGCATCCACCTTGTACACTTGCTGAAAGCAGCCCCCACAGCCTCCACTCTCTCCTGCGGATCTTCGACTATATAGAGGTCATCGTCCAATACGGCATCCTCTGGGTCTATGCCTGCTGTCAGAAGTACGTCTCTGTTCTCTGTCGTCCTCTGGAGCTTAAGACACGGAAGATCGTTTTGATCCTTTCTTCTAAAAATCTTATTAATTTTTGGGAACATACTTGGGTCGCTAGAGTTAACGGCACGAATTTTATTGTCCCAGAACAAATTAATAGCCAACCTATAATTTTCTTTGATCAATTGGTTGATGTTTTTGATGGACGACTTCAGTGTCCTAATCTCCAGATCTCGTGTATCAGTAAACCGTCTGTACAAGCGTTCTAGTCTTGTTAGAAGTCCACTTTTTGTCTGTGAAGTGCGTCAATTGTCGCGTTACGGTACATGTCAGTTGCGTTACATTCTTTGTATTTCGGTATTGTTCTGTTCATTGTTCGTAGAATCGTTTCGTCAATTTGTTCTAAGTATTTGTCGATTTCAGTATTTGTTAGGTTCCTGTCATTTGGTGGGGATATACCATTTGACCGTAAATCGCTCGATAAGGCGTTGGAGAAGCGTGGCCAGCGCACCTTACTGTAATTGTAAGTATGCACAGGCACATACTCCTCCAACTCCATAAGCTCGTTCGGAAGTTGTATAACGGCGGCGAATCCGCAGTGGTCACTGTCGTACTCGATCGTTCGTAAACAATTTCTTGGTCGTTGACCCACAGTGTCAGTAATAGGCACCGCTTCTTGGAAACGATGGCCTCTCTGTGGCTAGAAGATCGAGGCCATACTCAAGGTTGTATCGACCCATCCAATTATACAAATGGTTACCTCGAGGATTTTGTATTTGATTTCCCCAATCTATGTGTTTGGCGTTTTAATCACCGACTAATATGTAAAAGTTTTCTTCCGAGCTCAATCTTAAGCATTCAAAAAGCTTTTCAAGCTCTGTTATAAACTGGGTGGGCTGAGGTCTTTCCGGTACATGGGTAGCGATCACATACATTCGCTTCCCCTGTTGGAGATGAATGCATATGTTGCATGCCTCTAACGTCCGAAATTTTCGCACATCACTATTATATATTACCTTATGACTAATGCCTTTACGTATAAAGATTGCGACGCCTCCTCCTTGAGTGGAGTTGGGTCGGTCTCTTCTTACGATATTGCAATTGTTGTTAGTCAATTTATATATCTGGTTAAGCTTAGTTTCGCTAGCCATAAACACATCTGGACTTATGCCTTTAAGCAATTGGAATAAATTCGCTATACGTTCGGTCCTAATCAGTGAATTTACATTCACAGCTAGGATCTTAAAGGGTCTCTCCGGCAGCGCGCCCTTAACCTCTAAGTTGCGTTAAGCTCGGCAAAACAGAGTAGAGATAATCCACCCTAGTCGCCTGTCCCTGATCTGGTTTTGGAGGCCAGTCAACTGGCCCTGGATGGCCAGCAGAATGCCCATAATATCCGCCTGTGCCGCCGGCGCCTTAGGCACGGAGGCCTGTTGGGCGACCTTTGGTGTAGGCTGTACCGTGCTTCCCCTTCCTAACGCCATTTGGCGTAAGAAATTTGGGGGTTGACGGGCGTTGTTACTTTATTGTTCTTTATAAGCTGAAACGCCGGGCATCCCCGATAATTAGTAGGGTGTCCGCCGCCTCGGCAGAGTACACATTTAAGCTGGGTCCTATGTTCGAACCGTTTCTTTCCTTACTTGCATTCATCTGCATTGTGGTTCTCTCCACACTTAACGCAGCGTGACTGCATTTCGCAGTTTGCTGCGGCGTGGCCGAACCTTTGGCAGCGCATGCATTGAAGCATGTCTCCGCGCCTTTATAATTTGTCCCAAGTTACAACCTGGTAGTTGAGGACGGAGATACTCCTCAAACTATCCAGTTTGCTGCTGGGTGAGAGTTGAACAAGCAAGAAGGGAAGACTCCGCTTCTTCCGCCCTAGGACACATTTCGATGCCCCGGTGCTTAAACCCCTCCTCCTTTGATTGTTTTTCCAACCCATAAAGTTTTCCACTTCAAGGTTGTGAAAAAAAAGCTTGTAAAGTTCTGATGCCCGGCTGGGAATCGAACTAGCGACCCTCGGATTCTCGGTCGGCCACTGTACCACTGTGCTACTGCACCACTTAAGAAATGTTGGTTTAATGTTAAACTTAAACTCACACACAAAATTCAATTTGGATAAAAACTGGGAAGCCGAAAACGTGTTAACACCTCCACAGTACGAGATCGACAGACGGCTCAACCAATTCAGAGGTGCAGGTGTTGGATCGATCAAATATCTTCTGCCAGCACTTCTTTAACTACTCTGCTGTTACCTTATGCCATGCCGATTTGAGAAAGAGGATTGCATCTTTTATTTAAACTTTCTTCAAAATGTCTGCAATTGATTCATTCTCCGTAGCGATTACCATTGAAAGTTAGCTTTGTCTATAGTACATTTTAGTGAACCATATGGCATTTTGGTCCATGGGTTGTAAGATTGGTGCAACATTTGGTGGAAGGAACATAATGATAATGCTCCCATCATCGCTTTGCATATCTACATGGCTTGTTGCATGGTCAAGAAGGAGTAATGCTTTTTATCGGAAGATTATGTTCAGCCAAAAATTCACGAACCTGTGCCGAAAAAATTTAATCAAATTAGGAAGTCTGTGACATAATGTCGGTGCAGTGAACAAATTTAATTTCAATAAATAAAAATGAGTAATAACTTTAAAATATTGTTATCCCAACATCTTGCAGCATATAGATATATTTACATATATACTGTAATCGCCTTTGCGCGGTTTTCGTTTTTATATATTTGGGAAAGAACAACTTCAAAGTATTACTGTAGGATAGCTAAAACATTTTCCATTATAAATTCGAGGCACCGACCGCTTTGGTCTTTGTAGCTTTATTACATTTTTTATTTTTATACTTATTTATAAACAAAAACAGAATTTGAAGACAACGAAAAATTATACCAGACAAAAACAAATTAAATAATGTTGCACAGTTTTTTTTTATTGAATGTCAATGGAGAAAATATGACGCTAGAATAGGCGCGTTCTATGAAATAAGGTTTGTTTCTTTTGAGAATCTTCTACTTCGAAGAAGATTTCAATGAGATTAATTTCTAATCTTCATTTAAGGAGATTTAAATTTGTATGGGAAATCTTCAAGATTGCATTCCATTGTTGGGAATTCAGCTATAGGAAGGGTTTTCTTTTTTAATGGCAAGAAGGAATTTGTAACCTTGGCCATGATTAACGGTTCCTTTTGTTTTAAATATGAAATAAAAGACGGCGCAACATTATATTTAAGAGGCAATGCTTATTTGGAGGCACCTTTTTTAATTTGTACTATGATTTGCGATTTAATCTCCAACGACAAGGTGGTTTTTCTTCTTTTCATTTGTGGCATTTTTTATATATGAGCACAATATGTAATTTATAAAAAACAACACTCACTTTACAGGTCAGGCACCTAGTTAGATAAACACTTATGAGGTAATGAAATTGAGCTTCTTTTTTGCATTACTGCATAATCACTCACAGCATAAATGATAAGATACCAAGTTTTTTTGTGTAAGTTTCTTGAAATATAAAATAAATAAAAAAAAATTAGATTTAATTAAAATAGTTTTTAGGTCGAAAGACATTTGTTCTAAGAGTTATTGTTTAATTTAGAGCGCCCGTAAAGGGCCAGTAAATTAGTTGTAAGTTATTGATAATTAGGCTAGTTTTAAACATTTTTGTCTAGCTTTAAGATAGTTATAAGTTAAAATGAAATAAAAATGAATTTAAAAAAAAAAAAAAAACTCACAACATAGTAGGCGATAGTTGTAAAGTGAAAGTCCCTTTTTATTTTTTGCACGCCTACATAATGTTTTCGATTTGAATTTTTCTGAGCTACTATTCGAAAGCTTGAAAATTAGAATATTATATTCTAATTTCCAAGCTGTTAACCTTATATAAAATGTTGTTCTAATTTCCAAGCGAATCTAATTTCCGCGAGTTCTAATTTCCGAGCTTTACCTGTATTTACAAATAATTAATTCTTAAGTCTAATATTATATATCTGCGAGCACAGAAGGGGATCTGCTTCGTTAAATTGTTGTTTTTGTATACAATTCGTCAATTCGAGCTTGTACGAAAACCATTCTGCCGGAAAATATGGTCCTCCGACAACGTTTCAACGAGTAATACACCAGGTATTAAACTGCTTCGTGGGTAAAGAATAGACGATATAATCATATTTTTCACCTTGAAAGAAAATCTCGAAAATTTAAGGAAAAACTTTTTATGGCTCCAAGAGTTTAATTTGAAATTTCAACTAGACAATAGATTTTCCTGATGCGTTGAGCAGTCAAAATCGAGAACGAATGTAATTCAATAGAACTTAATAAAAATGAGACAAATAACATCCCCGGGACAAGCGGTTCTACAATTCATTCAACTATAGAGAACCTTATTTATTCTTCAATTTAAATTTTTTATCAAGTACACACATTATTATGATTCTTGCGTAAAGAATATGGACATAGAATGTCGACTGCCTATGAATATAAGTATTCTTTACTATTAATGAGTGAAACTTCCAACAATCTTGATGAGCTATTAGAAAATTACGATCCTTAGAAACAAAAACAATATGTCATACGACATTGTATTGGCTATATTCAATGAAAAATACCAAAAAGATCGCTCTTAGAATTTTCATTATTGGGTTAAAAAACCCATTAAGTGACGTTCTATTTGCGACTCGTCCTTATTCCCACTGCTTTCGCTTTGGCCCAAAAGGTTGCGGCAAACAATAATAGGTATATGTTTGCTGTGGGTTATTCGACAAAATTGCTTAACGCAACTTAGAGGTTAAAGGCGCGCTGCCGGAGAGGCCCTTTAAGATCCTAGCTGTGAATGTAAATTCACTGATTAGGACCGAACGTAGATCGAATTTATTCCAATTGCTTAAAGACATAAGTCCAGATGTGTTTATGGCTAGCGAAACTAAGCTTAACTAGAAACATAAATTGACTAACAACAATTACAATATCATAAGAAGAGACCGAACCAACTCCACTCAAGGAGGGGGCGTCGCAATCTTTATACGTAAAGGCATTAGTCATAAGGTAATATATAATAGTGATGTGCGTAAATTTCGGACGTTAGAGGCATGCATCATATGCATTCATCTCCAACAGGGGAAGCGAATGTATGTGATCGCTGCCTATGCACCGGAAACACCTCAGCCCACATAGTTTATAACAGAGCTTGAAAAGCTTTTTGAATGCTTAAGATTCAGCTCGGAAGAAAACTACTACATATTGGCTGGTGATTTGAATGCCAAACATATAGATTGGGGAAATCAAATACAAAATCCTCGTGGTAACCATCTGTATAATTGGATGGATCGATACAACCTGGAGTATCGCATTGAACTTCTCGCTACAGACAGGCCATCGTTTCCAAGAAGCGGTGCCTATCTGGATCTATTGTTGAAAGACGCAAGACTAACAATTACTGATACTGTGGGCCATCGGCCTAAAAATTGTTTAAGAACGATCGAGTACGACAGTGACCACTGCGGACTCGCCGACGTAATACAACTTCCGAATGCGCTTATGGAGTTGGAGGAGTATGTACCGGTGCATACTTACAATTACAGTAAATTGCGCTGGCCACGCTTCTCGAACGTCTTATTGAGCGAATTACAATCAAATGGTATATCCCCACCAAATGACAGGAACATGACAAATACTGAAATTGACAGATACTTAGAACAAATGGACGAAACAATTCAACGAACAATGAACAGGACAATACCGAAATACAAAGAACGTAACGCAACTGACATGTACCGTAACGCGACAATTGATGCACTACACAGACAAAAAAGTGGCTTACTGACAAGACTAAAACGCTTGTACAGACGGTTTACTGACACACGAGATCTGGAGATAAGGACACTGAAGTCGTCCATCAAAAACATCAACCAATTGATCAAAGAAAATTATAGGTTGTCCATTAATTGGTTTTGGGACAACAAAATTCGGGCCGTGAACGCTACCGACCCGAGTATGTTCCCACAAATTAATAAGATATTCAGAAGAAAAGATCAAAACGACCTTCCGTGTCTTAAGCTCCAGAGGACAACACAAAACAGAGACGTACTTCTGACAGCAGGCATAGACCCAGATGACGCCGTCTTGGACGATGACCTCTTCATAATCGAAGATCCGCAGGAGAAGGTGGAGGCTGTGGGGGCTGCTTTCCAGCAAGTGTACAAGGTGAATGCTAGCATTCGCCCTAATCATGACCTGGAGAACAGAGCTCTGCTTCATCACTTATGGCTCCGAAACGATATAAGCGAATGGCGATCTGAGAACCTTGGTTTTACCGGGTTTAATGATGAAGATTTGGCAAACGCCATAGTCGCCGACCGAAATGGGCCCAGTCCCCTGTTAATTTCGAAGAATGAGCTCCAGCTCATCTTCGATTCATTAAAGAAAAAGAAGTCTGCAGGAGTCGATGGTATATCCAACGTTCTACTGTGACATTTGCCTCAAGAAGCAGTTGACATTTATACCACACTGTTTAACAACGCGCTGAATAATGCATATTATCCAGTGCGGTGGAAGACAGCTGTGGTGCACCTTCTCCCAAAAAAGGGAAAGGACAACTCCAATCCGGCGAATCTCCGGTCGATAAGTCTTCTTCCGAGTATCAGCAAAGTATTTGAAAAGGTTATTAATAGAGCCCTGTTCAAGTGGGCGGAGGACAAAAATATCATCCCGGATAATCAGTTCGGTTTTAAGGCGGGACATGACACAATTCATGCCGCGTCTAAACTAGTTTCTGATATCCAATGGAACAAAACTAAAAAGCAGTGTACGGGTGCCTGTCTGGTTGATTTGGAGAAGGCCTTCGACACCATATGGTTAGAAGGTCTCTATCTAAAGCTGACCAGACTAGGTATAAGTAAACCTCTATTGTATATGCTTTATGACATGCTAAATGGTAGAAAGTTTGTTGTCAAGAGTGGCAATGTAACTTCTACCGCAATTTTTAATATTAATAATGGTCTTCAGCAGGGAGCGGTTAACTCGCCGATTCTATTCAGCATTTACACCAGCGATCTGATAGGTAGTCTAACTCAGGCAATTGCGTACGCCGACGATCTAATTGCGTACAGAACAGCTAATACAGTTGATGTCATCAAAAGTCTCTTGCAGAGTGACTTCGACAAGATTCAGCGATATTGTGATAACTGGAAGTTGAAAATCAACTTCCAGAAATCGGAAACTATTTTGTTTAGGACTCCGTTGTCTAGCGCCTCAAGGGATACGAGAAAGAACTGGCGCAAGCTGGTGATCGTAGGGCCACATGGACATCCATTGGCGAGTAAAAGTGTAGTAAAGTACCTTGGTATCTGGTTGGATCAGTACCTGTATTTCGACAGACATATAGGTGCTGCTTTGGCCAGGGCTAGGGGAGCCTTTGCCTTGACAAAACGACTGTTTTATAGCAGCTGTCTTGAGAGCAGGGTGAAGGTGATTTGCTACATGGCCCTCATCAGGCCGATGATTGCCTGCGGATGCCCGGTGTGGTTCAACGTTGCCCCATCTCAAATGGAAAAGATTCGGGTGTTTGAGAGGCAATGTCTTAGACGTTGCCTTGGATTACACAGAACACCAGAGTCGGAGTACACAAGATATTATTCCAACCAGGTTCTATACAACGGAGCCAACATAAACAGAATAGATAATTTTTTGTTTAAGCTGATTCGGGGTCACGTTGCAAGAGCGATGTCCTCAACTAACAGCTTAATTTTTGGGGCTTATTTCCCCAATAACGAATATTTTGAGAGTGCGCGGTTAAGTGGTTACATCCCTCCCGAGGCATTCCTCTATTTAGACAGTCGAGGGCTGATACAGGATAGAATGGCGGTTCCGCTTATCAACCACGTCAGCCGTAAAACTGTAGATAGGCGACTCCTGTATGGTCGAGACGTCATCGCTCAAGGTGGAGAAGAGCGACTTCGGTTCAGTAGGACTGTGTCCGATCGGGACCGAAGGGATAGGGCGAAACAAGAGAACCAGTTCTGGTGGCTCTCTGAACTGCAGTTTGATAGCTAAAAGCTAAAGTCGATTAAGAATGTATGTCTTGGCCGACTTACATAGATTTAGGGAAATTCGGTATAAGGAACAGTCGGGGTGGCATCAAAAAAAAAAAAAAAAAAAAAAAAAATATATATATATATATATATATATATATGTATGCGAAGGCATAGGTGCAGGCATCTGCGCGGCTGTATATGTATGTCCGTGCGTATATGTATGAACGTATATACATGTATGTGTAGTGTAGTTGGCATGTTGTTGTGTCTGCAGACGTATACAAAATATAAACAAAAAAAAATTTAAAACGAAAAATGCTGCTGTGGCTGTTCTAGTTTTTAAGTGGTTTTGGGTATTTTAAGTAGCTTAAGTTATTTTTAGTTAGTAAGTTGTATCTAGTTTTAATTATTTTAGTCTAGCTTTAGGTAGTTCTAGGTAAAAATTTAAAATGATCTGATACTAAGTTTTTGTAGTAAAGTTTTCTTGGTTAAATAAAAATAAAATAATTAGATTTAATTAAAATAGTGTTTAGGTCGAAAGACATTAGTATTAAGAGATATAGTTTAGTTTAGAGCGCCCGTAAAGGGCCAGTAAATTAGTTGTAAGTTATTGATAATTAGGCTAGTTTTAAACATTTTTGTCTAGCTTTAAGATAGTTATAAGTTAAGATTAAATAAAAATGAATTATATCAGTCCAAACTTGGCATTTGCCGTGTACAGACAAATTTGGTGCGAATATTTTTTGACCGCGTGTGAGAAATATAAATTCATTACTGATTTTTCTTTTCACGCTACTAGAAAGGTAAGAGATGAGTTGGGGGACGCCCCCCCAAAACCATAACCGGTTTACAGGCCTCGATCCTGAGGTCTATATAAGCCAAACAAAAAAACAAAAATACAACAAACGAAAAAACTCAGATGAGATCGAATTTCCGCAACTTCCTACTATCACAAATGACAGCAACATCCCACGCTTCCTTATTATAAGTGGAACAGACAAAATCACAAATAAAACAGAAAAAGGTGATAATTCTGTACGATTACGCACTCTCGCCTCATATAATCCTTTCCAAATAAATAGAGGCTTGGAACACATATCGAAAGACATTTTGGAGGTTAAAGCAATGAGGTCAGGTGATCTACTCCTCAAAGTCTGAAATGAAGCAACCGCAAACAAATTCCTCAAAGCCAAACTCATTGATTCGATTCCGGTTAAAGTAACTAACCACGTGGCACTAAACTCTGTCCAAGGCAGAATATACTCGAGACACATAATCGATATCCCTGAATCAGAGCTTTTGGAAGAACTTAAAAAGTTCAAAGTTACGGAAGTAAGAAAAATGATGAAACGAGAAAAAGATGATCTAATACCGACAGGTGCAGCAATCATTACTTTCGATTTAATCCGACGACCACAAGCCATCAAAATAGGTTGGATGAACTGCAAAGTAGACGAATACATTGCTAATCCTATGCGCTGCGTACTATGCCAAAAATTGGGACATACCAAAAACCGCTGCACTAATGCAGCACTTTCCAAAGAATGCGCACTCCCGCCTCCGCATACTCCGTGTACCCGCACGTTCTGCATCAATTGCAACGAAGAAACCCACACGTCGTATGATCCCTCCTGCCCCGCATTTCTTCGGTATAAGTCTGTTAATAAGATCAAAGCTGACTGCCGATGCACCGTTCGTGATGCATGGCAAATATACAACGACAACCCCTCACTCCACCAACTACATCCTCCAAAAAAGCGCAATGAAAATAACCAGACAGTAGCCGAAATAATAAAAAAACCAATCGAGAATCAAATCAAGCACACAACCATCTCCGCCAACTCCAGCTCACTCACTGAAAAAAAGGTACAAATCGAAAACAAACAATACACTCAATCTAGCATAGAACCTATTACAAAAACTACATCACCTACAAAACCACTCCAAAACAACCACAGCCACCTTCTACAACAAACCAACAAATTACCCAAAACACAAACAACTCAAATCGCTACCCCACCAAATCCTCTCGAATTAAAAAATCACACTAATTTCTCTCATCATTTGGAAAGAAATGTAAATCTACTATCTTCCTTATCAAAGGAAAACACTATGGAAATCGATTTTGAAACTGAGCAATCTATTTGCTCAATCTCACTAAATCACTCAAATTCACTCCCACGAAATCTCTCTATCTCACAACAAACAAATCGCAATACATCACCCACACCACAATCAAATAATAAAAAAACTGATGAATTATAATGGCTCTGTTGGAATTTGACTTTGTCATCCTCCAATGGAACCTACAAGGCTTTTTAAACAATAAACATTGTCTAGAACGTTTAATTAAAAAATATAACCCAGATATAATAGCACTTCAAGAAACCCGCATTACATCCAATACAAACAAATATTTTAAAATGAAAAACTATCAAGCTTTTGAACATAACAAAAATTATGATTATGCCAAAGCAGGCATAGGTATTCTGGTCAAACAAAATATACCGATAGAATCGCATATCACATCTACATCAAACTTGTTACATCAAACTATCGAAATTAGAGCAATCAGAACAATTAACATAACGAATATATACAGGGAGCATGACGTTGTTATTACTCCAGAAATCCTAGAGGAGATTCCATTAAGAACAGGCAACCATCATTTAATATTAGGAGACATGAATGCACATAACACGTTATGGGGATCAAATGCAACAAACCCTACTGGATTGAAATTCGAAAACTTTGCAAATGATAGGAATCTAGTCGTCCTAAACGATGGATCATCCACCTTCTTTAGCACAAGAAATACTTTTACAGCAATTGACGTGTCATTTGCATCTGAGGATATTGCACCACTTCTAAATTGGGAGGTCATACCATCAGGTTCAGAAACCAAAGATCATATTCCAATAGTAATAAAAACTTCAAAACAGAAAATAGCAAAAAAATTCCAGGCGCGGTTTAAAGAAAACTTAGCCGATTGGAGTTTATTTGAATTAACCACAAAAAGTCTCTCATCAGAAATAGTTACATCAAATAACATTAACCAGGAAGCTGCAAAAATTAAAAAAATTATCAGAACAGCCGCAGCAAAAAGTATCCCTATAACAAACCAAAAGAGACACAAATCGAATCCTATTTGGTTTACCAAAAACATTTCCATTCTTGTCAAAGAAAAACATGTTGCTTGGTCAAAATTGCGAAGAAGCCCCACAACAGAGAACTGTGTTCATTACAGAAAAACTTGTTCGAAGCTTCGGAGAGAATCTATCCAAGCTAAAAGATTGTCGTGGGAAAATTTTATCAATACCATGAACCCAACACTAGACTCTAGAACACTATGGAATAGAATAAGGCCACTCCGAACTTCGAAGCCATTTCAAGAATTTCCTTACATGTTTATGGAAGAAACTTTACAAATAGATCCAAGTGTTATAGCTAATACTTTTGCAAGCAAATGGAAAGGATATAGTGCGGACATCTCTTACCCAAATATTACCATCCAAAGAAAAAACAGCTTTAATGTTGACGACCTTCCTAATATGCTGAACCAATCGGAATATCTTATGGAAGCAATTACACTGGTTGACCTCAAACTTGTACTACAGGGTACAAAAGGAACTACCCCGGGAGAGGATAAGATTACATACAATATGGTAAAATATTGTGATGATAGTCTTAAAATAAGAATATGTGCCTCGTACAACAACATCATGGATACAGGTACTTTTCCACATGACTGGAAGCGAGCACGACTTAACCCAATACCCAAAAGAACACGAACGTCTCATTCATAAGAAGAATATCGGCCAATATCACTCCTCTCAATTCTTTCTAAGATTTTCGAGAAAATCCTCGCGAAACGAATTGGTTGGATGATGGAAAAAAAACCTGCATCCGGCACAATATGCATTTAGACCTAATAGAGGAGTTCAAACACTAATACAGCTTATGGAACACAAAATCTCCGAAAATCTGTCTGAAACAAAACACAGTATGGTTATGTCATGGGATCTAGAAAAGGCATTCGACAGAGTTTTAGCTTTCCCAGCCATCAACCAGCTTCACTCATGGGGAGTTCCAAAAAAAATCCTACAAACAATTATCTCCTTTCTCTCAGGAAGAACATTGCAAGTCAATGTTGATGGTCACAACTCGTCATTAACTAAGCTGGAAAACGGGATTCCTCAAGGTTCTCCACTTTCGGTGGTCGTATATAACGCTTACATCGATTCTTTGATAAGAGAATTATCCCTTCCAAGATACAACCTTGACTTCATTGGAATCTACGCCGATAATATTTACGCTTTAGCTTCAGATGATACAATGCACGTTAAAGAAATAATTGAAAAAACAGACTCTGCAATAAACAATTGGGCTCTAGAGGGGGGTGCAATAGTCCCACCAAACAAAACGGAAGTACTTCACCTTTGTAGAAAAAGAAAATGTGTACAATCTCCACTCATTCTTCGGGACAGTTCGATTTTGCCTCAAAAACAACTAAAAATACTTGGAGTTCATTTTAGCGGTAATCTCAAATGGGACCTACATATTAAAAACCTCCTGAACCAATTGAAATCTAGGAACAATGCACTCAAAATGATTTGCTCTCGAAGAAGAGGACCACACATAGAAACAGCGATAAATATTGCAAAAATATTAGTGGAAGGAACTCTGCAACATGGTATGACAGTGTTTATGTGGACCAATAAGAAGAATTCCGAAAAAATTGACGCAGCAATCAATGAATGCTTCCGCACTGCAACAGGGGCATTAAAAACTACACCAATTGCAGCACTCCGAATCGAAGGAGGATATACTTCCTTCGAACAACTTGGAAAAAAGAGAGCAGTAAACATAATTAGCAAGCGAATAGCTGGCTTTTTACACCCCCTACATGCTACTTTAAGAGAAACGATTCTTAGCAAAAAACCAAATCGAAAAAACTCCACATCCGCCTTGACCAAGATGGTAGCCTTGATATCCACAAATCAAATAGCTTTTCCTGAAATCAGCTTACGAGAGAGTTTTAACCCTCCGCCACCTTGGAAGAGAAACCTCCTTAAAATCGATACTAGTCTAGCACAGCTTAGAAAAAATGAAACCCCAGATGAACAGTACCGTAAGCTTCACAAGGATATGTTAGCTTCAGTGAATGCAGATCGTGTCTTTTACACCGATGGCTCTTTCCAGGATAATAATTCTTCATATGCAGTCATTGAACTTAAGAAGAATGAAGAAACAAAACTTATCCACCTAGGACTTTTGTTGGACCTAGCTGGTAGCTACATCTCAGAACTAACAGCTATGGAAAAAGCGATATCCATAGCCCAATGCTCTAACGAAAAAACTATTATCTTCACTGATAATTTAAGCATCCTGTATGGACTTCGCAGTGGACTTAACAAATGTCCTTCACTAGAACACATCAGAAGCAACCTCAACTCTCATACCAACATAACATGTTAGCTTGGGTACCTGCACACGGAGGAATCACTGGCAACGAATTTGCAGACACCTCAGCTAAAGAAATTAGTAAATATCCTCTGGCGATCCAAATCCCTGTCAGTAGGAATGGGGGCACTGTGGACTGGGAATTCCGAGCCAGAAAGAGATAGCACTATGTTTGAGTGAGATAGGTGATAAGTAGTTAATTTTGCGGTAACGGCAATGAGTTGTGGTGAGAATATAAGGATTTAGTGTTATGTTGGCGGCGAATAATTGTTTGAAGTTTGTTTGGCGGCATGTGACGCGTGCGGCCGGGTGGCGCTTGTATAAAATGATAATAATAATAATAATTATTCAAAAGCGGTTGTAGTTTGAAATTTTCAGAAATGATAAGAATATAAGAATTTCAATGTCTTATCAGTATTGATGTTTTGCGGTTAGGAGCGCGTGCCAGTGTGAGTTATAGAAATGTGTAATGGCGTTATCACAATATGTTTTTATGATTCATTGTAATTTGTGGTTTGTATTTTGTTTAATGGGTTTATATGCCTACATACATATGTGAGAAAAAAATTTATATTCTAGCAATGATTGCGGTAATCATTAAAAAAGGTAGAACGTTTGGCTTAAGTCTTTATTTTTAGAACAGCTCCGATATAGAGAACATTAATTGGGGAAGTAGAAAAAACAATATGTTTTGGTGTGAAAGATTAAGGGAAGGAGAAACATTTTGTATCTGTGAATCTGGATGGTTGGACATAAAATTTACGGATGTAATATTCTATAATGACACATTCAAATTGATGCTACAGCCAGAATATGGAAGCGTATGTTTTTATGATTCATTGTAATTTGTGGTTTGTATTTTGTTTAATGGGTTTATATGCCTACATACATATATAGTCTTCCATTCTTTTTTTTCTAGTAAGAATACTTAAAGAATGTAAAAAAAAAGAAACAAAATCTAATGTCCGTTGGAAACATATTTTTCGGACGCGCAGCTGTTCTATATTTTGTCATAAATAGAAACTGTGGTTTCATAAAAATATGTATGGGAATTTCACAGATTAGATGCGAAAATGTTCTATATTTTTGTCGTAAATAGAAATTGTGGTTTCATAAAAATATGTATGGGAATTTCACAGATTAAAGAAAATAATTATAATACAAAAAGACAAACATTGAACATGTGTCTTTATTTTGTTTTTATCTGAAAAACTGCGGATTAAAATACTTAAAGAATGTAAAAAGAAAAAACAAATATCCATGGGAAACAATTGTTTTTTTTGTGGGAAGTACATCCGTTCTATATTTTTATTTGTTTTTATCAGAATTATTGAGGTTTGAAATAATTAAAAGAATTTCAAATGTAGCAATCAAATATCCGTTTGACTAAAAAAAAATTTGGTAAAGTAACATTTTATCAAAAAAAAAAAAAACACATAGAGATTAAGCTCAATGTCTATACTTTTTTCGTAAGTATAAAACCAAGGTATACTCAACTATTGAATTCAGTCACTCTTGACAAAGTAAAGCAAGTGAAGTTAAACTTTTTAAAAAAAAATTTTAAAAATTAAAAAAAAAAAATGTCTTCAATTATAAATAAAATCAAGGCGAACTCTAAAATCGTGACCAAACAATTGGTCAGTATGAAAAAGCTGACACTAAAAAAAAAATATGCGATTGTGGGTGCCAAGAAGTGCACCACGCGCTACGGTCAACAGCTGTGTCTCGAACTGAAGGATTGTTACGTCTTTTTACTGAAAAGGTGTGCCGACTCCTTCGGTGAGGAAGAAATACTGGAGCTACCTAAACTTTGTTTGGAGGTCGTAGCTCCTCACGAATCAACCTTCGAGATAGACTTTCATGAAAAAGAAAGTAACAATAGCACCACCAGCGATGACAACAACATCAACAACAACAGTATCAATGACAGCAGTAGCAGCAGCAGTAACAACAATAATAACAACAACACCAACAATCATAAAAAAGACGAGGAGGAGGAGGTAATGAATCACCATAACTTTGTACAGTCACAGAAAAGTTTATTTTACAACTCTTTTTATTAAAAACAAATGTTTTTTGTTAAAATAAAAAAAAATTAAATATAAATTTTTAAAAGTTTTTTTTCTATACCTGCTTGTTTGTTTGTTTCGAAGGATTGAGAAAGAAAGAGAAAATTTTGTTATTCCTCGCTTCTATTTCAAGCAATTAAGGTTTTTGTTCACTTTCACTCTTTTCTTTTTCCCCATTTGTATAGCGATTTGAAATAATAGACGAAATGGTGACGAGGATTAAAAGGTTTGGTTTGAACTTAAGAAAAATTCAGTTCAAAATAAAACCTATTCCAGAAAATAAGGAGCCTACTTCCTGGATAAGGGAAGGTTTGAACGGCATGTTCAAACATGCTTTGAAAGATCTGGATCCCCTTGATAAAGTGGGAATAACTTTTAGCGGAAAGAGTTTTTCCACCGAACGGGGTAGCGGTTGGATCAACTTTAAAGACTGTTCCGCCATTAAATTTAGCGACATTTGGGAGATGATCAGTAGAATCTTCCAAAGTAATTCTACAGGTCTGAGCACTGATGATTTCAATTTAAGTATAACATCCGTGAAGCTCCCTTCAGGTTCTGGAAAAAAAAGATCTATCATCTATAACACATTTGAAAATGAATGCACCAAAAGAAAGGGTATTGTATCTGTACACAATAAGGATAACTTGTGCTTGCCTCGAGCGCTAGTCGTTGGCAAAGCATATGCCGATAAAGAAAGTGTGTTAAACAAAAACGCAATAAGAAGAGATATTGGAAAAATTCAAACAAAGAATGCCTTAAAACTAATTAATGAGGCACACATAAATATACCCCCTGAAGGGTGTGGCATTCCAGAATTAAAAATATTCCAACAACATTTAAAGAAATACAAAATAACGGTGTATAACCACGGAACAAAAGGGCGTGATATCATATTTGAAGGTGATAATGATGAGAAAAAAAAAATCAATTTAATCTACCACAATAATCACTTTAATTTAATAACGTCCTTAACTGCTGCATTCTGTTGCAGTTATTATTGCGAAGATTGCCATGTACCCTACAATATGAAGAGCAAACATAGGTGTCAAAAAACATGTCCACAATGTCAAAACACACCTCCGTGCCCGAAAATTGCAAAAGAAATTAATTGTGTAGATTGTAATCGAAATTTTAGAGGGAAAAACTGTTTCGACAAACACAAGGCAGGTAGCTCAAAAGGAAACAATATTTGTGAACAAGTTAAAAGATGCATACTATGTTTAAAAACATATAGTGGCAATCGAACTCATATCTGTGGCGAATACTACTGTAAATTATGTAGTAAGCACGTGGAAGAAGATCATTTGTGCTATATACTTCCCGATAGTAGATTACCTAGATGTAAAGACACTCTTTACATTTTTTATGATTTAGAGAGTCGTCAAGAGAGAGTTATCGGTGAAAAAATCATATCTATTGCAGATGATACATATAATACTCAGGTGAAAATACATGAGCCTAATTTGTGTGTTTTTAAACAAAAGTGTTATGAATGTTTTGATATCCCAAATTTGGCCTTTTGTAATAAGTGCGGGCATTCATTGAACATTGTTCAGGAATCTGTAGAAGAAGAAGAAGGTATATTATCCCCAAATTCTTAAAACATATTCTGAATGTTCGACAAAAATTTAAAAACGTCATTGTATTAGCACATAACGGACAATCTTATGACCATCAATTTATATTAAATTATATACTGAATGAAACAAATTTAAGTCCGGAATTAATCATGCGAGGCAGTAAAATAATATTAATGATAATCGGAAATATTAAGTTTATAGATTCCTTAAATTATTTCCCGATGGCTCTCTCTAAGCTGCCGAAAACCTTCCAGCTATCGTCGGAATTGAAAAAAGGATATTTTCCTCATTTGTTCAATACAAGAGGAAATAGAAACTATGTCGGGAAGTTACCAGCCTTAGAATTCTACAGTCCGAATACTATGAAAGCAGAAGAACTTGAAGTATTTCTAAAATGGTACGGAGAACATAAAAACGACATTTTTGAACTCCAACGTGAACTTTTGGAGTATTGCATCAGTGATGTCAATATCCTGACTGAGGCTTGTCTGAAGTTCAGACGTTTTTTTCTTATTGAAAGTAATATTGAGCCATTCTTAGAAGCTACGACTATAGCTTCTTCATGCAATCTGGTGTACCGAAGAAATTTTCTACAGCCGAACACTATTGGGTTAATACCCAAAAATGGATACAGGTAAATTGTTATTTAAATGAATACAATATCTAAAATAAATGTTAAAACAAATGTGTTTTTTTTCTCAATATCAGGTGCGTCGATAATCAGTCAACGGAAGCAATTAAGTGGTTGATTTTGGAAGAGCAAAGTCGAAAAATCAACATAAAACATGCTGCTAAAGGACGCGAAGCCATAATTAACGGAGTTAAAGTCGATGGTTTCTGCGAAGAAAATAAACAAGTTTTTGAGTTTCATGGTTGCTACTATCACGGTCATCCTGCTTGTCTAAAACATAAACGAGACGAACCTCTATCTGATAAAGAACAACACGATACGTTGAATTACAGATACGAGAGAACGATGGCCAAAACAGCACGTTTGAGATCGTTTAATTATGAAGTGATCGAAAAGTGGAGTTGTGAATTTGAGACCCAACTAAGTTTTCTAAAAGATGAAGAGTTACATTTCTTAAACAATCACCCACTAGTACAGAATGCCCCGTTAAATCCACGAGATGGTTTCTTTGGAGGAAGAACTGGGAATACATTTAATTACTACAAGTGTAAGGAAGGTGAGCAAATAAAATACATTGATGTATGTTCACTATACCCCTGGGTATGTAAAAATGGGAAGTTTCCCGTTGGACATCCAAAAGTTCATATAAGTAATGATGATATTTGCTCTAATTTGCAACTTGATGGCATCAATGGGCTCATTAAGTGTAAAATTCTGCCACCAGAAAACTTATTTCACCCTGCAGTGAAAAAACTAAGGAAAGAGTTTGTACCCATTCTGATGATCAGAGGGCCTTGTTAGGAACATGGGTGATTGACGAAGTAGTAAAAGCTATTGAAATGGGTTATAAGCTACTATCTATAATGGAAATTTGGGAATACGAAGTAATCCAATATAACCCTACTATAGGTTCTGAAGGATTATTTACCTCAATGATGAATAAATACCTTAAAATAAAGCAAGAAGCTTCAGGGTGGCCAAATATATGTTTATCTGAAGAGGATAAAAACAAATATATTACGGATTTTCTCGAGCAGGAAAAAATCAAGTTGGAATACTCCGAAATAACAGATAATCCTGGCAAGAGATCACTTGCCAAGCTGATTTTAAATTCTTTTTGGGGTAAATTTGGACAAAGAGAAAATCAACAAAAAACCTGTATTATTAATAATCCTTCAGATTTGTTTGATTTGCTTACTCATCCATCTATAGAAGTTTCACAAATTCTACCAATTAATGAAAACAATATTGTGATAAGCTTCGAAATGAAAGAAGAAGCAGTTGAAACTCTATCAACTGTTAATGTTTCTATTGCCGCATTTACCACAACTCAAGCTCGTCTGAAATTATATAGCTACTTAGAAAAACTTCAGGAAAGAGTTTTGTACTACGACACTGATTCCGTTATTTATGTTTGTCGTCAAGGAGAATTCGATCCACCTACTGGAGACTTTATCGGTGATATGACAAACGAACTGGATTGCTATGGTCAAGGAAGTTACATTACCGAATTTGTAAGTGGCGGACCAAAAAATTATTCTTACAAAGTATACAGCACAAAGGATAAAAAAGAACACACTGTCTGTAAAGTGAAGGGTATCTTCCTCAATTATGAATCTTCCCAAAAAATTAATTTCGATTCAATAAAAGAATCGGTTTTAAATTCTTCTATACAAGAAGATTCTGAAGAAAGTATTGTCATAAAGTCTAACAATATACGACGTACCATAGAACATCAGGTAGTTACTGTAGAAGAAGTCAAGACATATAAACCAAGAGCTGAAAAACGTCAATTTTTCGACGATCACAGTTCTCTGCCGTACGGATATAAAAGAAAAAAACCCAACCCACCATCATCATCATCATCATCATCATCATCATCATCATCATAATAATCATTTTATTATTATTTATTATAGTAATAAAAAGCCGCACTTTATGCAAATATTAAAATAAAAAAAATAATTTAAAATTTTAAGCAAAAGTTTTTTGTTTTATTTGAAAATATTAATTACAATTTTTAGCTTCTTTAATGTATCTGCTCAAAAGATAAACATTCTGGAGTGCACATATTTTTCCATGATACCAACATTTCAAAGTTATATCTGGATAAATTCTTTTTAGTTTTTTTAAATTAGGACACTTATAGTTAAGATCTTCAAGGTTAATGACTTCAACATTTTCGTTATTAATAAGTTTTTGTAGCCAATGTTTCTTTTCTCTACCCTTCACGTAAACAACATTTTTAATTTTTTTTCGAAGATATGACTTAACTTTGCAAAAATCTGTATCTCCTCCATCCCAGGTAAAACCATGATGATACTCACGCAACCAATGAGCTTGTCTTTTGAGGGGTGACGGAAGAAAGTTAGAGTGAAATGGTGGAGTAAGTATGAAATGTTGGTGATATCCATTAAAAAGCACAGCCATTTCCTTTAAGATAAACTCATTGTTGATTCCTCTAAAACCTTGAAAGTCTACAAAACAGGTATCCATGTTTAGATCTGTTCTAAGCAAATGCACTTTTTCTACTGAAAAATATAGATTATGACACCAATTTAAATAAGTTTGTTAACTTCTCCAGCCAATGGATTGTACTCGATTATGCGATCATGAAGTATTAAACAATACATAGTTGTTGAAGCAGGAATCGAAGTTAATGTTTTAAGTTCAATTTTTACATCCACAGGACCCGTTTTGATTGACTCATTTTGATGAGAACAATCAATAACCAGAATTGGGGCGATATCTTTAAACTCTTGTCGCGATAAAAGTGGATTTGATTGTTGTTGATAATACGATTGTTGAAATTTACTATACATTTCATAGAGAATAGCATATCGATCCAGTTTATATTTAACATTTAAATCTTCGCGAGGGTAAGATTCGGAATTTAAATGTACTTTTACATTGCTCACATCACAATGATCAAATATGCTAGCATCTTTATTTCGTTGATTTTTTCTATCAGTTTGTAGAGCAATGATAATATATCTTGGTTTCTCAAGCTGACTTGAAGTTTTAACTGTCCATACATGATCAGTGGTGGTTGGTAATGTTGGATATTCGTACATTTCCCAATTTCGAAAATGAATTTGAATTGGATTTGATTGTATTTGTTTCAATAATGTAAGTTTATTCGAATCAGATAAGGTAATGTGTGGTACTCTCCACTGTAGTTTAAAAATCGAAAGTTTTAATTCTTCGTTGTCTTTAGAAAAATAAGCATTCTCATTAGATCGAGTACGAATTAAAATCAATTCATGTCTTGCATTTGTTATGATCTTTTTATAATCTTCAGCAAATCCTAACAGATATTTTAATTTTATACACAAATTAAAAGTACCCAATGCAAGAGAAAAACTGCTGCTACCCCCAGTCCATGATCCATTTTCCAAGCTCTTACTTTCATTTTCGTTTAAAGAAATATAATTTTTTAAGGTCGATGTTATACCCACATTTTTATTGTTGTCAATGTTTACTCCATTCAGTTCATATTGTATTTCTTCAAAAAGAAAAGCCATTGCATTATTAGTTAATTTTCCTGCTGAAACAGTTCCATCTGCTTTTGTTAGACTCCCTTCTATATAAATATAGCTTTCACTAGGTAATATACATAAGTCTTGTTGTTGTATGGGAATACATATTTCATCACTCGGATTGAAGGACTGAAGAAATGGTGAGTAACAATGGTACTCAAACTTAGATATGCTATTATCAAAGATGGGTCCTTGAGTAATATTTAATATATCGTTCATATTGTAAATTTATTTTAATTTGAATCCCAGTGACAGAAGATAGGCTTTATTTTCAGGTGATAACTTAGGTGTTGACAGTGTTGATGTTCGGGAAGAACTAGTTAAATGGTTACCTTTGATATCTGTTAAATAATTATTGTAGATTATCATTATTCTAATATTGGGGTTAAATGTAATCGAACAGTTATTCTTTCTCCTCTAAAATTTATTAAGTCTCCGTTGTGGTCCACTAGTTTTAATGTTATAGTACTTATTCGTTTGACATTCACAGGTAGATAGATGACATTTTTTGGAACTTCAATGATTTTATACCCTGACCCTGTTTCTGGTGAGAATTCATGTATTGTATGCATAGGAGTATTATTAAAATAAGAGCCAGTAATGATATTACACTCGACTCGTATTACATTTACCTTGTTTATGTCAACAGGTAAATCTGACAAATGAGTTTTATTACCTTCGAGAACACGTTTACTGAAACCCAATAATTTTCCTATGGTTCTGTTCTTATTGAAATATATGTTCTCGTTGCATTGGATTTGACATTCCATTGTGTTATTATTTGCTTCTATTGCAATAATAATGGAGGATTTTCGCAATAATAATTCTTCGGATATATATTCTGCAATAGCATAAATTTCATACGTTCCTATTGGGATTTCAATTTCATATTCGCCCACATGAAACAAATTATTATTCGCATCAACATTCGGTATAGAGTTGTACGTGTGAAAATCAATCAATCCACAAACATAGTCTTTATCCAAGTTCAGCGGTGGAAAATATTCAGCTGATAGAAGGGAAGTTCTCCCGCTCAGTGTAAGTGTCATTGCCATGATGATGATGAAAAACACAATGAAAGCCAATGTATATAAAACTCTTTATTTATTGAAAATAGCATTCATATAAAAATCTTAAACATAAATGACCACAGTTAAAAGAGTCATAATCTTGGTATTTTGTATAATTATAATTAATTTTTTCACCCAAATAATTAATAATTTCAATAGGAGGTTGAAGATTTCCAAAACTATCAAAATATTCAATTTGGTTGCCTTTTTTATAATACGCTACCCAGTGTGTTCCAGGGCCAATTGATGAGTCTAGATTTACAATTCCACACTCGTTTTTCAAAGGTTTAGTTTTTGGTAAATTATCTCTCATGAAAACTCCTCGAAAATTCGGAATGAATTTCCTTGCAAAATTTCTCAAATCTATTTCATTTAATGCACGATTGGGTAGCGAACTTAGAAGTTTTTTGGCTGTGGATTTAAATAAAGTCCAAACCCTTTTCTATAAGGTTTAAGGTATAAGCCCTGACCTACTGCAATGGATTCCATTTGTTGATTATGACGCGTTTTCTCCTCTAAATCTTTTTTAGCAATGCTAATATCGTTGACAGCTTTTGCTACGCCTGCAGCACCTCCCGTTAAAGCTCCAAGAGCTGAAAGTCCAGCAAACAACGGTACAAGAAATGGAATTACACCACCAATTTTCGGTACAGAAATAACTCTGGGTGTCTTAATGTTATTACTGTTTTTTCTTACTGTTTTCTTAGCAGATGATATGGCTATTTGGATTGCCTTTTCCAGATTAAAGGGTCTTTTACGTTTAATATTATTTCCAATAACTGTTATTATTTTTCTAAATGAGAGTTGCTTAGCATTTTTACCTAAATTTGACTTATTGTCGTTTTCTTTTTTATTTTTCGCTTTTTTCTTAGGCTTTTTGTCTTTATTCTTAGAACAACCCATACCGAATTTTGTTTTTGCCTTCAAAAGATTGGTAACCAATAGTGCGTTTGCCTTTTCACCTATACTACCGTCTCCGGATTCAACTCGTTGCCAAGCTTTTTCAGTTAAAATCCTATCGGCAATGTGTCGATCAGATGTATTTTTAAATTTAGAATAAGATATATCGTGTTCCTTGCACGCTTGATCAAGCAAATTAATTCCCGGATCCCCTCGAGCTAGACTTTGTCGGAGTTTTGTTCCAGGTCCACAGTATTGATAACCAGGTAAATGTAGTTCAAGAGGTAGTTTGTTTATTAAAGTATTTAATAAACCTTTTCCTTTCACAATGTTTGATCGACTGATAGATTTTTTGGAATAATCAATCATTTTAAATGATTATCTTAGCGTAAGAATGGTTGGATGTCATATGACACTTTTAAAATATAAACTTGTCATTTATAGGAAATCATTTAGTTTTAATAACTATGCGTTTCGTTAAACAACAATGCCAGTTACCAGTAATAAATATGGAACTGGCTAACAATATTGAAAGAAAAAAACATGGTAAACTATTCCCTCATAGTATAAGAGGATTAATTACTGGTCCCTCAAATTGCGGAAAAACAAATGTCATGATGAGTTTGTTACAACATCCAAATGGATTAAAATTTGAAAATATCTATATATATTCTAAATCCTTACATCAGCCAAAGTATGAGTTTTTACGAAAAGCCATAAAACCTATTAAAAATATGGGTTTCTTCACTTTTGCCAATAACAGTGATGTTATTTCACCCGAAGAGGCTAAACCAAATTCTATATTTATTTTTGACGATATTGCCTGTGAAAAACAAGACACAGTTCGAGTTTACTTCAGTATGGGACGGCATCATCATATTGATAGTTTTTACTTATGCCAAACTTATACAAGAATACCCAAACACTTATTTCGAGACAATGCGAATTTACTAATCATCTTCAAACAGGACGATATGAATCTAAAACATATATATAATGATCATGTTAATTCAGATATGACATTTAATACATTCAGAATAGTTTGTGCAGAATGTTGGAAGACAAATTACGGATTTGTGGTAATTGACAAGGATAGTCCTTTGAATGAAGGTCGTTATAGAAAAGGCTTTGACCGTTTTCTTAAGTTATAAAACAAATAACACTTTTGATTTAATACCATATGTATAGAAATGTTCTATGAGAACAGTACAGAGCAGTACAGCGAGCAGATAGTAGCAGTAAAAAGCAGTTCCACCCAGATTGAGACCCAGTATTCTTCAGTTAAGACCAGTAATCTCAATATCAAATTCAGTTTAAAACTTTTTGAACGATTCTTTCAACAACTTCGAAACTTATTAACCACTTGCCTCTGTAGGAAGAAATAAATGTTTACATTATGTTGAATATAGATGTAAAACTAACAAATGAATTAATTAAAACTACAGATGCTCTACGAAAGAAATACAAAGCTCTTAAGATCGGTAGGGAAGCTTACGAAACTCAAATTGAAGAAACTCTTAAACCTCTTACGAAACCACTAAACGAATTAGTAAAAAAATCAAATATCAAACAAGATCAACATAACCTTATAAATGGTCCTTTAAAGAAAATAAAACTCAATTTTGAACATCCTCAATCACAAGAAAATGATTATGATAAGAAGAAACATTTTCATGAAGAATTCACCACCCCCAAAACTTCTATTGATGATGATGATGATTCACCAATTTTTTCCGTCGATAGTAATACTACTCCAAAAAGAACAAAGAACAAGTCAAGCCATAGTAGTAGCTTTGCAGAACGCTTGTCACAAGAACAATTTCATGACACACCTAAAAAATATATAGATTTATTTCTAAATAATTCCAACACCCTTGATAAAACGTATGGTGTACATTCAAAAGATGGAAAAATGTACATCGGTAATAGTGAGTTAAACCTTATCGGTAAAGATATAGAAATTAAAAATAAAACCTTCGAAGGAACAAATGGGTTATATGAGCTTATAATTAAGAAAAACCCTGATAAACAAGTTTACACCAATGAAGATTTAAAAAACTACAGGACTATATTACATGACACTAATGCTCATAGAATTGATCATAATTCACAGAGACAAGTACACGGCAATAGAGGTTATAAGTATAAAAAAATTATAAGTAAATTATTCGGATTAAGAACAAATACTTCTAATACTCCATCGCCATCATCTTCAACACTACAAATACCTTCAGGAAGTGGAATAATGCAATTATCAAATTTGAAAAAAGACTATATATTTTGGGATAATCCCAATGAACTAATAGATCGATTGAGACTTCTTATTGGTTCACAACAAGCTGGACACAACAATCACTCTAACGAAATTATTTCAATCATTGAAGAACTTAAAGAAGCCAATATTATCGAATAATAATAAAAAAAAGATGAGTGTTGATAAATTTGGTCGTTTCTCAAATAGAACCCCACCCAGAGGACCAAGAGGAAAACAAGGAGAGCAGGGACCACCAGGTGTACAGGGAGAGCGAGGTTTGACTGGACCAGCTGGAGAGGGATTCCTCAAAACAGAAAGCGGAGATTACAACATACACTTTAAACGGTTAAAAAATGTTCAAGAACCACAAGAACTGGAAGACGCTGCTACCAAAAAATATGTTGATGAAACATACGAACAACTTAAAGAATACATCCAATATGGAGTAGTTGAAAAATTTGAGAAACTACTGTTTGACACAATTGATAATAAGAAAAAAAAATCTGAAAATGAAATTGATGACAATTCTATTAATTATTAAAACTTAAAACCAGTCATTATATAACTTTAGTCTTTAATCTATCTCCTCAGTGTGGAGAACTCAATCATTATGTCTAACATAGATTTTTTATTAATTTTTGATGAAATTCTACAGTTTCTGAAAACAAATCATCATAATATACTGGAAGAACATCATGAAGAGCTTTTGAATTGTGTAATCTTTTTGAAAAGATTTATGAATGTATCTACTACAACATCAAAACATGGATGTCATTTCGATAACTGTCCATGGTCTTCAAACTTATGCAAAAATGGTCCAGATACATGCGCATGTTACATGCTTGAAAATAGACTGTTAAAAATAAAAAAACTGATGTCTTTGTATAAAAGATTGAAATAGTATGACTTAAACTTGTAGTTATTATATAGAAATATTTTTAATTAATAAAATGCATGAACAAATACTTTGTTTTTATCATTCAATAAAAAGATGAGTCAGAGAAACGTTGTTGAAGAACTACATAAGCCTGCTCGAAGGAATTTTCCAAAAAGACGAGTAATTATTAAGGGTCTAGATGATTTATGGCAAGCCGACCTAGTCGAGATGGTTGTGTATTCACCCGAAAACGAAAATTATCGATATCTTCTCACAGTTATTGATGCATTTTCTAAATTTGCTTGGACGGCTCCTATTAAAAATAAAACAGGAACGAGTGTCACTCAGGCTATGGAAGATATATTTAATAAAGGTCGTCACCCAAAAAATTTACAAACAGATGATGGAAAAGAATTTTTCAATGCATCGTTTCAAAAACTTATGAAAAAGTTTCAAATCAATCATTACTCTACATTTAGTGTTCTCAAAGCTTCCATTGTTGAACGATTTAATCGCACCTTGAAAACTTGGATGTGGAAAGAATTTAGTTTAAATGGTTCATATCGTTGGATTGATATTATAGAACAACTAACAAAAACGTACAATAATTCCAAACATCGTACGATAAATATGAAACCATTGTCTATTTTTACTTCAGTAGAAATATTTCTAATTTTGACATCGAGTGTAGAGATGATTGCCGTTGTGTCCCAAAAGAGTTTTGATTCACTCGAGTAAGTTATCCCATTGATTTCAATGCTGCAGTTATGGAATTTGATAAGTGCTGTCCCTTTGATTGTTGTTTTCCTTTCCTTTGTATTGCAGGTTGTTTTGAATGTTGTCAGGTTTTTGTTTATCACGCACAGGTGATTTGGTTCCAGTAATAATATCTCGTTTTCTATTCTAGTTGGATGTAAAAAACAAAATGCTTCGGTATTAAATATAATGTTTGGAATACATTTGTCTAACTGAATTTTCTTTAAAATTTTCTTTCGACAATATTGTTTCTGTTCAATTGTGAGGCAAGGTTCGTTCAAATACTGATACCAATATTTATTAAGTAGTATATAGGGGGCTTCAAGTCCATTGACAGGTATTTCTTTTAGGTGATAAAGGGAGAATTGATCGGGTTCAAATGTTGGGATTTTAATTACGAATATTATGTTTGAATGATTATAGTAGGCATGTAGTTCTAGAAATTGCTATATAATATCATCCGAAAATATTTCAATATTCTGCATTTGAAGCTGTTTATGTATGTAATTAATTTCGTCCGGATGAAAGATATGCTTTGATATTATCTCTAGTCTGGCCAGAGTTATCGATTCTGAAATTTCTTTTAGGTGTTCATTTAACGTATCTATATCATAAGCAATTTGATAAAAATATTGGTTTAATATGATTAGCGAATCTAAATGGTCAGTTTTATTTTGGAGATTATTAATTGTGTTTTGAATGACGCTCTGTTCATTGTTAATATTTTTTAAAATTTTGCCAAATCTTTCGATAATTTTTTGGTTAATTATTATTTGGTTTGTCAAACCACTCTCTAAATTGTATTGGTTTGTTTTGAAGTTTTCAAGTTGTTGGCTGATTTGTAAACGGTGATTTGTTAAGAGCTTGGTTTTTAAAAATTCAAAAAAACACAGAAACTTGTAAAAAGTGAATGAAATTTTTATTTGGATCGATAAATCAATTTCTGCCATTTACTTTTTAAAAATAATTTTACTTAAATGTTGCCCGCGGCTACGCTTCAGGTGGTCCATTCTGAAGGTCTCTGGCTGCTCTTCACTCCAAATACGGCAATTCTGCTGATTCACGTATCCATTTAGCCAAAAATGAGCGGAAAAAAAAACGGACGTAGCTTGCGAAACACATTTTTCACAGAGCACGAATTTTGATAATAAATTTCAATAATTTATTCTAATAATTTAGTCTATTCATGATGAAATGGCAAACAATACTGAATCGAAATGTCAAATGTTCGTGGAATTTGTCATGTGTGATCTGTCAAAAATATAAACGTCAAAAACCAAGTAGCAAAAAAATCACCCGTTATTATAGTCTTCATTATCCATGTTACCTGTTATTGCTTTGATAATTGTTCCTAGGCCGTTTATTATTCCCCATTTTGTTTTATATTTAGGTTTTAACAAGTCTAAATTTGAGAGTAATTTTTCGTATTTTTTGTCCAGTATTAGTAGTAGTGGTCTATGATTTAGATTTTTAAATTTGTCAGTTAATGCGTTTATGTTTTTGCCAATAAGTTCTATATTGGACTCCTATTCCGTTGTGTTAACCATATGTATTAGTTTTGTATGCCCATTGAATACTCGAGCAGGACCAATTTTCAATGGCAAAAGTCCTTGGCTATTGTTAAGGTCGTGAATTTCTAGTTTATGCGCTGACGTCATTCAGAAGAACCTGTAAATTTTCTTTTTTGTTTAATTTTTTGTTTGTGAACTTTTCTTTTGGGAGTGGTAACTGTTATTTTATTGTTATGAACAACTGTAAGTTTTTGAAATCTTTGAGCTAATTTGTTTCTCATATCACCTAGTTCATAAATTTGTTCACCTACGTCACAGACTGGTGGTTCTATGCGGGTGTTATTGCGTCTTGTAATGATATTTTGTTTTTGGAGTAAGTTACGGTCGTGTATAAGTTTAGATAGAAATTCATAGTCTTTAATATGTTCTCTAAGATACTCTTGTGTGTTCTTGGGATTTATTGAATTTGGGAATGGATCAGATTTGAAATAATGGCCCGTCAGTAACTCAAAAGGTGTCATTTTAGTAGATGAATGTATGGAGCAGTTGTACGTTAAAACTGCTTCATTTACTACTTAATCGATAGGTTTTTTTTGGACTTTCGGCCTTAATAATTCGTATGAGTTCTGTTAGGGTTGAATGCAACCGTTCTACAGGGGAATTACCTGTTGAACTTTTTGCACAAATTGTATGGTGATCGATTCCATACGTCGATAGAAATTCTATGAAGGGTGTTGATAGAAACTCATTCCCATTGTCTGTAACTAATTTTTCGGGAACGCCATGGTGGGCAAAGAAATGCTTCAATGATTTAATAATATTTATACTGTTCCTAGCGGTAAGTAAATATACTGTGGCAAATTTACTAAACTTATCTAGAATAGTTAAGAAATTTTCTTTGTGAATAAAAAATATGTCCATATGTAAGATTTTTAGGCGTTTTGTTGGAGTTTCAGTTAACTCAAATTTCAGAGGTTTATTTTGTCTGTTGTACTTGTATTTTGCGCAAGTTTCACAGTTATTAATTACTTTAGTTATAGTGTTTTTCATGTTGGGGAAATAATATTCTCTTTTCAAATGTTCATATGTTTCAGTTATTCCCCTATGATTTGATTTTGTATGGTAAGCCCTTATAATTTCTTCCTGTATATCGATGCTAGTAATGTCCTTTAATTTTAAATGACATCGAACTAATTTATAATTACCATTACTAAAGTATTTGGAATACACATACTGTATTTTCCGAAATGTTTCTTCATCAGTTGTTATAGCTGTTAGCTTATTTTGATTAATATAATTTTGAAAAATATTTATTAATGTATCTTCACGGTTATCTAATCTAATTATGGTATATCTTTTTTTTATTTTAAATATAATTTCAAGTTTTGAATTAGGGTTTCTGTGATTTTGATTTATATCTGGAATGATTTGATTTGAGAATTCGTTTAATGGTCGTTCGGATATTAGAATACCATCGTCAAGGTTTCCTTCCCCAGAATGAATGGTTGATATACTTCCTGAATCATCTATGTTGTTTTCTAACGATATATTATCTATGTTTTCGCTCTCTTCTATGGGTTCATTAATGTTAGTCTCTATTCGTGACAAGGCATCAGCATTCGCGTTACTTGTGCCTTTTTTATAAAGCACTTCATAATCAAACTCTTCGAGACGTAGTCGCCAACGAGTCAATTTAGAGTTAGGCTCTTTTAAGGAAAATAACCAAGTACGGGGTTTATGGTCGGTTATGATTTTGAATCTCCTGCCGAAAATGTAAGGACGAAGGTATTTCGTGGCCCATATTATGGTCAATAATTCCTTTTCTATCGAGCTGTAGTTCTGCTCGGTTTTTGATAAAGTGCGACTTGCAAAGCAAAACGGTTTATCAGAACCGATCGGTCCCTGAGATAATACTGCTCCAATCGCAACGTTACTGGCGTAACATTTAATGTTTTAGTGAAATCTGGTGTATAGTGTCGTTACACAAAAGAGATTTACAGGTCTCGAAACAATTTATATACCTAGTATCTACTTTTATACTATTACCTTTTCGAAGACACTTTGTTAATGGCTTGGTTAAATTTGAAAAATTTTTGATAAATTTCCTGTAATATCCAAGTAAGACAAGAAATGACCTTATTTGCTTGGTAGTTTTTGGAATAGGGTATTTTTGTATGGCTTTTATCTTCTCTGGATTTGGTTTGACCCCATCAGATATTACCAAATGGCCTAAGAAGGCAACTTCTTTCCGGAAAAATTCCGATTTATCCGGTTGTACTTTAAGATTTGCCTTTTCTAATTTCTCGAAAACCTTATATAAGTTTTCTACATGTTCTTGCAACGATGTAGAAAAGACGATTATGTCGTCCATGTAGACAAGGCAAATTTTGCCTTGTAGGACATTGTCCATGACCCTTTGGAAAGTCGAAGGGGCATTTTTCAGCCCGAATGGCATCCGTACGTACTCGAAGTGACCATTGTCAACATTAAATGCTGTCTTCGGAATATCTTCCGGTTTTACCTCGATCTGGTGGAAACCAGAAGCAAGATCTAGGGTGCTAAAGTATAAGCATTTGCCAAGTTTATCGAGGATCTCATTTATGTTAGGAATTGGGTATCGATCTTCGATTGTTTTGTCATTAAGTTTGCGGTAGTCTATTACTAACCGCCACTTTTGTTTCCCTGTTGAGTCTTTCTTTTTCCAAATTGGCGAAGATCATGGCAAAAAGCTTGGTCGCATAATTTTTTGATTCAACATGTCAATAATTTGATTTTGAATTTCTTCCTTATGTATATAAGGATACCTATATGATTTACTTTAAACCGGGATTTCGTCTTTCGTTTTGATTTCGTGTTTAATTATGTTTGTAAATGATAAGTTTCCCCTGGTTGAAAAAAGGTACTTTTATATCGTTTACATATTTTGAGAAGAGCTTTTTTTTCTTCGCTATTCAAGTGATTTGTTCTTATTAATTCATTGGGTTGTTGTTATTGAAAGAAAAGTTGTGTATTTCAGCATAAGGGTTTTCAAGGAATGATTCGACTTTAATTGGTTGTTCAACAACAAATGTTTGCGGTGTATCCGATGAATTTATTACTTCGATTAATCAAAACCAATCTTTTGCTTTATATAACCCATCAGGTATTAATAAGTCTTTATTTATTTTAGTTGATTTCAGATAAATACTTCCTTTTTCTTTATCTACTGGTAAAATGGTAACCAACTTACTATGAGGCGGAAGTGTGTAAGGTTTTGACATTAGATTTGGTTTATATTTTAATGGTATTTTAACAGACTTAGTTTCTAACATGGAATTGGGAATATCTATTTTTATTTCTAGTTCCTTCATCAGATCAATTCCTATTAACCCGTCAAAATATTGATGAAATTTAAATATAATAAAATAAAGTGGTTTAATTGCATTGAGTTCCTTGATCTCATTTATTTTAGCCTCTTTGTCTACTATTTGGGTTCCAAAAGCAGTTTTTATTTGAATGGGTTTAATTTTGATAATTTGTGATTCATTAATTACTTCTGGATTAATAAATGACCTACTACTCTCTGTATCAATTAAAAGATTTAGTGTTTGATCTTTTATACTTTTTATCTGAATATAAGGTAATGTCGATGAAAAAAAATTATTCATGTCTATATAGCCTATTGTAGTTCCGAAACTTGTATGCGAAAATTTTTCATCATTTATTTCAATGATGTCATCTTCGGCTTCTGAATATGTATCGAGATTTTTAATATAACTATTGGGGTTTTTTTGAGCACTTTCATCTTCTAGATTATACATTTCATTATTATTATTATTGTGAATATCAGCTCTAGTAAAATTATTAAGTCTTGTACTGCCATTACTTGTTCTACTATTACTGCTATAAGTGTCCATTGGTTCTGGACCTCTAGAATAATTGTTTATTTGTCGACTTGGTGGTTTGGGTGGAAGTTGCGGAAAGGTTTGTTGGGTCTTTGGATAAGCTCCCTGAAATTTTCGTTTTTGATTAAAGGGTTGTTGGGAATTATACTCTTGGAAATTCGGTCTTTGATTGAACGATTGCTGAGAATTGAATTGATTATTTGGTTTTTGTAAATGATTGCTGGGATTGATATTTTTGGAAAGTTGGTTTTTGGTAAAATGATTGTTGGTATCGTGGTTGTTCGGAATAATAATTATTATTAATGGAATTTTGTGCATTTCTGTAAGTTGGGAAATATTGTTTAGTGAAAGGATTAATATTTTACGTATTCTTTACGTAGTATGTATTTTGTTCTTCTAGACAACAGTGTAGGGCTGTTGCCAGGGTTCTGGGTCTCATAGCTCTAATGGTAGATCCTAAGGGTTTCTTAGGATGGCTAGAAATGTGTTGAGACACATTTCCTCATAAAGATTGTACTTTGCGTTTATAACAGATTGTTCCCTTTCGTGTACTTTTATGTGATTTATTATAGTTGAAAAAATTTCAACTACCTTTGAATAAAATGATTCTATATTAGAATTATTTTGTTTAAGAGTATGTAAGTCGCAAATTAGACTGGTTTCGTTACGTTTATCTGAATAATGTGTTATTAAGTTTTGTTTGATTTGTTCCCATATTATTGGGGTGCCATACATATTCAATGTCTCATTGGCTTCTCCAATAATTTTATTTCTTACCGCTCTTAATATTATTTTCCCGTATGGGGTACCGTCAAGGCCTTCCATAAAGCCTAAAATTTCCTCCACATTTTTGATAAAATCGTAAAGTGTTTTTTGGTTCCCATCAAAACATGGCAAGTCTTTTATAGGGTCTGGTATCTTAAATGAATTAAGTAAATTGTTAAAGTCTTGAGGGGTGGAGCCTGAGGCCACGTTTAAGTTTGTACCTCCTGTCATTTTTAAATGATCGAAAGAAAAAGGTTTTTCAATGTTAATTTTAATTTCATTGAAGTTTGCAAATTCTTTAAAAATTTCTGAATCAGCACTGTCAGGACTATCAACAATATCTGTTTTTTTGTTAACCATATACGGAGAACTATACCCACTAATATTTTTTAAAGAAATTTTGTTTTTTTGGTAATTGGGGGGAAGTCATGAGTATATAGATAGTAATAAAATATTAGGTATCTGTAGTATTATCACTTACCCTGTTAACACAATGAGCAGCATTTTCTTGATTGTTGTCGGTATTGTTGTTGTTCTCTTCCAAGTAAGGGATTCGTATTCTACTTCCGATTAATCTCACTGGCTGTTGTCTTCAGGATATTGCTGATAGTTATAGGAATTCTTTTATTCAATTTCAATTTCAAATTTCTTTATTCTTATTAACAAAAAACTACATGGTAATCCTTAATAGCTTATATATAAATAAGAATAGTTAGTGCCATAATTTATTTAAGAAAAAAAATAGTGTAAATGGCACATCTAATTAATACATTGTTTGTGTGGGGTGTACAATTAAAGGTTATTACAATTAAACATTATTATTCATCAACAGAATTCAATACAAAAATAAACAGAATTAAGAAACAATTCAGAGACAAGGTTAGTTAAATTGCAAATTGAATTAGCATTTCGATAGCATGATGATCCAAATCAAGAAGCCATATTTTTATTTTTTTCAAAAAGACGTTCATATTTCTTATATTGCGAATGTTAACCGGTAGTGTATTAAACAGTTTACATGAAATAATTGGGTAAGAGTTTCTGTAACTAGTGGTGCGAAAAAAGGGAATATTGACCAAGTAAGCAGAGTTGCTGCGAAGATTTCTAAGGTCCGAAATCGGACTTTGCAGATAACCTGACCTTTTAAAAAACACTTTGAGGACTTTAAAATAAAATAAATCACGAACAGGTAGGACTTGCTGGTATCTAAATAAATGCATTGAGTTAGCTAGTCGATGCGTTTTGCAAACATTTCGAATCGCAGATTTCTGTAAGACAGTTAGCTGATTAAGATGATTCACATATGCTCCACCCCAGCAGCAAATGCCATATTCTAATTTTGAATGGAAAATTCCATAGTAGACCATCTTCAACATTTCCAAGGAGCAGTGATTCCTCAAATGATAAAAATTCCGATTAGCTGAAAACAGATAGTTTTTTAAAAGCGATATGTGTTTGGTCCAACTTAAATTTTGGTCAAAAGTAATACCTAGGTATTTGAAGTCTTCTACACTTTCAATTATAAAACAGTTTTTATTGCAAAGTTGATAATTAGTACATTCATGTGAATGAAAAACTATAGGAATATCAGGCGATATTTTACGAGTAAGACTAAAATACATAAGTTTAGTTTTATTGCTGACTATAAGCTCATGTTTCGCAAACCAGCATCTAAGCAGATGAACATCATGATTTATTTCACATATTTGATTTAAGGGACTAGATGAACAGTAAGCAATTCCTAGGTCATCTGCAAAGGCTTTGATTCTACCAATTATTGGAAGCGAAAAAAGAGAATTTATGTATATTAGAAATAAAACTGGACCGAGTACTGAACCTTGAGGGACTCCTAAGTGACTAGTTTTAGGGTCACTGAAGCTGTTTTGAATTTTCACTAACTGCATTCTATTTTTAAGATAGGACTCAAACCATTTTAAGGTAAACCCACGAAAGCCAGCCATATCAAGCTTGTCTAGCAAGATTTTATGGTTAACCATATCAAATGCCTTAGTTATGTCCACGAAAAGTCCAGTACAGTGGTATTTACGATCTAAACCACTTTGCAGAATACAAAAAAAATCTAGAAGAGCATCTTCCGTAGATCGACCAGTTCTAAAACCGAATTGCATCGCACTAAAAAAATTGATTCTATTAAGATAAGCAAGCATTCTAGTTTTAATAAGTTTTTCGAAAACCTTGGAAATTGAGGACAGCAAGGAAATTGGTCTATAGTTAGATTTATCTTCTTTGTTTCCTTTCTTGAAAAGGGGAATAACTATACCAACCTTAAGTTCATCTGGAAATATACCTGTATTAATGCTTAGGTTGAAAATATGTGAAAGTATATCAACTATGTTCAATCCGATTCGTTTTAGAACTATATTTGATAAATTATCTCTGCCATGCGAAAAAGAGTTATTAAGAGAATTAATAGTTTTTAAAACATAAAGTCCCGTAATTGGATCAAAGAAGAAACTATTGCTTTGCGAAATTTGATTTTCAGAAAAGTTACTCACGACGTTAGAACTCTGTGACAAAGGATTCTGTCCGACCGACTCAAAATACTTACTAAATTCGTTCGCGACTTCTATGGGATTTGAAATCTTTTCATTACCATTACTTAGCACAATAGAACTTATATTATTCGAACTGTTACGGTTTAAAATACTATTTATTACTTGCCACTCTTTTTTCACATTACCTTTCGCTATGCTTATTTTTGAACGATAGTAATTATGCTTAGCGTCTTTTATTTCTTTATTTATATTTTTACACAGTCTCTTGTACCGTACTTTTAAATTTGAGTTGGATTGATGTTTGACGCATTTTTTCCATACTTTATTTTTAATTTTAATTTTTTTAATGAGAGATTTTTGTACCCAAGGCTTCAGACTTTTTTCCGATTTCTTTTGAGTAATTGTAGCACTAGATAAATTTATGTGGTCAGTTAAAATTTGTAGAAATAGGTCATATGCTTTGGATGCATCATTTTCAGACAAAACACATTCCCAGTTCTCAAAAAGCAATTTGTTATTTAAGCTTTGGTAGTTTATTTTGGAGACCGGGTTTTGAACATTGTAGTCTATTCTAAGTTTGCTGTATTTTAAACATTCTAAGTATAAACCTGTCATATTGTGATCGGTTATATGCAGATCTAAATTGATCCCATAAGGAAAATCAGCAGGAATATTTTTGAAACGCGCAAAAACATGATCAAGACAACTATAAGAACTTGGCCTTGTAATATTATTAACGTATGAAGTAAAACCATTTTCAGCAATAAGAACTTTGTATGTATCAGATATTGAACAATCGGTCAACATATCAATATTAAAATCGCCTACAATAACAAGATTTTTAGTTGAAATGTGGGACAAAAAATTGGAAAGTTCCTCAATAAAAGAGTTTGAAGATAAGGCATGCAATCTATAAACACATATAAACGTAAATACTTCGCCTACTATATTGCAACACACCTCAATTAGATCTGCACTTTTAAAATCAATCACCCTTACATCGCAATTAAACAAGTTACTTACAAAAACTCCAACTCCACCAGAAGAATAGCTATCGTTAGTATTTGCATAGAAATTATAACCCGGAATACTATAATTACTTGTTTCACATGAAAAGATCCAAATTTCGGATACAAAAATGATTTCCGGCAGTTTTGTGAAAGCTTCAAGATTTGCTATCAATAAATCGAAATTCTGACGCATACTACGTATATTTTGGTGAATTATAAGAAACGAACTGTTATCCGAATTACATGTTAAAGAATCATCAAAAACACTACTCATGGTTCGGGTTGTGGGGTTATCGTATGTAAAATTAAATTTGTCAAACATGCTATTGCCTTTGCACAGAAGATAAATCTTCAAATGATCTTACAACAATTACCTCACTACCCTCAGCCCTTTTTAGAAAAATGTTTGAATTTTTAAACCATAAATACTTAAACTTATTTTCAACTTTAAATTTCTTAGCTGCCATAAATAATTTTCTGGTGTGTTTTGTAAATGAATCATTTAAATATAAACTTTTTTTGTTTTGATCATTAAATATGGAAGTGTTAAGCTTTTTGCTAGCATTTCGTTTGGCGTTCATTATTTTTTGTTTTATTTCATGTGAAGAAAAATGTATGCATAAAATATTAACATCAGCAACAGATTATACATTAGAGCGACTTTGCTTGTTTATGCGTTTGACATAGCATTTATTGATATCGCTACCAGACACTGAGACATTTAATGCATTATCAAAAATAATGTTGGCTCTTTCGCTTGCATTAGTGTTATTTAGATCGGGTACACCAACAATTTCGATGACATTCTCCAGTTGTTTTTGTTCCCTCCAGTTCACCTTACTTTCCAGGTTAGCCACCAAAGTACGCAATGTTTTGTTCTCTTCTTTAAGCTGCTGCATTGTGTCTAAGAATTCGGTGTTGATTTTCTTGAGGCTTAATATTTCTTCATACAGTAGTTGTAGGGTTATTGAACCTTCGACCGTTGTAGAGCTTTGGATATTGTTTGTGCTTGATAGGCTTTTCTGGTTGATAAGTGAGTGTGAAGAAGAAGAGTGCAGAGTTTTATTGTTATCAGTTGGAAGTTGTATTTTCTGTTTTTGAGATTGAAGTGTAATGTTCTCAGCTACATGTTGTTGTTGTAGGGATTGTCGACGACGTGATACACGACATTTCTCACAGCGGAAAAGTTTACCATTTGAACACATATATTCAATGTCCTTTTTTTGTATATTTACACATGCGCCATGGAAAAAAAGTTTACAGTCACAACAGTCTATAGAGATTTCACCACTCTCAATTATTTCTCTTTTGCAAATTGAACACAACATGATTAAAGAGTTTATAAAACGATCTGTACTGATAAAATGAAACCACAAGTGCGCACCCCACGACACCAACAGAAACACGTCCGTACAGCTCGGCTGTTCAATTCCCCCATTTATTATCAGATAGTTCAGTTTTAGTTAGTTTCACACTAGAAAAATATTTTTTATTAATTTTTTCTCTTTTTTTTTGCGATAATCGTTTTTAACATTTAATCAAAGGAAAAGGTCTTTTTCACAAAAGTATTATTCTTGTTGCCGTAAAACAATAAACCATCGTTAACATTGAACAATAAGGTGTTTTTTTTTTTTTTTTTTTTTTTTTTTTTGAATAGTTTTCTACAATTTAAGAATACTAGTTGGCACTGTAGTATATATTATTCACTGATTTAAACACATAATTTATATGATGAGGTTCTTTTTCGGATTGTTATATTCTTTTTTTTTTTCGATAAGCCGTCGAGTTGTCCGACTAACGACTGCACCAGTTATAGTTCCAAACAAAACACGATTTTATATTTTTGGGCATAGCTTCGCCCTACAACTTTATTCAAAAACAAATGATGATGATTACTAATTTCCATGCATTTTTATATAAAAAAAAAATGCATTGCATTTGTGTATCTCTTGAAAACATGAAAGGTGACATAGCAAGCATGTCATCAAAAAAATTTATTATTCACAAGAAAAAATGTAATATGACTAACTGTTGTGTTTTACATTTGGTGAGAAAATAAATGGAACCGAAATACTACTCATTCCTTGAATGATATGTGATATTGGCTTTTTATGATTTAGATAAATGCTGAATTTTACATTTGATGGGAAATACAAAAGTGGATGATGTGACATTAAACTATTTGAAAGAACAAATATATATGTTTGTACAATTAAGTATGCTTGCTGAATGAGAAAATAAATTGAATTGAAACATGTATGTATTACTTATCATTTGAACAATATGTGATACTAGATTCTTGTGTGTTCCGCGGGGTTGTCGACCTGTGGTGTCGTAACTCGCGCCAATTCATTTCAAGCGAACTTCCCACCTTTAGTGGACTGCCAGAAGAATGGCCTCTATTCTATAGCTGCTACGAAATATCAACCAGGTTATGTGGAATCACATTTTTTTTAAAATCTACTCAAGGGATTATACTACCCTTTAAATGTTTCAACACAGCGCGGGCGTGAGGTTAAGGAAGAGAATGATAGAAAAGATGTGTGGAGCGATGTTCTGAGACTGTATGTGGTTGTTGTCTTAGATTTTATCTCCAGGGATGGCGGCTGAACTAATGCGGAGAAATTTTCGTGTCTTATTTATCTATGTTCCTTATAATTCCCATTAATTTTTTTTATACTGTCATATTTTATCTGTATACTAGTTTTACTCAATCATATGTTGTTAGTTCTATGCCTAAACAGCATGTAATGAGTAAAGCAGCATCTCATTATATGACATTTATTTTTAGAATTGGTTTTTAATGGAAAAATAAGAGGACATAGACTACGGCAGGTATCAAACCTGTGACCATGAGGTTGACAGGCGAACACACAACTTTCGCGCCACGACCACCCCTAAATGAATAAAATCTTCTTCGGCTGCAGGGAGCCTTAAAAGGCAAAGCACTAGATTATGTGAGCCACAGTCTGACGTTACCTGCGTTGGTACCTGAAATAATTTCAACCCTTCAGATGTTGTTTGGTCGCCCGGAACATATAATAAACATTCTTGTGGCAAAGGTACGTGCTTCGCCACCGGTAAATCCAAATAAGCTTGAGTCACTTATTAATTTCTTACTTGAAGTCAAGGGCATGGTAGCGACGATAGAAGCGTCTGGGTTAAGTTCACACCTGAACAATCCTTCTCTACTTCAGGAATTGATTGAGAAACTTCCTGTGTAAAAGCGAAGCGACTGGTCTATACTGGCAATATAAATGATTTTAATTTAAGAACCCTAAGCGACTTTATAAACTTGCTCAAGCAGCAAGTAAAGTTTAATCAATTCCAAGTAATGTAGATGGAGAAAGACGAAGGGTACATCGGGTAAGCTTTCATGAAGGTAGTGTCAGTCCAAGTTCCACGCAATGAAACGCACAATATTTTCAAGTGCATTAAATTTAAGGAAATGAAGTACAATGAGAGGTGGAACTTCATAAATAAGAAAAAGCTATGTCGCTCCTGTCCCTCAAGGGACACGATGCTAGATTTTGCCGAGAAAGGAAGGAATGTCGGGTCAATGAGTGCCATGCTAAACTTCACAAGCCAAACGATGGACATTCGCAACCGGCAATGCAGAAACATCCAAAGTCCTATATAGAATAGTGCCTATTAGAATTTTCGGTAAAAATTCCGCCATTGATGTTTATGCCTTGCTAGATGATGGGTCGGGACCGACTCTAATTGAGAAAAAAGTTTTGAAAACAATCGGAGTCGAAGGTGTCAAATCCGACTAATGCCTCAAATGGACAGATGGAACTGTACGGACAGAAAACGATTCGCTCCACATGGACTTGCAAGTTGCGCCTAAGAACAAAACCAATAAACGTTACGCATTAAGAAATGTTCGTTCGGTAGATAAACTTGATTTACCATCTCAAAAGCTGCGGATGTAGGGGATCAAAGATGAATGCAAACATTTGAAAGGACTTCCGGCGGAATATTACCGAAACATTGTTCCAAGTGTTATCATTGGCGTTTACAACAGAAGTTTGGCAATACCCCTAAGCTTTCGGGAAGGCTCGACTTGGATGGACAATTTATGGAGAACTGAGCCAAGGTAAAAGAACAAATAAAACAATTCAAAGTGTCAACCGTCACAGATGCGAGTGTGAAAACGAAGTTGTTTTGGAAGATCTGATGATGGATAATAGGCGAATAGAAAATGAGGGCATGAAACAAATGCAAAGATAAAAGATGAACTCAAATACGAATTTGCAATTGCAAAATAGAATACGACGAGATAGGGACCACTTCACAGCAAAACTACTTTGGAAGTCGGAAAATACATATAACGCTTCCTAATAACGATGTTATGGCGTACCGAAGATTGTACTGTTTCGAGAGGAAGCTCGAAAAGGATCCAGTATTGGGCGAGCAAGTAAATAGTCACATTGCTAACATGGAAAGCGAAGGTAACATAAAAAACTTTCAAGACCTTCCAATATTCGCAGTCAAGAACCCTAGAAAACCAAAGAAAATAAGAGTGGTATGGGACACCGCAGCGGAATGCAATGGTGTCTCACTAAACGGGCGTCTTGACGAGGGTCCGGATCTTATAACTTCTTTGACACAAGGTTTGTTCAACTTCAGAATTGGAAAGGTGGGAGTTTGCGGTGACATCAGCGAAATGTTTCACCGAATAAACATTGATGATGAGGATCAGCATTACCAAAGATTTCTATGGCGGTATGGAAAATCAAACCTGAGGGCTATTAGCTTTGGAGCAAGTTGCTCACTATAGATTGCCCAGCATGTAAAAAACTCGAATGCAGAGAGATATAGTCAGCAATTTCCGAGAGCGGTGAAGTCCATCATAGAGAGATACTATGTGGACGACATGCTCAATAGCGTCAACTCTGTCAAGGAAGGCATCAACCTAGCCAAAAATGTAAGGCAGGTACATAAGCATGAAAATTTTCATATCCGGAATTTGGTGTCCAACTCAGCAACCGTCATTGACGCCTTGGGTGAAGCTGGAAACGCAAATAATTTTTGCCAAGCAGAAAAGACACTGGAACAAATCATGGAAGCAGAAAAGGTTCTCGGAATGTGGTGGCGGACCGGTAGTGATTCCTTTACATTCAGCTTGAAGTACACAAAAGCGAGTAGCGACGTTCTAATGGGAGAGAAATTGCCAACAAAGAGACAACTGTTAAGGTTGCTGATGTCAATCTTTGACCCATTGGAATTCTTGAACTTCTTCACAGTTTATATACCGGTATAGACCGGTATTGGGTGGGATGAAACAATTCCCCAAGACTTTTCAGAAGCATAGAACATATGGCGGTCGTCACTTCAGAAGGTTGAAAGGATGCATTTGCCCAGATGCTATTTTGGATTAGCTTGCAGTGACTCTAGTAGCTTGGAACTACATGTTTTCGTGGACGCGAGCGAGAAGGCCTACGCTGCAGTGGCATACAAGCAAAGGAACAGAAGTAATAGTGGTGTGCTGCAAGACAAAGATAGCTCCTCTCCGCCTTATTTCAGTGCCACGGATGGAGCTTCTGGCAGCTGTTCTGGGGTCCCGCCTTGGAAGTGCTATAGTAAAGGCTCACGGTTTAAAAATTGAAACGACGCACTTCTGGTCTGATTCCAAAACGGTTTTACTATGGCTTTGTGGGGATCTAAGGACATACAAACAATTTGTTATGTTCCGAGTGGGTGAGATACAAGATTCAACGAACGTCTCAAATTGGAAGTATGTTCCTTACAGGCAAAATGTAGCTGATTCAACTACAAAGTGGACACAAAAATCAGAGTTTCATCCTAGTAGTTACTCGTTCATTGGACCAAGGTTCTTAAGGCAGTCACCGGACAACTGACCATCAAGTCAACTCCCAAAAGGAAAAATACCAACAGAAGAGTTTAAATAAGATCCTGCAATTCAACAACATATAGCCATCCAAATCAGAGATGCGATTGTCAATTTTTACCGCTTTTCGAGATGGGAACGTCTCATCTCCTGTATGCCATACGTCAAAAGATTTATAAGTCTAATAACTCAGAGGAAACGAACAGGAATATCCGCCAAGCATGCAAATACTAACATCAACTACGACGATGTCAAGTCCTCAGACATAAACCTATAGTTTGGATAATCACCTCTTGTTAAATAACCCTCACTGTTCCTTGCCTAAGACAAGCCCTCTTCGTCGACTGAACCCATTTATTGACGACGATAAGATAATTCGCTTGAAAGGTCGACTGGAAAAGATAGCTCTTGCCAGTCAATGCTGGCCGAAGGGAATAGTAACGAAATCCTTCCAAGCTAAAGACGGACAGGTGCGGAGTGCGATTTTCGAATTGCAACTGGGGAATATCATCGACCTGCAGCTAAACTAGCAGTCTTGGACGTAAAGCCAGAAGATAAGAGTGGTTGATAAACTGAATAAGTATTCACTCTCTTCAATTGCCATACGGGTGGGAGAATATTGACAACACGTTAGGCATAAACGTCCAAGTAAACCATAACCAACTTTCATCTTAAGTGTAAACCTAATCTTGTTTTTTTTTGGTGGATGCCGTTCGTCGTTCATTTTATACTTCGAGAACATTACAATTACAACAAGCAAAGCGAGCAGTCGATATAAGTGAAACAAATTTAAAAGGAAATACAAACGAGCGGCATCAACCAGAAGAAACCAAGAGTAAGTAAAATAAAATGTTAAAAGGTTTAAATACTTTATTAACATGAATAAAAGTTTTTTAAGGTTATCCAAGTATCAAACAAGAGCGTGTTTGGATTTCTACGGAAGCTTGGGAAAAAAGATTGTCAATAATTCGTGACAATAATTGTACAATTGAATTTTATTTTCTGTTTATTACCTTTTATTATTATTTTTTTTTTAAATATTTCATTCAAGTTTTTATTTCATAATTATAATGTATATTCACAAAATTTGTTTGTTCTTAATGTGTAAAAGTAATTACCTTGATAATAATAAATAAAAAAATAAATAAAATATACTGTGCATGTTCAAACGTCTATTTTTACTTGCGATGTACATAGATACTATATGTTTTGCATTGGGAAAAAAATCGAAATCAAGATTTTATTCAAACTTTACAATACGATGACAGTCTGCCTGTCTGTCCATAGAACGATCTACAGCCTAACGGCTCGCGTACGCTTAATCCGAATTATCGGTCGACTTTGGATCGGAGCTGATCGGACGACTAGTTCGGACGTTCGTCTGCTTACACTTCTTCCGTTCTCGGACGATTTTTCACTATCCATTATCTATGAAAATGCAAGCATTTCATACAAAGATACGGGCAAACTGACATTCAACGTACGAGAAATCCAAACAAGTTCGGATTTGTCCGTTGATCGGTTGTAGTCAGACGAAGTGGTGTTTTTTTTTTGTAAATTCATTTTTATTTAATATTAACTTATAACTATCTTAAAGCTAGACAGAAATGTTTAAGACTAGCCTAATTATCAATAACTTACAACTAATTTACTGGCCCTTTACGGGCGCTCTAAACTAAACAATAACTCTTATAACTAATGCCTTTCGACCTAAAAACTATTTCAGTTAAATCTAATTACTTTATTTTTTAACCAAGGAAACTTATTAACAATAAAACTTGGTATCTTATCATTTCTTTTTTACTTATAAACTAAACCTAAATATAGATTAAAAATAATTAAAACTAAATACAACTAACTTATACTAACTAAAAATAACTTAAACTACTTAAAATACCTAATAATACCCAAAACCACTTAAAACTACTTAAAAACTAGAACAGCCACAGCAGCATTTTTTTCGTTTAACATTTTTTTTTGTTTATTTTTTTATATGCATGCAGACACACAACAACATGCAACCCACCCATACATGTACATACGCACATACATGTACAGACACCCTGATACATGCACGTATGCCCCCGCATACATACATACATATTTTTAATTTTTTTTGGTGCCACCCCGACTGTTCCCTATACCTAATTGCCCTAAATCTATGTAAGTCGGCCAAAATATACCATCTTCATCGACTTTAAATATTACGATGCTGTTCAGAGATCCACCAGAACTGGTTCTCCTGTTTCGCCCTAACCCTCCGGTCCCGATCGGACACAGTCCTACTGAACCGAAGGCGCTCTTCTCCACCTTGAGCGATGACGTCTCGACCATACAGGAATACACGAGTCGCCTTCCACAGTTTTCCGGCTGACGTGGTAGATGAGCGGAACCGCCCCACCATCATGTATCAGCCCTCGACTGTCTAAATAGAGGAATGCCTGGGGAGGGATGTAGCCACTTAACCGCGCACTCTCAAAATATTCGTTATTGCGGTAATACGCCCCAAAAATTAAGTTGTTAGTTGAGGACATCGCTCTTGCAACGTGCCCCCGAATCGGCTTAAACAAAGAATTATCTATTCTGTTTATGTTGGCTCCGTGCTATAGAACCTGGTTGGAATAATATCGTTTGTACTCCGACTCTGGTGTTCTGTGTAATCCAAGGCAACGTCTAAGACATTGCCTCTCAAACACCCGAATCTTTTCCATTTGAGATGGGGCAACGTTGAACCACACCGGGCATCCGTAGGCAATCATCGGGCTGATGAGGGCCATGCAACAAATCACCTTCACCCTGCTGTCAAGACGGCTGCTATAAAACAGCCGTTTTGTCAAGGCAAAAGCTCCCCTAGCCCTGGTCAAGGCAGCACCTATATGTCTGTAGAAATACAGGTACTGATCCAACCAGATGCCAAGGTACTTTACATCACTTTTACTCGCCAGTGGATGTCCATATGGCCCTACGATCACCAGCTTGCGCCAGTTCTTTCTCGTATCCCTTGAGGCGCTAGACAACGAAGACCTAAACAAAATAGTTTCTGATTTGTGGAAGTTGATTTTCAACTTCAGTTCATCACAATATCGCTGAATCTTGTCGAAGTCAGTCTGCAAGAGACTTTTGATGACCTCAACTGTATTAGCTGTTCTGTGCGCAATTAGATCGTCGGCGTACGCAATTGCCTGAGTTAGACTACCTATCAGATCGCTGGTGTAATTGCTGAACAGAATCGGTGAGTTAACCGCTCCCTGCTGAAGGCCATTATTAATATTAAAAATTGCGGTAGAAGTTACATTGCCACTCTTGACAACAAACTTTCTACCATTTAGCATGTCATAAAGCATATACAAAAGAGGTTTACATATACCTAGTCTGGTAACTTTAGATAGACACCCTCTAACCATACGGTGTCGAAGGCCTTCTCCAAATCTACCAGACAGGCACCCGTACACTGCTTTTTAGTTCTGTTCCATTGGATATCAGAAACTAGTTTAGACGCGGCATGAATTGTGTCATGTCCCGCCTTAAAACCGAACTGATTATCCGGGATAATATTTTTGTCCTCCGCCCACTTGAACAGGGCTCTATTAATAAACTTTTCAAATACTTTGCTGATACTTGGAAGAAGACTTATCGACCGGATATTCGCCGGATTGGAGTTGTCCTTTCAATTTTTTGGGAGAGGGTACACCATAGCTGTCTTCCACCGCACTGGATAATATGCATTATTCAGCGCGTTGTTAAGCAGTGTGGTATAAATGTCAACTGCTTCTTGAGGCAAATGTCGTAGTACAACGTTGGATATAACATCGACTCCTGCTGACTACTTTTTCTTTAATGAACTGAAGATGAGCTGGAGCTCATTCTTCGAAATTAACAGAGGAATGGGCCCATTTCGGTCGGCGATTATGGCATTTGCAAATCTTCATCGTTAAAGCCGGTAAAACGAAGGTTCTCAGATCGCCATTCGGTTATATCGTTCTGCAACCAGGTGTGATGAAGCAGAGCTCTGCTCTCCAGGTCATGATTCGGGCGAATGCTTGCATTCACCTTGTACACTTGCTGGAAAGCAGCCCCCACAATCTCCAGTCTCTAATGCGGATCTTCGATTATATAGAGGTCATCGTCCAATATGGCATCCACTGGGTCTATGCCTGCTGTCAGAATTACGTCTCTGTTCTCTGTCGTCCTCTGGAGCTTCAGACACGGAAGATACTTGGGTCGCTAGAGTTAACGGCACGAATTTTATTGTCCCAGAACAAATTAAAAGACAACCTATAAATTTCTTTGATCAATTGGTTGATGTTTTTGATGGACGACTTCAGTGTCCTAATCTCCAGATCTCGTGTATCTGTAAACCGTCTGCACAACCGTTTTAGTCTTGTTAGAAGTCCACTTTTTTGTCTGTGAAGTGCGAAAATTGTCGCGTTACGGTACATGTCAGTTGCGTTACGTTCTTTGTATTTCCGTATTGTTCTGTTCATTGTTCGTAGAATCGTTTCGTCAATTTGTTCGTATCTGTCGATTTCAGACAGATTAGGTTCCTGTCATTTGGTGGGGATATACCATTTGAACGTAGTTCACGCAATAAGGCATTGGAGAAGCGTGGCCAGCGCACCTTACTGTAATTGTAAGTATGCACAGGCACATACTCATCCAACTCCATAAGCTCGTTCGGAAGTTGTATAACGGTGGCGAATCCGCATAGGTCACTGTCTTACTCGATCGTTCGTAAACAAATTCTTGGTAGTTGACCCACAGTGTCAGTAATTGTTAGTCTTGCGTCTTTCAGCAATAGATCCAGATAGGCACCGTTTCTTGGAAATGATGGCCTCTCTGTGGCTAGAAGATCGAGGCGATACTCAAGGTTGTATCGACCCATCCATTTATACAAATGGTTACCTCGAGGATTTTGTATTTGATTTCCCCAATCTATGTGTTTGGCTTTTAAATCACCAGCTAATATGTAAAAGTTTTCTTCCGAGCTCAATCTTAAGCATTCAAAAAGCTTTTCAAGCTCTGTTATAAACTGTGTGGGCTGAGGTGTTTCCGGTGCATAGCCAGCGATCACATACATTCGCTTCCCTTGTTGGAGATGAATGCATATGATGCATGCCTCTAACGTCCGCAATTTTCGTACATCACTATTATATATTACGTTATGACTAATGCCTTTACGTATAAAGATTGCGACGCCTCCTCCTTGAGTGGAGTTGGGTCGGTCTCTTCTTACGATATTGTAATTGTTGTTAGTCAATTTATGTTTCTGGTTAAGCTTAGTTTCGCTAGCCATAAACACATCTGGACTTATGTCTTTAAGCAATTGGAATAAATTCGCTCTACGTTCGGTCCTAATCAGTGAATTTACATTCACAGCTAGGATCTTAAAGGGCCTCTCCAGCAGCGCGCCCTTAACCTCTAAGTTGCGTTAAGCTCGGCAAAACAGAGTAGAGATAATCCACCCTAGTCGCTTGCTCCCTGATCTGGTTTTGGAGGACAGTCAACTGGCCCTGGATGGCCACAGAATGCCCATAATATCCGCCTGTGCCGCCTTAGGCACGGGGGCCTGTTGGGCGACCTTTGGTGTAGGCTGTACCATGCTTGCCCTTCCCGACGCCATCTGGGCGTACGAAATTTGGGGGTCGACGGGCGTTGTTGTAGGAGGGCGCACTGTTGGACGCTTTTTTAAACTGTTTTCTTTGCTGCTTTATTGTTCTTTATAAGCTGAAACTTCGGGCATCGGCGATAATTTGCGGGGTGTCCGTCGCCTCGGTAGAGTACACATTAAAGCTGGGTCCTATCTTCGACCCGTTCCTTCCCTAATTTGCATTCATCTGCATTGTGGTTCTCTCCACACTTAACGCAGCGTGACTGCATTTCGCAGTTTGCTGCGGCGTGGCCGAACCTTTGGTAGCGCATGCATATGTCGCCGCGCCTTTTTAATTTGTAACAAGTTACAACCTGGTAGTTGAGGACGGAGATACTCCTCAAACTATCCAGTTTGATGCTGGGTGAGAGTTGAACAAGGAAGAAGTCAGACTCCGCTTCTCCCGCCTAGCTCTAACTGTAGCGAACGGCTTGACCCCGATAAACTCGAGATCGTCATTCGCTTTTTGGCGGAGTTCACTTAAGAGCACCTGTGGTTCCGTGCAGGAATCTATGCCTTTCAAAAGGACCGTTTGAAACTTTTCGGTCTTAGGGGTGAAACTAAAGAATTCAGTAGTGGTTTCTTTTAGAAACGCTTTATTTTTTTTCTGCTGTTCCAGTGTGAAGCAATGGGTAGCATGCCTATCATTATTTAATCTTTTTATAGTAAAGTTTTGACCTATGGCCAACTTACACAGATTATGGCTGTGATTATGACTTTTCTGCTGGTGTTGATTCTGCTGCTGCTGTTTTTATTGCGGTTGTTTCTGGGCTTGTGTCTGCTGCTGTTGCTGTTGTTTTTGCCGTTGTTGTTTTGGCTGCTGCTGTGGCTGTTGTTTTTGTAATTGTTCTTTTTGCTGTTGTTGTTCTTGTTCCTCGAATTCTTTTAGTTGTTTCGCTCGGCGCGCTTCTTGGTTGGTCTTAACTTTGCTTTTCAAACTTTGGATTTCTGCCTCCAATGCTTCAATTTGAGCGACCATTCTTTATTCCTCGTCCTCCTCAGATGACGCCTCTGATGTGGAGATTTTCACGAAGGCAGTACTATCGCCTGTCGTGAAGTGCCCTTCTCCTTCCTCAGACATATATTCAATACCCTCTTCGGGTGAAGTGTCTAGCTGGGTTTGTCTTGCTGCCTCTGACGTCTCGTCAATATCCGACGTCTTCACCCCAGCTGGCAGCTTTGCTGAGGTGGCCGTGGATCTCCTCTTTACCAAATTTGGCGCGCACTTGATCCTCTTTCTGCGCTTCTGGTTACCATCGGATGATGTTGCCATTGTTGTTATTGCTGTTGATGTTGTTGCTGCAGAATCACTGCTTGTAAGTGGAACATCTTGCGATGTTCCCTCAGCTGATGCCATCGCTGGCCTCATTGGCCCTAGGACACCTTTCGATGCCCCGGTGCTTAAGCTCCTCCTCCTTTGCTCGCTTTCCCAACCAATAAAGTTTTCCACTTCACGGTTGTGAAAAAAAGCTTGCAAAGATCTGATGCCCGGCTTGGAATCGAACTAGCGACCCTCGGATTCTCGGTCGGCCACTCTACCACTGTGCTACTGCACCACTTGAGAAATTTTGATTTAATGTTACACTTAAACTCACACACGAAATTTAATTTGGAAAAAACTGGGAAGCCGAAAACGTGTTAACACCTCCGCAGTACGAGATCGACTGAGACGAAGTGGTGTACTTGCTTCCTTATTGTACATACCTTTGGTTCGATCGGACGAGTTCGGCCGATGACGTACGATCATAATTCGGACGATGTCTGATTAAGTGTACGCGAGCCGTAAGCCTCTGATTTTCTTCAAACTTGGTACCTACTTAAATGTTTTAGGTGATTGTCTCAAATATATTTTTGAATGGTTTTTTTTTAGCCCCGATAATAACATTACTTGCCATACTATTTTTTCTACCATCTTAATTATCTCGAAAACCGCAATAACGGTTGAGGTGGTGTACGTGTTCTCTTTGTTGTACATACGTTTGCTTCGATCGGACGAGTTCGGACGATGACGTCCGATCATAATTCGGACGATGACTGATTAAGGGTACGCGAGCCGTAAGCCTCTGAAACGATTTTCTTCAAAGTTGGTATATATGTACTTAAATGTTTAAGGTAATCGTCTCAAATATATTTTTTAATGTTTTTTTAGCCCCGAAAATAATAGTACTTGCCATATTATTTTTTCTACCATCTTAATTATCTCGAAAACGGCTGTAAAGATTTTGATAAAAAAAAGTGTGTGTGGTACTTATATTTTGTTATTAACGGTACTTGCCAAACAAGCATGTTTTATTTTCGACTTTCTCATAAACGGCTCTACGCATTTTGATCAAAAATTTTATATGGGAGGTCCCACGAATTATAAATAATACCCCATACCAAAATTTTCGCAAAATTAGTCATTTCTATTTTTGACAAAATAGAAACATTTTTTTTTTGGAAAATTCAATATATTTCAAAAACGATACTATCTGAAATTTAGTTTTTTAATTTATAATATTAAAAATTTTAAAGTGCCACACCAAGTGTTTTTTAGAAAAAAAAAATAAAGAAATTTTGTACCTATAGTGTTGAGCAAAATAATAAGTGCGAAAAAGAATGCTTGAAAGCTTTAATTTTCGTAAGAAAGAGTGAAACAAGTGGCTTATAAGAAATGTCGCAACATCTTTATCTCAGAACATGGTCACAAATGCCTTAAAATGGACCAGCCATCCAGAATCCCGAGGAATACCATAGAAAAACAACTAAAACCACTGATCGACAGATTACAAGAGCTGTTAGGCTAGGCACGCACAGGCATTTTTCCGAAACGAAATAGTTTAATAACTAGTTGAACGATGATGGCGAACATAAACAACTTAAAAATCAATCAACGAGATAAACCAACGCACAGACAATTTGTTGGTTTAATGTGGGCGCAGTTAAATATAGTTCGGTGTGATACAAAATGAAGAACTTATTTGGGACGATCGTTCGATTTGTGCCAAAGCACAAACTTTCAAGTTGCTCGAATCGCGGATTGAATAGTTTGTACATGTGTGCGCACTCTCATATAAGTCCATGGTATTCACTTCAGCCACCAACTTATAGTTGTGCGATCCTAGCATTAAGAACAACCCATAACAATTTTTCAAGCGTTTTTGATAATTTTTTTAGCACACGCCTTTTATTTTGCACACGACTGTATATACAAAATTAAGTAAGAAACGACTAAAAATATATTTAACCGTTTCTATTAAGAATACTTTGCATACGGTGTGATCGAACATGAGAGCAAGTACATGCAATCTAGTCGTGCATTTTATTTCTGTTTCAGTGACAGAACATACAATTATTTATCTGGGTACGGGTAGCATATGTATTTACATATGTAAGTCATTTTTTTTTGTTAGGTAATAATATAGTAGAAATTGAAGTCAGTCTTATTGAGCATATTAAATGCTTTTTATATTGGAGGTCCCACGAATTATAAATAATACCCCATACCAACATTTTCGAAAAATTAGTATTTCTATTTTTGAAAAAATAGATACATTTTTTCTTTGGAAAATTCAATATATTTCAAAAACTGGTGGATGATACTTTCTGAAATTTAGTTTTTAAATTTAGAATATTAAAAATTTTAAATTGCCAGACCAAGTTTTTTTAGAAAAAAAAATAAAGAAATTTTGTACCTAGTGTTGAGCAAAATAATAAGTGCGAAGAAGAATGCTTGAAAGCTTTTTTTTCTTAAGAAAGAGTGAAACAAGTGGCTTATAAGATATGTCGCAACATCTTTATCTCAGACTATGGTCACAAATGCCTTAAAATGGACCAGCCATCCAGAATCCCGAGGAATACCATAGAAAAACAACTAAAATGCAATTTTTCCGAAACGAAATAGTTTAATAACTAGTTGAACGATGATGGCGCACATAAGCAACTTCAAAATCAATCAACGAGATAAACCAACAAACAGACAATTTGTTGGTTTAATGTGCGCGCAGTTAAATATGGTTCGGTGTGATACAAAATGAAGAACTTATTTGGGAAGATCGTTCGATTTGTGCCAAAGCATAAACTTTTAAATTGCTCGAATCGCGGACTGAATAGTTTTTTGCATGTACGGGCACTCTCATATATTTCCTTGGTATTCACTTCAGCCACCAAAGTGTTGCAAAACTTATAGTTACATGTGCGCGCCTGGCCTTATGAACAACCCAACATTTACATTTTTTCAAACGTTTTTGATGATTTTTTAGCACACACCTATTATTTTGCACACGACTGTATATACAAAATTAAGTAAGAAACGACTAAAAATATATTTAACCGTTTCTATTAAGAATACTTTGCATACGATGTGATCGAACATGAGAGCAAGTACGTGCACTTCACTCGTGCATTTTATTTCTGTTTCAGTGAGAGAACATACAATTATTTATTTGGGTACGGGTAGCATATGTATCTACATATGTAAATCATTTTTTTGTTAGGTAATAATATAGTAGAAATTGAAGTCAGTCTTATTGAGCATATTAGATGCTTTTACTCATATTAAAAAATATATTAAATGCTTGAGAAGCAACGCTTGCACGGGTCTGGTATTACATATAAGGAATAAATGTCGCATAACTTTACCCGAAATAAGCAGTGCAAGTAGTGAAGTCTTGCACTGCTTGTTTTTTTGAGGCAATTTGAGGCATAAGGTGCGCTCGTACCATCCTTGCGAGTCTATCTGAGTAAACAAAAAAGTAAGTTGACCTTGTCTTGTGTACAAGCAAAATAAGAAATATTTTTGTATTTTATTGTTTTATAGAAATAAATAATACCTGTTCAATGTAACCTTTAAAAGTGATTCGAACAAAAAATCTAAGGTTATACTGACGTAGTACCAACGCAATTATAACAGTCTTTAAACTGCCTCATCTTTTTGCATTAATGCGCTCTCAGTGCTAGTAACCAACTTCACTCTAATTAGTTTGTAGCAGCGCTCTTGGGATCACTGATCTCTATAATGTAATGTTTTATAGAGAACAGTCCTTTTACAAAAGCGAATCAATTTAAACAAAATAACACTAAACTTACCTTCAAGAGTAGGTTCCAATGCATCTTGGCTATCGTCAATTTCAATCAAATCAACAATTCTCTCTGTAGATTTCTCAGAATTGTTATTATCTTCATTCATATTGTCATCAGTTTTTTCATTAATTTCTTGATTTTCATCTTGGCACCGATTTGGCTCAATATCTTGACTAGGGTCATTTATATCAGTAATTGTTTGGTTTTGTGTTTGTTCCTGTTCTTTTTCACGGTTATTACTGCTCACTGGCCCATTCTGCTGATCCGCATTTGCGTTGTCGTCACCATCATCCTCACCATAGAATTCTCGAAACTGCGTTTGTGGATCATATAATCCGATTACTTGGAGCAGCTCAGCACTTTCAATTAGTGTTCTTAGTTCAGCTTGATTGATACAAGTTTGTCCGCGGTACATGAAGTCAATAAGGGACTTTAAAATATGCCATTTCACACCAATTGGTATTATAACGATGGGATGTTCTTTTGGGTGTTCCATTAGAAGTTCTTCAAAGAGTGGGGATGCCGCAGCTAGGACTAAACGATGGCATTGAAATCTATGACCATCACAGGCGAGGGTTACATCAATGAGACTTTCGTTTACTAGGAGCTGCGTGTTTTTTAATTAATTGTAATTTTTTTTTAAGGAAAATGTTGTATTTTAAATTACTTACCCTATTGATAGCACTGTCCAGATTCGTCATATGGACGTTTGAACGAACATAAAATTGTGGAACCCGCATTTTGTTTTTTGAATTCCTTAAAATTTCTCGACCATTTTTCTACATAAAACACACATTTAAGGAATTTAGTTAAATGATGACATGGACTTAATTGGGTACTATTTATCGACTTTAAAAAAATATCGATTCAAGAAAAGTCGTTTGACATATGCTGCCTATTAATGAAAATTCGATTTCAAAAATATCGATGGACCAAAATCTCGATAAGTAAGAAAATTTATTTGGAAAACTACTTTTAAAATAAGTAACATAGTCCCAGAGTAGACAGGCCAACCTCACGGGTTCCAAGGGACGTAAATTCATTTTTAGATCCTGTCCCGCTATTACAACTCCGCTGCTCAGTTTAAGCTATTTTCATGTAAATATAAAAATCAACATTTTTGCCAACAGTCAACAATTTATTATTTTCATTACAATAAAATCCTCTGGTTGGAAAATTGCAGTTTTTTTTAATTAATTGAAGCAAAGCGTACGTCCCAAAGTTTATAGGATTCTAAATATACACCGGCATCATCCATCATCATAAATGTAATGTATTTTTAAATTGTAATTTTTATAATTTATTCTCAGCCAAAATCTCTGATCCGACGTCTTTTTAGTTTGGAAATTTAAAGTTTTTTAAGGTAACCTTTTAGACTTAGAAATAACCTTACGAGTCTACTTAAAAACGCCCAAAGCAATCAAATAAAAACTTTCTCACCCCTTAATCGAGGATAATTAAAGCCCATTTCGAAAGCTACACCAAGTTAAGCCCTTATAGCAGATACCTTTAAGTATGTGTACATACATTAGCCATTATCATATTTATTGGATACAATGTATGGTTCAGTTCAGTCATATTGTAGTAAAGAAGCAAACAAAAAAAATTATCGAGTTCACCTGGGACCGGATTTTAAGAAAGAAAACAAAACAATTAATGCCGCGAACATAGTTCTTGGGAATCAACAACAAAATAAGAAAGTAGGTAGGTGTATTCAACCCTTCAACAAATTGAGACACAGAAGTAACCTACCATTTAAAAAAACAGTTTCAATTGCAATACATCTCATGTTATACATACATGTGTATCAGTAATTTTTTTCGTCGCCAAATAATGTAATACAAAAATTAGAAAAACTGAAAACTCCTTTTAGTCTTTATCAGCGTTAGAACTTCAATCGGAGCAAATTTGCTCCACTTTTATGGGAATAAATTCACCCCAACGCTACAATTTTTCGAAATTTATTCCCTTTTTCCACACAGGAAAGTTTGTTTACTCAAACAAGGTACCAGACAACATTGGAAGGCTTGAAATTATATTTTTTTTGTAAGTTAATCTTTTTCATGTTTCAGTATCATTATATTTGTTGGCATGTTATATTTGTTTGTCAAGGATAGCATGAATACTTTGAAATTCTTTGATAAATTTAGTTCATTTAGTCGTCGTCTTGTAAATAATACTCAGCCATTTTTTTTTATTTTCATATGTATGTACAATATTTTACTGAAGTAGTTATTTAATAATAAAATCTACTCCGGAAATTTAACATTTGCTTCATTTTTTTTTTTAAATTTGCTCCTAATTTTTATGACTGAGATTCGAACCCTGGGTTTTATACATAATTGGTAGGTGGGTAGGTATGTCGAATTAATGCTTTATCCCCCGTCCATTGGACCTGGAGAACGTATTTGTTTTTAGGAAAGAATTTACAAAAAAACCCAAACAACACAATGTTTTAATTTATCAGATATTACTTAACAAGAAAACTAGACACACTTGAGTTTTGTTGCATAAATAAACAAATATATATCATATATTTATATGCACTCCCCGCGAGATTTACAGTTTAACTAAACACAACTTTAACCACTGAGAAAAATGATAATTGAGACCACAAGCAAAGCACGGACTCGAGGGTCGAGGAAAACAACGCACACTCGAATATCAAAAAGGGAAAAATAGGTATAACAATTAAAACAGTGGGCCAGTGCGCAGTTCATTTTTCATTTACATTCTATTCTTGTATGATTTTTTTTGGTTTTTCCGATACTACGAGTTACGAGATTTTGAATTTTGGCTGTTTTTTTTTTTTTTGAAGAACTGGAGGAAGAATAGTGATGTCACTAAGAAAAATTGAAAATACATACCTACATAGGTTGCAAAGTGAAAAAAAAACTGATGTGCAATGTGGTTGTGCTGTTGGTGAGGAAACGCAGTCGGATTCTTTGTAATTAAGGTTATTCGTGCAGCATCGTAACCTTTCCGATGTCGTAAAATTGTACAGTTTCCTAAAAATGACTGCCCTAAACCTGATTGCGTAAATCATTTCGCAAATGAGTAACCTGTCCATTAAATATCAAACAATAGCAGTGTTTTATTGGGAAATTTATCCATAGTCAATTTAATCCGTAGAATCATTTTACATACAACATAGCTAGTATCTCTACGGTCGATAAAAAGCTTAATTGAAAGACTACGTGGATGAATGGTTGAAGTTTATTCGAGTCTCGAATTTGATTTTTTTTAGTTTTGGTGGTACGATTGATATATACCTAACCTAGTTGAATTGAAACTCAATGGGTGTGTTCATAGAGCAGTTATAAGTTTTAATTTCTATTTCACAGAGAAGTCGATCTTTTTGATTGTTTTTTTAGTAAGCCAGTTTATATTTCTATAATCGCAGATAAGTCCATTGTTTAATAAACAATATAAGCTGTTCCTCTGAAAACTTATTACATATTAATATAAAATTGGGAATAAATAGAAGAAGAAAACGCAAATAATACCTACATATTATTTTTGTTTTTGGTTTAGTGGACTGTGTGGGATTAAGTCAAATTGAAATACTTTATGACTTTTAGTCCAAAATGCGTTTCGCCCGGACACGATAGTTGGGCTCATCAGTTAGATGCTATCGTGCCGCTCTAAGACGCACTATTTTTCGGTCGATGACTACCAACTCTTAATAAAATTTTCAGCACATACATGCTGAAAATTATATTTTTCTAGGGGAATTTGGTCAAATTCATGCACCCAGGAATATATGTATGTTACGCCCGTGGTCTGGCTAGTGGTAAATAAATAGAAGAAGAAAACGCAAATAATACCTACATATTATTTTTGTTTTTGGTTTAGTGGACTGTGTGGGATTAAGTCAAATTGAAATACTTTATGACTTTTAGTCCAAAATGCGTTTCGCCCGGACACGATAGTTGGGCTCATCAGTTAGATGCTATCGTGCCGCTCTAAGACGCACTATTTTTCGGTCGATGACTACCAACTCTTAATAAAATTTTCAGCACATACATGCTGAAAATTATATTTTTCTAGGGGAATTTGGTCAAATTCATGCACCCAGGAATATATGTATGTTACGCCCGTGGTCTGGCTAGTGGTAAATAAATAGAAGAAGAAAATGCAAATAATACCTACATATTATTTTTGTTTTTGGTTTAGTGGACTGTGTGGGATTAAGTCAAATTGAAATACTTTATGACTTTTAGTCCAAAATGCGTTTCGCCCGGACACGATAGTTGGGCTCATCAGTTAGATGCTATCGTGCCGCTCTAAGACGCACTATTTTTCGGTCGATGACTACCAACTCTTAATAAAATTTTCAGCACATACATGCTGAAAATTATATTTTTCTAGGGGAATTTGGTCAAATTCATGCACCCAGGAATATATGTATGTTACGCCCGTGGTCTGGCTAGTGGTAAATAAATAGAAGAAGAAAACGCAAATAATACCTACATATTATTTTTGTTTTTGGTTTAGTGGACTGTGTGGGATTAAGTCAAATTGAAATACTTTATGACTTTTAGTCCAAAATGCGTTTCGCCCGGACACGATAGTTGGGCTCATCAGTTAGATGCTATCGTGCCGCTCTAAGACGCACTATTTTTCGGTCGATGACTACCAACTCTTAATAAAATTTTCAGCACATACATGCTGAAAATTATATTTTTCTAGGGGAATTTGGTCAAATTCATGCACCCAGGAATATATGTATGTTACGCCCGTGGTCTGGCTAGTGGTAAATAAATAGAAGAAGAAAACGCAAATAATACCTACATATTATTTTTGTTTTTGGTTTAGTGGACTGTGTGGGATTAAGTCAAATTGAAATACTTTATGACTTTTAGTCCAAAATGCGTTTCGCCCGGACACGATAGTTGGGCTCATCAGTTAGATGCTATCGTGCCGCTCTAAGACGCACTATTTTTCGGTCGATGACTACCAACTCTTAATAAAATTTTCAGCACATACATGCTGAAAATTATATTTTTCTAGGGGAATTTGGTCAAATTCATGCACCCAGGAATATATGTATGTTACGCCCGTGGTCTGGCTAGTGGTAAATAAATAGAAGAAGAAAACGCAAATAATACCTACATATTATTTTTGTTTTTGGTTTAGTGGACTGTGTGGGATTAAGTCAAATTGAAATACTTTATGACTTTTAGTCCAAAATGCGTTTCGCCCGGACACGATAGTTGGGCTCATCAGTTAGATGCTATCGTGCCGCTCTAAGACGCACTATTTTTCGGTCGATGACTACCAACTCTTAATAAAATTTTCAGCACATACATGCTGAAAATTATATTTTTCTAGGGGAATTTGGTCAAATTCATGCACCCAGGAATATATGTATGTTACGCCCGTGGTCTGGCTAGTGGTAAATAAATAGAAGAAGAAAACGCAAATAATACCTACATATTATTTTTGTTTTTGATTTAGTGGACTGTGTGGGATTAAGTCAAATTGAAATACTTTATGACTTTTAGTCCAAAATGCGTTTCGCCCGGACACGATAGTTGGGCTCATCAGTTAGATGCTATCGTGCCGCTCTAAGACGCACTATTTTTCGGTCGATGACTACCAACTCTTAATAAAATTTTCAGCACATACATGCTATGTGCTGAAAATTTTATTAAGAGTTGGTAGTCATCGACCGAAAAATAGTGCGTCTTAGAGCGGCACGATAGCATCTAACTGATGAGCCCAACTATCGTGTCCGGGCGAAACGCATTTTGGACTAAAAGTCATAAAGTATTTCAATTTGACTTAATCCCACACAGTCCACTAAACCAAAAACAAAAATAATATGTAGGTATTATTTGCGTTTTCTTCTTCTATTTATTTACCACTAGCCAGACCACGGGCGTAACATACATATATTCCTGGGTGCATGAATTTGACCAAATTCCCCTAGAAAAATATAATTTTCAGCATGTATGTGCTGAAAATTTTATTAAGAGTTGGTAGTCATCGACCGAAAAATAGTGCGTCTTAGAGCGGCACGATAGCATCTAACTGATGAGCCCAACTATCGTGTCCGGGCGAAACGCATTTTGGACTAAAAGTCATAAAGTATTTCAATTTGACTTAATCCCACACAGTCCACTAAACCAAAAACAAAAATAATATGTAGGTATTATTTGCGTTTTCTTCTTCTATTTATTTACCACTAGCCAGACCACGGGCGTAACATACATATATTCCTGGGTGCATGAATTTGACCAAATTCCCCTAGAAAAATATAATTTTCAGCATGTATGTGCTGAAAATTTTATTAAGAGTTGGTAGTCATCGACCGAAAAATAGTGCGTCTTAGAGCGGCACGATAGCATCTAACTGATGAGCCCAACTATCGTGTCCGGGCGAAACGCATTTTGGACTAAAAGTCATAAAGTATTTCAATTTGACTTAATCCCACACAGTCCACTAAACCAAAAACAAAAATAATATGTAGGTATTATTTGCGTTTTCTTCTTCTATTTATTTACCACTAGCCAGACCACGGGCGTAACATACATATATTCCTGGGTGCATGAATTTGACCAAATTCCCCTAGAAAAATATAATTTTCAGCATGTATGTGCTGAAAATTTTATTAAGAGTTGGTAGTCATCGACCGAAAAATAGTGCGTCTTAGAGCGGCACGATAGCATCTAACTGATGAGCCCAACTATCGTGTCCGGGCGAAACGCATTTTGGACTAAAAGTCATAAAGTATTTCAATTTGACTTAATCCCACACAGTCCACTAAACCAAAAACAAAAATAATATGTAGGTATTATTTGCGTTTTCTTCTTCTATTTATTTACCACTAGCCAGACCACGGGCGTAACATACATATATTCCTGGGTGCATGAATTTGACCAAATTCCCCTAGAAAAATATAATTTTCAGCATGTATGTGCTGAAAATTTTATTAAGAGTTGGTAGTCATCGACCGAAAAATAGTGCGTCTTAGAGCGGCACGATAGCATCTAACTGATGAGCCCAACTATCGTGTCCGGGCGAAACGCATTTTGGACTAAAAGTCATAAAGTATTTCAATTTGACTTAATCCCACACAGTCCACTAAACCAAAAACAAAAATAATATGTAGGTATTATTTGCGTTTTCTTCTTCTATTTATTTACCACTAGCCAGACCACGGGCGTAACATACATATATTCCTGGGTGCATGAATTTGACCAAATTCCCCTAGAAAAATATAATTTTCAGCATGTATGTGCTGAAAATTTTATTAAGAGTTGGTAGTCATCGACCGAAAAATAGTGCGTCTTAGAGCGGCACGATAGCATCTAACTGATGAGCCCAACTATCGTGTCCGGGCGAAACGCATTTTGGACTAAAAGTCATAAAGTATTTCAATTTGACTTAAAATTGGGAATGTTAAATTAATTTATTAGTTTATTATTTAATTATAACTGCTCATAACATAATATCTTAACTATTAAACAAATTACTATTAGATTTATTTATATTTTGAATTTAAACCAATGTTAAGCTATCACTTTTTATGAGAGAATATCTCTTAAAGTGTATAGCATATCGAAAATAAAAAAAATTAAAGTGTAAATGAAAGTTTTTGCAATTTTTGGTACATGTAAATCCCTCTAAATATCTGCATCTTTTATTTTTATAACAGATCAAACGCAAAATCGACCTTTTTGGTTAAAAAGAACGCGGAAAATGGTCCGGGATTAAAAAATCAATGACCCATGACCTTATTGGTTGAAAAAGAAACGATACTATCGAAAATAGGTAATTTTGCTGATTTAAAAAAAATCAATCCGACATTTTGTAATTGTATTGGCATATCGCACTTCATTCCGAATTTAAATTGTTCATTAGTATTTCGTTAGCGTAATTTAACAAAATGAATTCTTCTTTGACAAGTAATTAGACGTAAACATACATTACGTGTGTATGTAAAAATTAAAAGAAATGTGTACTGCAGAGCAAGTGTATCCTAGTATAGTAAAGTTGTTTATTTTTGTTTAACAAAAATGTATGTTTGTTGGGAAGTTTTTTAATATGCACGTTTTTGATGAAATTTGGTAGGTAGATGTTCGATTAACTGAATTAAAATCATTATTATTTATGGCAAAGGTTTCAACGCAGCGCTTATGTCTTGTTCAAAAATTATTTTTTTTCGACATGTCGCTCCATGGGCATGGATTTTTTTTGCATCCATTGATGGCTAACTATGGACATTGTCTGAAAAAATCTCATAGAGGCCTACAAATACACGTGCGATACCTTACAATAGTTACCCTTAAAAATAAAATAATGATCTAATATAGGTTGGGACAGTCTCCGGCCCCAGCTGAAGCCAAAGGCACAAAGTTTAGTGGGATAGAGTCCCCGGGGCTGGTCGAAACCACAGGCACAAAGTTTAGTGCGATAGAGTCCCTGGCCCTGGTCAAAACCAAAGGCACAAAGTTTAGTGGGATAGACTCCCCCCAACTAACATTTTAGCTTGTAGTAGGCTATATACAAGCTTTTCCTAGCTTGCATATTAACAACAGAAGGCCTTATGCAATTCATTTTGGCGCACATTCTGCAAGCTATTACTTGCATATGAACATCTGTCACAAGCCATATGGAAACAAATAGCTATTATATTAAATAGCTGGTATATAGCCTCCATCTGCAGGCTATATGGAAACAAATAGCTTGTATAAGGCCTACTTCTGCAAGCTATATGGCAACAATTAGCATGTATAAGACAACTGCTTATCTGAAATGTATAGAATTTAATTCAATTTTAAAAATTTCAATTTATTTACATACATGATTTTTCCGGTATTTGAACTCAGGACCTTTCGATAGCCGCCCGAGCAGTCTGCCACTACGCCACCTAATAATATACGAGTGGAATATACAAACTTTGATGAGTTGATACATCGCGTGCTTTTACGTTATAATAATTATTTTGCGTTCGCCCAATGAATGTCATTGTGCGTTGGCGATTGGTAAAATTCCATTCTTTGCATTTCTTAAAAAAAATAATATTTTAATCTCTATATTTTGTAGTCATGTGTATTTAATTGAATATTCTAGGTATGTGTACAGTGTGTAAAAACAAGTTTTGCAAACAATTTTCACCAGATTTAGGTACATACGACGTAAGTATCTTAAAATTATTATAATCGCAAAAGCTCTTTATTTTACAGCTTTTATTATTCTTTATTATACTTTCATTTCATTTACAATTTCGAACAAAAAGTATTTTATTTTATTATTCATATTGCATTAACTCCATTTTCATAAAAAAAAAAGTTGTGTGTAAATAGGATTCGAACATAGGTAGTACTTTCTGATAATATTAGAATGAATATTTCTTTCAGAAAATAGTTTTACATAATAAATAACCACTTAAAATTATTTTTACCAAAATTATATTTAATTTTTTTTTGTGACAAAAAACACTTTTTTTGACAAAAAAAAACCCTTTTTTTATAAAAAACACATTCTTTTTAAGGAAAAAAAATTTTAGAAAAAAATTGCTTTATCAACAAAAATAAACCCACTTTTTCGAGTTTAAAGAGAAAAATATGTCCATTTTGACAAATTTGTTTTTCGTATCGTGCGATACATCGATATAAAGGTGTCATTCCCAACATCACGAATATTCAATTTGTAAGTCGCTACGGCCGGCGCGCTCTTAATTTAGACGGAAATCGAATTTAAATAAAATAAAATGCACGACTGGATCATACGAACTTGCTCCTGCAGCTAACAACTTTAATGTAGCTAACCATTGAGGCTGTTTAGTAGGTATGTAGACTAGTTATCTTATGCAGGTTCAAGTCCGATGTAGGTAAGATTACCTTGATTCTTAGTATAATGAATTTCCGAATGGAAATAGGTACCTACAAATAATGTGTATTTATATTACATTATGGATTTTAATTAATTATAGGTAGGAGGATAATAAGAAGAACCTACATACATAGATGGAACTTAGGTATGTAAATATAGACACAAAATATACAAGTGAAGGATGTAGGTGGGTGGTAGCTTATGCATATAACTTTATAATTTGGGTGCAATTTACATAATATTTATGTGATCTTTACATATATATATATATATAAATGTATGAGGGCCTACATAGTACATAATGCATGTATGTATTCAGTGACGCGCGCAAAAATGCGTGAAGTTAAATATAATTAGGAAGAAATAAAAGGATTATACTCATAATAAAATCTTTTGTGATTACTTAGTTGTTATATTTTGAGGGAAAACAAAAATGCCATTTAGATTCCTGGATAGATAAAAATATATCAAAAAAAAATTCAAAAATCGTTGGAGCGGTTTTTTTTTAAATTAATTTTGAGTGTATAAAATTTTAAAAACAATTTTAGAAACAAAATTGAGATGCCATTTTGAAGGCTATATTAATATACATATATAATTCAAATTAAAAAAAAATTCAGTGACTGGTTTTCGAAAATTACTTATTTTTAAAAATTCGAAATTTTTTTTTTTTTGAAAATTCGAGTGTGCAGTTTTATTAACACTTTTAGGGAGAGTTTGCATAAAAAATTATTTAAATCGGGCCATCCAATAGTGAGAAAATTTAAAATATGTAAAGTGGTTCTATGGAAAGTACCGTTAATAAGTACGCTAAAAAAATATTTTTATACTTAAAAGTGGACTGTACTTATTTAAGACACACATTATTTCTAAAATTCCGTTTCCGAGAAATAAATATTTTCTTATCGGTTTTTTTTAAATTTGTATGGGCGCGGCGGTACCGTAATGTTTTTTATTTTAGGAAAATAATTTTTTAACTATTCAGGATAATGTCAAGAACTTCCAAATACGAAGTTTCGAATAAATCTATTCAGCCGTTTTTGAAATTTTGAGTTTTCAAAAAAAATTTTTTTGAAAAATTATGTTTTACAACAGTGATTAAGCTTTCTAGGAGCTTCTGAGTAAAGAATTTCAAAAAAATCAAATTAACCGTTTCCCAAAAAATCGGCAACCAAAATAAATGTTTCTACTAGATGTAACAAAACTAACATTTTTTTCCAAAAAAAAATTATCAAGAGGTACCTTTCCATTCATTAATAAACTGATGTTTTGGCCAAAAAAGAAATGTATTGGAGCTATACTGTTAGTTGTCGCCTTAAAAAAAAGTGAAAAAACGTGTGGGCATATTACCGAAAAACAATATGTACTGTTTAGGCTGCAGGCTCGAGGACAGACAGACAGACGGAATTGCGGGACCCACTTTTTGGTGTTCTCTATGATCGTGATGTCATGTTTGATTGTTAGAATTTTTTTTTTATTTTTACCAATACATAACTTGCCTTACAGTACCTATAATCGCAAGTAAAAATGTGATATCAAATACTTTTTCAAAACTAATGGTGGAATTTCCATGACGTAAAAATTAACTTACAACAATATAAAACACACAATCCATACAAGTGCACGTGCTATAACTTGCATAAGATGGATATATACAATATAAATCTTGTATAAGATGGCTGTATACAAGCTACCTACAACCTTGTATAAGACGGCTACATGCAAGCTATCTACAAATGCACATCTTTAGCTTGCATAAGATGGCTATATACAAGCTATAGCTTGTATAAGATGGCTATATACAAGCTACCTTGCTATAGCTTGCATAAGATGGCTACATACAAGCTATTAGCTTGTATAAGATGGCTATATACAAGCTATTAGCTTGTATAAGATGGCTATATACAAGCCATCTTGCTATAGCTTGCATAAGATGGCTATATACAAGCTATTAGCCTGCGAAATTCTCAAAATCGTACCTACTGCAAGCTAAATTGTTAGTTGGGCTGCCATGTTCGAAACCACAGGCACAAAGTTTACAACAGAAAGCCAAAAAATCACGAAGCTCATAACTAGTGCATCACGCACTCGGTAGTGTGCTTCTAGGTGCTCCCCTTATGTTCACAGGATTGGTACATGCAACACCCAAGGCATGTTAATGTTTTTCCGTACCAGTTACCTCCGCTTGATACATTTTCCGTAATAAGTGAATGTGAACTTATGGCGTGATGCTTAACTTGATGGCAATGTTCTCCTTTCACTATACATCGTATGGTCACGTGTCTGCTTGCTGGCGATGCTCTGCAAATCCGCTCCTTGGCAGTTATATGAAATGTTGAAGTGGCAGTTAGCTCGTCGATCAATGCAATTTGTGGTGGATATTGGAATGTCGATTTTTTGGTTAGGTTTAGTTTCTATATACTCTGAAATAATTAAACTCATGAAAATTAAAGGGGAAATCTAAAATCTAAGTGGAGAAATCAATTTAAACCACGTGTAGTTTGTAGAGTCCGTTCAAATATTAGAAGAAACATAAAGAAACACAAATATCGCCAATAATTTCGTTTAATCGTGTGAAACGTACGGAAGATTTTTATAGCAAATCAAAAAAATGCCCTGTGTAAAAGTGGGATTTTGACCTACTCTGCGAACAAACCCATTCAGATATCATTTCCTTTCTATTGGTGCAAAATGAATGTTCAAATTTAAAATTGCAAATGCAGAAAAAAGGAAAACAAGAAATAGGCTTGCAACATAAATTAAATATTAATACATTTTTCTACTTTCTATTTTATATTAATAAAAGCTAATTATTGGTCATAATTTTAATTTTTTTTTTAATTTTATTTATTTTAATTTTATTTTATTAATAATAATATAGCTGCATAAATAGATTTCTCTAATATATAATTTGTTTAATATATATTAAAATTAAGTAGCTATAATTTTACTTTGTCAAAGACTCTTTCATTACTTGTGACTGCTGTCAGGTGTACCATTTTTGCAAAAATAAAAGCAAGGCTACCGCCGATTGGTTTTTTTTTGCGAATTACTTACGGTACAATGGATAGATTCCCAATAAAACACAGCTATTTGCAAATTTAACTTTAATTTTTTTTATAATCTACACGCGCTCAATGCATTATACTACCATTTAAATGTTTCTGCACAGCGCGGGCGTGAGCTTAAGGAAGAGAAATAAGGATAGGAAAGGTGTGTTTCGCGATGTTCTCAGAATGCAGGTGGTTGTTGTCTCAGATTTTATCTTCAGGGATGGCGGGTAAACTAATGCGGGGAAATTTTCGTGTCTTATTTATCTATGTAGTTTATAATTCGCATTATTTTTTTATTCTTTGTTATATTTATCGGCATACTAGATTTACCCAATCACCATGTTTTTAGTGCTATGAATAAACAGCTTGTAATAAGTAAACCAGCAAGTCAATGCTCGAAATTTATTTTAGAATTGGTTTGTAATGGAAAAAGAAGAGGACATAGACTACGACAGGGATCGAACCTGTGACCATTAGGTTGAAAACCTATCGCACCACGGCCACCCCCAAGTAGACGGAAACTGCTTATGCCTGACACCCAATAGATAAACGGTGTCAGTTGTACAATATTGTGGTTCAGCCTGGGTTCAATATTTAAAATCGGTTTAACTTCTATGAAGAGCCAGATGTACAAACGGGTCCAATATTTGATACGTTATTTAGGAATACAAAAAAAATAAACATTTGCATGAAACGTCAATTTATGGCAAGGCTTTCAACAGCGCTCATGTCTTTTTCAAAAAGTAGTTTTTTTCGACATGTCACTGGATGGACAATATGATGACTTTGAATGCCCAACAATACAATAGATATGAGTACATGAAATACCTTGTTATAGTATTTTTGATTGAATTAAACGTAATATTAAAAAACTTAATAAAGATTGATAGAATAGAATAGAATGTGGACTTTATTTATAACATAATAGCATTTACATACAAAGTAATTATTATTATAAGTCTTGTTTAGACCTGGTTTTGTAACCGTCGGTCAGATTGACAAAAATAATGAAAAATTCAATAAAGCATGATTTATAAATTATGAACAAAGAATTTCAAAAACTAATTAATTGAACAATTTAAAGAAAAGTTATAAATTTTACTAGGTTAAGAACGGAGTATTTGAAATGCATAATGTTATATATTTAAAAATTTTCTGACAAAATCCTCTGTCTGTAAGCGAAGGCAGATTTGATGAAGCTGTACAGTTTATCCCAGACATTAGAACCGTTCAGAATACATACAACGTCTTCTCTTTCAATATAATTTGTGCCGAAAACAAGTCTCCGATGTTCTCTAAGGATTGGACACGAACCCAAAAAATGAAAAATGTCTTCTCTTTCCTTTGTGTTACATAACTCACATTGAAGAGACAGGTCTGATCTGTGTGGTATAAAATTTAGGTTAACCATTTCTCCTCTCGAACGGAAAATTGTAGATATCAATTCTGTTGAGTTTTTGTCATGGAAATAGTTTGCTGCGACAATATTGAACTGAAGCTTTATATAGTACTCCCTGTATTGAGATGCTCTTGCCTGATTTATACATTCCTCACGATGAATTGTGTCCACTTTTGATAAAATCGGTTTAACTTCTATGAAGAGCCAGATGTACAAACGGGTCCAATATTTGATACGTTATTTAGGAATACAAAAAAAATAAACATTTGCATGAAACGTCAATTTATGGCAAGGCTTTCAACAGCGCTCATGTCTTTTTCAAAAAGTAGTTTTTTTCGACATGTCACTGGATGGACAATATGATGACTTTGAATGCCCAACAATACAATAGATATGAGTACATGAAATACCTTGTTATAGTATTTTTGATTGAATTAAACGTAATATTAAAAAACTTAATAAAGATTGATAGAATAGAATAGAATGTGGACTTTATTTATAACATAATAGCATTTACATACAAAGTAATTATTATTATAAGTCTTGTTTAGACCTGGTTTTGTAACCGTCGGTCAGATTGACAAAAATAATGAAAAATTCAATAAAGCATGATTTATAAATTATGAACAAAGAATTTCAAAAACTAATTAATTGAACAATTTAAAGAAAAGTTATAAATTTTACTAGGTTAAGAACGGAGTATTTGAAATGCATAATGTTATATATTTAAAAATTTTCTGACAAAATCCTCTGTCTGTAAGCGAAGGCAGATTTGATGAAGCTGTACAGTTTATCCCAGACATTAGAACCGTTCAGAATACATACAACGTCTTCTCTTTCAATATAATTTGTGCCGAAAACAAGTCTCCGATGTTCTCTAAGGATTGGACACGAACCCAAAAAATGAAAAATGTCTTCTCTTTCCTTTGTGTTACATAACTCACATTGAAGAGACAGGTCTGATCTGTGTGGTATAAAATTTAGGTTAACCATTTCTCCTCTCGAACGGAAAATTGTAGATATCAATTCTGTTGAGTTTTTGTCATGGAAATAGTTTGCTGCGACAATATTGAACTGAAGCTTTATATAGTACTCCCTGTATTGAGATGCTCTTGCCTGATTTATACATTCCTCACGATGAATTGTGTCCACTTTTGATAAAATGGTGTTGAGAGTTTTTTTAAGATCGAAAAAGGTTTATTGTTTCTCCGACAGTTTCAGAAAGGGTTGACCAGGTTTTAAGCAAATTAAGTTTATTTACGACTAGATGATTTAAAATCTTCTTGACTAGCCTCGAGGAATCCATTTGAAAATTTCTTAAAATGTAGTCAAAGTAAATCTTCAAAGAATCTATGAACAGTGGAGAAATTCTTGTTTCAATGTGGAGCATAGAGTTTGGGGTCGTAGAAGATAGTTTAAAGATTCGCTTCAGAAAAAATCGAAGGAAAATTTACCACATCATTATACTCTTTGTAGCCCCAAACTTCCGCTAATATAACACTACTGATTTGGAAACAGCTTGGAAAAGTTTGTACTTATGTGAGTGATTAATTGATTTGTTTTCGATGCATCTTTTCCAAGATACACATACTGCAGATTTTGCTTCTCTAAGCTTTGCTTGGACATGATTTTTAAAACAAAGATTACTGGATATCATAACTCCCAAATATTTGAATTCTTTTACCACTTCAATTTCGACTGCTTTGTACTTCCATTGTTCATTCGCTGCATACCTTCCATGTCCTTTCCTGAATATCATTATTTTAGATTTGTTTAAGTTTACTGTTAGATTCCAGGTGTCACAATACCTTTCGAGAATATAAATCATCCTTTGCAATTGGTGAGGTGATTCTGCTAATAGAACGATGTCATCCGCATACATCAAGGCTGGAATTTCTTTGCCTGCTACAGTACCCCCTCCACCTACACAATCCACCAAATCGTTGATAAAAATTGTAAATAGAAGGGTGCTTAGGGGACACACTTTTTTTAACCCCATTGATGAACTAAATTCCTCTGAGAGACTTTCTCCATCCCAAACCATTATCGAGTCGTTTTTATAGAGTGCTCTTATTATTTCGATAATTCTTGAAGAAACGCCGATGCTTGCGAGTTTGAAAAAAAGGGACTCTCTATCAATGCTGTCAAAAGCTGCTTTGAAGTCTATGTAGAAAGCGTATATTTTCTTTCCTTGCTGCAAGTATAGTTCTGCTATGTTCACCAAGAGGAACACTTGATCGATCGTGGAGTAACCAGTTCGAAACCCAGCTTGAAACTCACTCAAAACGGATTTCTCATTTGTCCAGGTGACAAGTCTACGGAATATCAAACTGGTGAAAAGTTTCATGGATGTGTTCAATAATAAAATCCCCCCAGTCGAAAACTGCTAAGACGTCTCCTTTCTTGAATAGTGGGAATATTATTGAAGACAAGAATGTTGTTGGGATAGCGCGCGAATTGAATATATCATTGTAGCAGTTTTTGAGACTTATTATAAAATCTAGAGAAGCGAATTTAAAGAACTCGTATGGGATTCTGTCTGGTCCTGCGGCTTTCTTAGCTCGAACTCTGTCTAATACGAAGAGGAGTTCTTCTACGGCGAAGTTGGAATCTAAAAAGATGTCCTCAACATATGGCATGGCATATCGAACCCTGAAAGATGTAAACTCAGTATTTAACAGCGAGGAAAATTAGTTTCTTAACTCCGCTGCTTTCAGTTGGCATCCAATTGTAAGATTTGATCCGCTGACATGTTTCATTACTTGCCAAAATTCGGAAGATGACTTAAAATTTGATAAAGATGCGATGATATTCATGTGATAATCATTTTTCTTTTGTATACACAATGTTTTGAAGACTTTATTATGCTTTGCGTACCATTGTTGAAATTCTGTGTTGTTGTGTTTCCTAAATAGTTCAAGATATGCGAAAAAAAGTCTTCTGGCTGCTTCACACTCCTTCTCGTACCACATTTCCTTATAAACTTGGGCAGGTTTTTTAGAACATGGTTGACGTTGGTTTGAATTTATCACAATATCAAGTAGTTCCTCCATTGTTGGGGCCGGGGTCGGATTATTAAGAGAACTAAGTTCCATGTTCAGGTGTCGTTGATATTCCTTGCAAAGTTTGACGTTCCACTTAAGTTTTAGTGAAGATTAAAGTCCGCTTGAGGGGCTGGTGAGTTACTCTTTAGGGACAGAATCAATGATATGTGTTCCGAAAATGTTTTAACACCGATTTCAAAATCCAATTTTTTGTTTAACCACGCCCCTGCAGCGACACCATAGTCAATAATGAAGTGAGCAGAAGAGTGAATAAAAGTATATTCTCCCAATCTATCACCTGGACATCTTCCATTTAATATAGCAAAGTTACACGAATCACAGACTTCCAGAAAATTGTTACCTTTGGCATCCTTTCTGTTGTTTTTCGAAAAACGATTGTAAGTAAGCTCATAAGGGTACACTGAAGAATATAGTGGCCATCCTTGTTCGCTACCTATACGAGCGTTGAAGTCTCCTAGTAAAAGTAGGTTAGGTTCTGACAGATGAGCCAATAAGTCTTCTAAGCAGCAAAAATCCTCATACCAGTTATTGCAATTGAGACATATTGGGGCTATTAAATGTGTCACTCCTTGATCTTGAAAAGAGATGACGGTCCACTCATCATGCTTTTCAAATCTTAAAATGGGCTTATGTTCTGTTTTAAAGCCTACCACCATTCCTCCACTTGCTCTTCCAAAGTTATATCTTCTAGTTGCAGATGACTAAGTTAATTCATACCCTCTTAATACATTATTAAACATTTCATACTGATTTTTTACTAAAGAGGTTTCTATCAAAATAAATATATCAAATTCTCGAACAAAATTAAAGAAATCAGGAAAAATTAGTTTATTTTTTAGTCCTGTGATATTGTAACACAGTATTTTAAAATTTATAATTTTATTACTTTTAAAATCATTATTTGAATTTAACGGCTGACCGACGGCAAGATGTTAGTTAGAAGAACATCCGGGAGGCGATTGATTTCCCAAATTTCTACTAGGTGGCGCTCTATTAGAATGGGAGATGTTTTGACAACTTTTTGTGATGACAGTTCAGTTCCATGTGCATTATTTACTTTCGGCGTTAATATAACTTTCGGGTTGAATTGAAAATGTAAAGTATTTAAACCTGGAAAAATTTCACTCAATCGCGCAAATCCATCCATCACTATAACCATATCTCAGACCAAGGTTGTTGTCCCAAGTAAAAAAGTTTCCTTCGATGTACAGTTTATTGTCTTTAAGGGAAGTTTTAACATTCGGGAGCTGCATCTTTATCGCCGCTTTGATTTGCCCAAAAATCCTTCTTTTCTGTCGCGCAATGAATGGAAGATCCTTACGGATAGACATACCTGTGTCTTTAAGGTGAGCCGAATTCCGTAGAACTTGATCGACTGTGGAGCGGTTGGGGAAATGTACTACCACACTGACCATCCCAGGTTTGACACTTTTCAGTTAGCGTGTATGCTGGAACACGTCTTCATCAATGAGAATATTACATAAAGCTTTTGCCTTAGAAAGTGGCTCCACAGATTCATCTACAGGCAACTGCAAGATAACATTATTCTCTGTTTCTTTTTTTTTAAGTCTTTCAACTTGTGCTCCTAAAAGGTTCATCCGAACAGCTACCGCCGACCGAACCGGAATCTTTTAGAGGCATCACTGACCGACGCCGTTATCCGTTTTCTCCGAAAAGCCTTTAGAAGATTCGCCTTTTTAATCAATCTACTGATTACCCGTTAAACTTCGAAAAGTCTCACCGAACGACCGCCGCTGTCTAGAAGCAGATTAATTTTCAACATGTCCGACACAGAAGAAACACCAGCTGATGAGTACAAGCCTTATACGAATCAGGGATTTATTTACTTCTTAAAGGATCCCGAGTTAATCAAAGTATTGTCAACAAGGAATTTAGATACCAGTGGCAGCATACAAATTCTACGGAAAAGATTGAGTCAACACTTTAAACAACTCCGTAGTCCGTACACACAACTCAACCCAGAACTTATGCGAGGAATGGGAAGGCATTGTAGAAGAGAGGAACAATGCAGAACCCACCTAAGACTTACCGCCTTCTGGATTCCCGCCGTATAAGTCATGTAAACATTCCTGTTCCGCCACCGCCGCCTAGGACTCCAATGTTGCTTACCGTAGCTGAGTTGAGAAAACCGTACATGGTATCTACACCGTTATATCAGACCTCTGGTGCTCCAACGTAACAAGCTGCATACAATCCTGCTTATCAACAACCCTCTTACCCGCAAATAGCTACGTCCACTTCTTCATATATTTATATACAGAACCAGCGCCACCTCCAAGATTTGAACCGCACCCATCTTCTAGCTGACTCATGTTAAGGTATGGAGCCGAATTAATGAACATGGTGCGCAATGGGTTCGAATCATCAGGCAATCCACTGGAATTCTTGGAGTGGCTGGCCGAAATAATGCGTTGTTGCAATATCTAACCCAACAATATGCTACGGACATTACCCGAGCTGTTTAGAGGAACCGCGCTAGAATGGCTACAGATAAAAAGAGATGACTTCTCTACTTGGGAACATTTTCAAGAATCTTTTATCAAACACTTCCTTCCGACCAGATATGTGCACAAGTTTGGAAGAGGAGATCTTTCGCAAACGTCACGGACAGCGTGACAAAGCTAAAAATTATATCCTGTCCGCCCAACATTCTATACGCCAACATTCCCGCATCACCGTTGCCGAAAATATTGATCTTTTATTTGACAATATCAGACCCGAGTATAGGTATTACATCCGCCGCCATGACTTCAATACTTTGGGCCAACTTGCCAATTTAGCCGAAGAATTTGAGTCAATTAAGAATGATAAACTAAACGCACTACCATGCTCAGCACCTGCACCTCTTTCGCCACCGATCTCCCGTGGTATGCCAGTAGCAGATCGGTACGACCGAAACACGTACTGCTGGAATTGCAAGCAAAGATGCCACCGACAGGAAATGTGTCATAGACCCCCAACTAACATAATCTCCAGAGCTAAACTCTAAGGTATACACCATTTTATTACAGGATTCTAATAGGAGTTGTAGTTTTCCAATTGGCACATGGAATCACAAACTTCCTCGTCACATGCCAAGAGAGCGACGTAGTCGAGATTATTAAATGGATGTAAATTGACTTTTTTAATTTTCCGAAATGTGTTTGTTTTTAAGATTTTTTCAAATATTTGAAAACGCAAGTGTTTGACGATCAAAAATTAAAACAGTAAATAGCGAAGCATTCAGCTTTTAGGATTTGTTTTCAAAGGGCTGTAGATTTTAGTAGAAGAAGACTGTAATAAATTGGCGTTTTTCTTGTGTCGTGCTATGATAAAAACAAATTAATGTTTTATTTTTGTAGCTGAGGCCCTCTTCCCTTACTGCATCCGTGATTAATAGTTCATTTTATATGTTACTTGTTATCTCGCTCGCTCTTTTTTAAATACTCCCATATTATAATAAATATTCCCATACGAAGACTTAAAATAAACTCAGCTCAATAAATACGTGAGTAAAAGCAGAGGAAACAAAACTCTTATAATGGTCTCATTGTAAGTATTAAAGGATTCTCTCGTCTCAACAGCTTACTTACTTACTTAAGTGGCGCTACAGTCCGGAATGAACCTGGGCCTCAACCAACATGCCTCTCCAATTAGCCCGGTCCTTAGCTAACTGCCTCCAGTTGCGCACTCCAAGTTAGTTGAGGTCGGTTTCTACTTGTGCGCGCCACTTAAGGCGAGGTCTTCCTCTACTGCGTCCGACGTCTGGCCGGTGATCGAAGACTCTGCGAGCCGGAGTATTGGTGTCCATTCGTTCTACATGTCCTAGCCATCTTAAACGTCCAATGCGGAGTTTTTTGACCAGGGGCATGTCGCTATACAGCTCGTATAGTTCTTGGTTGAATCTTCGTCTCCATAGCCCGTCAACGCAAACGGGACCGAAGATTTTTCGAAGAATTTTCCTCTCGAATCTACCAAGGATTTCTTCATCCGCTTTTGATACGGTCCAGGTTTCAGCGCCGTAGAGCAGGACTGGGATGATCAGGGTCTTATATAGGATCTCCTTAGTAGTTCGAGTGAGGGCTTTACTACTAAATTGCCTTCTTAGCCCGAAGAAACAGCGGTTGGCAAGAGTAATTCTTCGTTTAATTTCTGACGAGATGTTATTGTCAGAGTTAATAGCGGAGCCGAGGTAGACAAAGTCCCGCACTACCTCAAAGTTATATCTGTCAATGGTCACGTTCTGTCCAATTCGTCGATGTTGTGAGTCCTTTCGTGATGACAGCATATACTTAGTCTTACCCTCATTTACTGCTAAACCCATTTTCGCCGCTTCCTTCTCTATTCTAGAAAACGTGGCTATGACATCACGTTGAGTCCTACCAATGATGTCAATATCGTCAGCGTATGCTAGTAGTTGCACCGACTTTTGGAAAATTGTGCCTCTGGTGTTGGCTTTGGAGTTTTGCACAATTCTCTCAAGAATCAGATTAAAGAAGTCACATGACAGCGCATCGCCTTGCCTAAATCCTTTTTTGGTATCGAATGTGTCGGTGAGGTCGTTTGCGACCCTGATGGAGCAGCGAGAATTTTCTATCGTCATCCTACACAAACGGACGAGTTTGGGCGGTATACCAAAACTAGACATGGCTCTGTACAGTTCGTCTCTATAAATGCTGTCATATGCGGCTTTGAAATCGATGAATAGGTGGTGGGTATCGATTTGGACTTCTTGAGTTTTTTCCAGGATCTGCCGGAGTGTGAAAATTTGATCGGTTGTGGACTTTCCTGGCCTAAAACCACACTGATAAGGGCCAATCAGGTTGTTGGTAAACGGTTTCAGGCGTTCACATATTACGGCAGATAGGATCTTGTAGGCGATGTTGAGGAGACTTATGCCTCTGTAGTTGGCGCAGTTCAGAGGGTCTCCTTTTTTGTGGATCGGGCAAACGATGCTGAGGTTCCATTCTTCAGGCATATTTTCATCTGACCAGATTTGGTTTATGAGTTGGTGGATGTTACTTACCAAGTCATCTCCGCCGGCCTTATAAAGCTCAGCGGGGAGGCCGTCATTTCCGGCAGCCTTATTAAGCTTGAGTTTAGATATTGCTATCCTCACTTCACTCAGGTCGGGTGGTTGGCAGTTTTCGCTGTCGTTGCCAATATTGAATGGTTCGTTCTGCCTGACAGCGGAATGTTGTTCGTCATCGCCGTTTAACAGTCTGCAGAAGTGGTTTTTCCATATCCTCAGCATCGACTGTGTCTCAACTACAATATTTCCTTGTTCATCTCGACAGGATTCTGTTCGAGCCTTGTATCCTTGGCTTTGACGTTTTACACTCTGGTAAAACTTGCGAACATCGTTCCTGGAGTGCCACCTCTCTATATCCTCGATCGCGCGCTTTTCTTGCTCTTTTTTCTTCTTGTTGAAAAGCCGATGTTCTTCCCTTCTTCTTTGCCTATAGAACTCAATGGCAGCTCTCGTCTTCACCTGCAGCTTAGCCTTGTAGGCCTCGTTCTTGGCTGCGAGCATCTGTCGGCATTCCTCATCAAACCAGGGGTTTCTTGCTGGTGGGCGCGAGAAACCTAGCACATCAGTTGCGGCTGATCTAATGGCCTGTTGGCATCGTTGCCATTGCTCTTCGACATTCGATGCTGGTGGTATGGTGTTAATCGAGAGGTTAAGGGATACGCGTTGTGCGAAGGTCTTGGCGGTCTCTTGCGATTTCAGTCTTCCGACATTAAATTTTTTCACAGTATTTCTGGATTGTTGTGGTGTGGTGGATATCCGCATTCTTACCTTGGCTGCTACAAGGTAGTGATCCGAGTCGATGTTAGCTCCTCGGAATGTTCGGACATCCAAAATACTGGATGCGTGCCTCTTATCTATCGCAATGTGATCAATTTGGTTGACCGTTCGTTGATCTGGAGACCGCCATGTCCCCTTATGGATATCGAGGTGAGGAAACCGTGTGCTGGCTATAGTGGCATTTCGTTCCGTAGCGAAATCAGTTAGCCTAAGTCCGTTACCAGACGTGTTGTCGTGTAGGCTATGTTTTCCGACAATACTTCTAAAGATGTCTTCTCTTCCTACCTTTGCGTTAAAATCTCCCAGCACGATTCTAACATCGTACTTCGGTAGTCGCTCATAGGTTTTGTCAAGGAGCTCGTAGAAGCAATCCTTAGCTATGTCATCTTTTTCTTCCGTCGGAGCGTGAGCGGATATAAGGCTTATGTTGGCGAATTTGGCCTTGATGCGGATTGTTACTATGCGTTCGCTAATGTCTTGGAAACATAAGACTTCTTGCCTAAGTCTGGCACTTATAGCAAATCCGCATCCGAATAGTCGCTGTTTCTGCTCACTATAACATGGTCCGTAGTAGATGTCACAGTTTTTCATCCTCTTTTTGCCCGGCCCATCCCATCGTATTTCCTGGATGGCAGTAATGTCTGCTTTGTAGCAGTTTAGGGCTTCCGATAGTTGTTCGCCTGCACCTCTCCTGTTTAATGTTCTCACATTCCAGGTGCAGATACGAACGTCGTTGTCCTTTTTTCGTTTAGCAGGGTCGTCAACAATAAAATCAGTCCTTTCCGAGGCTATTGGTTGCTTCGTAACAATATTTTTTTCTGTGGGTGGGTAGTTAACCCAAAGCACAACCCCCAACCTGGAGGGCCAGTTCCAATTTATTAGATACCCCTAGGACACGGGGCCATCAGTATCCACTACGGGATTGAGCGCTGCCGTTGGCCTTTCGGTTCATCCGCCACCATCTCTGTTCAAGGGGCCTGACTAACCCTTGAAAGTCCTAGACAACCTGTTGTCCGAATATGTCAGAGCAGCTCATCTTGGTTCGCCTGGGACAGCAGGCCGGGTATTCATCCGTGCCGTTCTCACCAGGGTGTTTATAGTGTTGCTGTTTTTCGTCGTGTTATCAACACTCGCACTTATCGTTTAGCAAGTCAAATCCGGTTGGATGAGACCAGTACCCGATGGTTACCACTTGGAGGTAAAAATAAGCACATTTGATGTGTGGTCAGAGTTGCAACACTGGGCATTGCCAAGTTAACGCCAATCAGAATCTACCCTCGTTCTACAACACCCAACCATCGTCTCAACAGCAGCCATATTTAAATACGCAGAAAATATTGTGTAAGTATTTTGGCGGTTACCACGCCAAACAAAATGTGGATATGTTGAAATTAATTCTAAAAATTATTTATTTTAAAAACTTTTTTTTTTAAACAATTTATAATGTGCATTATAAATATCACAAACATACATGGCAAAAAAATAGCATTAATTGTAAAAGCTTCTTTCTGATGTCAATACAAAATATTTAACAATCGAAATGGGTATTGCGTTTCTCTATTGAAACCTTTTGTGAGATGTAAAATGTTACTTGGGTAATGATGTTTTGTAAATGCAGCATAAGGCTTTTAGTCTGTCATATGGATTGATTTTTAGATTTAATTTCACTCCCAAGTTAATTATTATGCATTTAGGATTGTATATCATCCACAATAATTTTAAAAAATTAATTGATTCCCAAAAGTATCCAAGGTAACTCTATTCTTGATAAAAAGTATAAATTAAATAATTTAAATATCCATTATTTTGGAGGTGCTTTGCTTTTTTTCGAGGTAAAATCTAGGAATTAGTAGATACAAATTTAAACGCAAAAATGTTTAGCTCCCATATACGAACAAACAATAAAATAAAATAATGTATCGCCATTATAAAATAATGAATAATTGATTTACAAATAAACACTATAAAAAATAAATGTCAAGCCCATCAGTTTTTAGCTATGACATATATTTACATGCAAAACCTTTAACAGTTTGATTCTTTCAAAAACAAAACACTTTAATGAGAAAGATATAATTTTGTTAAGGTTTATTCTGTTTTCTTTTCTCATGTTCTCTATTCTCTTTTAGCAACTCCCATTGCAAGAAACAGTTTCTCACAACAGTACAACTCTGTTAGGGAGTATAGAGGCTCTAATAACTAGGCCATTTAATGCTTTTAGCAGTATATATAATTCATTATTATTCAATAAAAGAAAGAGAATTCATGATTTTTTTAAATTGTTGAAAGAAGTACCTACTAAGCACTCAATCCTGGAGTCCAAAGGAAAACAAGTAATGGTAAACAGACTTTCAAACCTATACACATTTTTGACATATTAACAATTTTTGTACAACAAGAAATGTTCCTGGTTATTACTCTTGCACCTTTCATTAAAAAAAAATCAAGAAATATCAAAATAACCCAAAACAATGGATTTAGAGATGGACACGCTTAACACAACTCGTACTTTCACCACACTTTACCTTTTATGAAATGCCACCACATATGAAATAAATAATGATTGATTTAATTTGTATAAATTCAATTATATTAACTTCGAAAATGAAATTTAATTAATTTATAAATTTATTGTGACGGTCTTTGTTCAAGTTGAACATAAGTTTTCATTAGAAATTAAATATTTATTTAAACTTTTCCAACACTTTACTGTACTCAATTATTCACCACCCTAGTATTGCCCAGCACTAACACAATTCAATAAATAAGTATGCAACGAACACTCAAGAGTATGCAATTTCTAATTCCTTTAATATATTTCATTCATAAACCATTTTCTTTTTTCCAGTAACAGATGTCGCTAGTGTATGTGTGTTTATTTTTGCAGTTTAGTTATTGATTTAAACAATACTATACAGAAGTATATTTAAATAACTTTGGCATTCTGCACATCTATGCAAAAAATTCTTTCGTTTAATATGTAATTTATGCCCCTTCGCTTTTTGTGGGCGGCGAAATGTGTACCACAAAATACATGTTTGCCGTTTTATTATAAGATCTAGAAGAATTCTTCAAGATTACTTTTGGCTCCCTTAAATTATTCTCATTAAGTTATTGGAGAATGTAATGAGAGGAAAAATATTACTTGGGATGCGATCTCGTATCTTCATAATATAAACAGGTCATAGAACCTCGCTCCCACTTTATATCAATTTTAAACTAGTTTAACATCCAACATAATTGTTACTTTAATTTCAAACTTTACTTCGCCTAAATCTTACGCCCTTTTTCTGTTTTTAAATTAAAACGATATAATTTTAATAATACAAAAGTGTAAATATTAATTCGTCACATTTATTGAAATTTATTTGCACTATCCCTTTCTTAATTTTGCTCCCGTTAATAATTTTTCCTCTGTTTCCTTCTTGCCCGGTGAGTGAAAGAATTACTTTGTGTATGTTCTGCCTATGAAGCAAGACCGATGCTACATGTAACTCTTTTTGCATGCTTTTCTTTTTTTGCAATATAATCTTCTTCTACTGAGTGCCTGTGCTGTATTACATTTACATTCACCGCATACACTACCAACAAACGATCGTGAGCGTTGCCTTCCATCTCCAGACTGAAAAGTAAACACCAAACTGCAGCTACGGACAGCGAACAAAAATAATTTTTGCTTTCAGTCTTGCCTTCTGGGTGAGTACTTTTTTAGTGGTGTTCTGCCAAGCAGTTCTATTTGTTTTGGTATTGCCCATTAAATTTGTTTGTGTATTTATTTACATATTAATATTTACCATACCGGCTCCTGTCATCTCCAACATCAACATTTCACTACATTACCAACAACTGCGGTTCTTGCACTGGATATCACAAAGCAAATAAACAAACCATTTTGTACCTACACTGGCAGTGAAAAATATTGATCTAAACAAAGAAAAAAAAAAAACAATTATTTTCTAACGATTATTAATAACGTAATTTTCTAACATAACTAAAAATGGAAATTAATCCATGTGATTCTCTGAGCTGTGTTCTCGATAGCAAATATACTGAACGTGTGCCGTGTCGTGGTCTCTGCGGTAAATCGTTTCATCCAGTATGTCTTGGACTAAGTAAAAGATCTTGCGGATATATAAAAGAGTACTTGAACTACTTCGTATATCTTTGTGATGAGTGTAAGAACATCTCCCTCTCGCATATTCTACTGGCCGTCAAATGCCTAAGTGATTCTACTAATTCCATTTTAACTGACAATAATCGTTTTCACAAAAAAGTACTCTCTCAATTCGAACATTTGGATGAGTTTTCAAAGAGTATTGAAATTCTTAACATTTCCATTGAGGCCCTCAGTAAACGAAGTTTTTCTAATCAATTTTCAATCGACAAGCAACTCTCATCTATTGTGCAACTTTTAAATCCGCGTTTAGAACACACTCATTGTAAGTTTGAAAATATTAAATGTGAAATACGTTCTACACTTGACTCGGTTCTAAGCCTCTATCCTCTCGATAATTTAAGTAAACAAATACAAATAATTCGGTCCGACCTCGATCTCTTCCTACAAGATTCTTCGACCTCAATGTCTTCTGCATCATCTCAACTCACATCCATTATTCACGGCCTGGCTTCTAAGATTACCGACATCAGCAATGAGGTTACTGCAACACACACCTCTTTAAAAGATGTAATTGAAGAAATAAAAATCACTTCCAGCAAAATCGAAGAATTACCTTTGAACGTCCAAAAAAGCGTTCCAAATTATAACTATAATACATCCATTCTCACCGAAATGATTGAATCCACTCAGAGCACATCTGTCTCTGTTACATTACCTGATCCTGCATCTTCAACAACCATTTCAACAACATCAAACAACACTTTATGTCCTGCTCCGTCTGAACCTATTATCCATCGTCTTGGCACAACTTGGACTGAAGACGAATGGAATAACAGGCTCAATAAACTCAAAATGGTATCAGAATTCACGCCTTTCTACGTTAAAGGAACTCCAAATTATGCAAATGACTCTTGGATTCGCAAGCTTTTTTTAAGAAAGTTCAAATTCAATCTTGGAGAATGTCAAAAGCTAACTTCATCAAGCTTCAAAGTTTCAATTCCATCTAGATATCAATGGATACTTGTGTCTTCCGCCCACCCTATTTGCTGGCTTGGGAAAATTAAAATTTCTAAATGGGTCACTAAAATTCTTAAAAAAAATCATATGTGTTCAACAAATAATGTAGATAATTATAATACTAGATTTAAGACCGACCTACCCAATTTCAACCCCTTAAACAATCCTAATTTTTTTACCCCATCAATCTCAAAACGCTCCTCGTTTCCCCAACGCAAACGCGTATCATTTAATGCTAAGTACCCATTTTTCAATAATGCTTCAAATAAGAGTACTACTTCTAAGGTTAATTATAGAAATTTTATCCACTCTCATACCTTAATTCCCACCTCTCAGACAAACACCCAAAATCAAACTTCTATAAACCATTCTAACTTTAACAACTGTCCAAGCAATGAACTCGTCTCCCAAACACCTTCTCTACCTCCAATTTTCGACCCAATGTTTCCGCCTTCTGTCAAATTAACTTCTAATTCGATAATCCAAAACCAACTATTGATGAGTTTGACGGCCGCTACATAATGGCAAGGCTCCGTGACAGTAAACTATACGATAATGTACGTCTTTACCTTGCTTTCTTACACGATAAACCAGACTCTGTTTGTATTGACGGCAAGACCAAAACGAACGTCTTAGTATCGATACAGAAAGAAGGCCTCCCAACCGACTATTCTTCTCTAATAAATATTTATACCCGTTTTCATGAAGGCTTTAACATTTCTGCTTCTACAGTCTTGAATGACCTTGCTATCTATGCTTCTCATGTAAATTCAAAATGTTCTCCTTTTAAAAGGTTCACTCATAAGCCTCGTCTTTAATAGTAACCGAAGCCCTAACAGTTTATCTAGTGAAATTACCCCGTCTACGTTATCACTCTATTACCAGAACGTTAGAGGGCTCCGAACCAAAACCTCTTCTACGTTCCTTAACTCCCAAAAACTGCCATTTGAAATGTTTGCCCTAACTGAAACGAACCTTTGTTCCAATATTCTTGATAGTGAGCTTTTCACATCCGACTTTATTGTCTTTCGAGCTGATGGTCAAATCCTAGATAATGGCCCCCGTGGGCGTGGAGTTCTTTTAGCCGTTCACAATCGACTGAATGCAACTCTTGTCGAAGTCTCTAAATCGCCACTTTTTGAATTCGTGTGTATTAATGTCACTTTACATAATCGTTGTTTCTACATAATCTGCTGTTATATTCGCCCTGCACAGCCCATTCTCGCATATAAGCTAATGGTTGACTCTTTTGATTCCCTTTTTGAGGCTGCGGAATCCAGTGTTGATTTTATCATTGTCGGCGATTTCAATCTACCTGACCTTGTTTGGATTCCATCCGAGGATGAATTGCATTTTGTTCCCTGCAATGCTACTTCAGAAAAAGAATCTCTTCTCACAGATCGATTATTTGAATATGGCTTATTTCAAATTAGTGGGGTCTCTAACAATTTAGATAGGCAGCTTGATCTCATTTTCTCTTCCGACCCTTGCAACTCTTTTGTCACCGAAAGTTTCCACCTTCTTTCCACCCTTGACCAATATCACCCTCCTCTATCTCTTCATTTCACAGTCGATAAGGAAGGGTATATCCGCTATTGATTCAGAAGTCTCTTTTCAATTTAATTTTCGTAAAGCTAACTTCAATCAACTCGAAAACATTTTAAGCGACATTGATTTCAGCCTGTTTTTGAACTCTAACACCCCCATTGACATTGCCCTAACATTCTTCTATACTACAATCCTCGAATGCTTACTAGTATGTGTCCCTTATGTGCCTCAAAAGAATTGTCTGTCATCTCCCCCTTGGTACACTAAGGAGCTGCGTAGTTTTCGTAATATAAGGAATAAGTTGTGGAAAACTTATTTAAAATCCGGTACATATTCAGATTTTTTAAATTACGACCAAGCTTCTTCCAATTTTTCTCTACTCTGCGATTCGCTATACCATGCCTATCTTGACAAAATGCAGAATTGTCTTATCTCTGAACCGAAGCGGTTTTATCAATTTATTAATGCAAAAAGGAAATCTGACGGTCTTCCATCTGCCTTCAATTTTAACAACATTTCATCTGCTGATCCCAAAGTAGTTGTTAACCTTTTTGCTAATTTTTTTAGTCTGTCTTATAGTGATCCTGTTAAAAATCCTGATATAGAATATTTTGACTTTCTGTCAAACAGTTCACAAACTTCATTAGTTTCTCTCGAAATTTCTCTTTCATCGGTCAGTGAAAAAATAAAACTTCTTAAAGATGACTTTTCTCCTGGTCCTGATGGCATTCCAGCCATTTTTCTCAAAAAATGTTCTAACGTGCTATGCGAACCTCTCACAATTCTATTTAAACTCTCTCTTTCGCAAGCAGTTTTCCCTACTTTGTGGAAAAACTCATTTATTTTTCCAATTCACAAAAAGGGAAATAAGAACGAAATCTCAAACTATCGTCCGATAGCAAAACTTTCTTCAATACCCAAGCTTTTCGAAAGTATTGTCTATGACGCTCTTTGTTTTCATTGTAAGTCATTAGTCTCCCCACTTCAACATGGTTTTATTAAGGGCAGGTCCACTACGACGAACTTAACCCAATTTGTTTCGATGACACTATGTGCTCTGGATAAGGGCTACGATGTTGATGTGATCACTACTGACTTTAGCAAGGCATTCGATAAGATCTCTAACCAAATTATCTATATTAAACTTGGAGCTTTTGGTTTTCCCCCAATATTCATCCAATGGGTGAGATCCTACTTGGAAAACCGCCAATATAGTGTTGTATTCAGATGCTCTGTGTCCAAGCCTATATATGCTACCTCAGGTGTTCCTCAGGGTAGTCATCTCGGGCCACTTTTATTTGTCCTTTCCATTAATGATGTTGAAAGCATTATTTCCTTCTCAAACCTCTCTATATATGCCGATGACATGAAAATTATGAAAGTAATATCTACTCCTACTGATTCTTCCCTGCTTCAAAATGACCTTAATTCTTTTCACACATGGTGCACAAAAAATTTCCTCGAACTCAATGTCACTAAATGTCAACACATGACTTTTTCTCGTAAACGCCTGTCCTTACCCTCTCGTACTTATCACTTTTGCAACGTTCTGGTTCCTTCAGTTTCCTCCATTCGTGATCTCGGCATTTTATGTGATAAAGAGCTCAATTTTCGTTCACACATAGATAATATTATCGCTAAAGCAAACTCTTCCCTTGGATTTATAAAGCGCTGGTCGAAAGAATTTTCAAACCCATATGTAACAAAATCACTCCTTACCACATATGTTAGACCTATTCTCGAGTATGCCAGTCAAGTTTGGTCTCCTTATCATACCACCCACTCGTATAGGATTGAAGCCGTACAACGTAGATTCCTCCGTTTCGCTTTACGAAACCTCTCATGGTCTGATCCTCTTTTCCTTCCCCCTTACGAACATCGTTTACAACTGATCGACCTAAACACCCTTGCCAAGCGTCGTGATGTTGCAGACACACTTTTCGTTCACCAAGTCATCACAGATTCACCGCCACTTCTTAAATCAATTTATTTTAACACCAATCCACGTAACCTCAGATCTGTTCCCTTATTTCGCCTTCCTACTTACCGAACCAATTATGCTCACTTTAACCCAGTTACTAGAATGTTGCGATTAGCCAACAATGCACAGCAACTTCTCGATTTTAACCACAGTATCTCATACCTTAGAAGAAACCTTTACTCTAACTATCCCTAATTCCCTACTCTTTAGGTTAAGTTAAAATTATTACTAGACGGTTTAAGTTATTTTAAGTTTATCTTAATATTGTTAATATTGTTATATTGTTTATTATTTATATGCTTGAATTAAGCGAAATACAAAATAAAATAAGCAAAGACTGCCCATGCCGTCAAAATTCAATAGTGGCCGTAAGCAATCCACCAGTAGCCACTGTAAGCAATCCACCAGTAGTCGCCGTAAGCAATCCACCCAATCACGATCTTAGGAACTTTGTAGCAATCACAATAGAAGACGAAAGTTACCATGCGTTGGTCGATACAGGTTCTACCCAAACGTTTGTTGGAGAACTTCTGAGGCAAAAGTTTAAGGAACTTAAACTGCCTATGCGTAAGCATGACCGGACGATTCACCTGGTTAGTCAATTTTAACTTTCGAACAATATTCGGCCACTTTCACGTTAGGGGCCATTACTCTGACTGGTGAAGTCACGTACTTCTCCGCATTAGACGAAAAAGTAGTTATCGGAATACATTTAATGAACAAATTGAAATACAGATCTTCATGGGATGCCAGTCACCTACCGAGCGTCGAACAGATCAAGCTTAAAAAAGCAGCTCGACCCCCTAACCACACTACCATGTCCAGTGTAACACAACCGAACCGAACTAGAAGGACCTTCCACTTCCAGTCAAGTCGTCCGATTATCACTACCGGCATTGCCGAATCTTGTTGCCAGACAGCGCACTTTACACAGCAGATTATGAGCAGCTCCTAATGATGCCGAAGAGTCGGTTGAGCTGACTATTCATGCAAACATTAGGCGAGTTCAACCTCCGCTCCACGACCGGATTTCAGCTCAACCCGTTTTAACGCCGCGAGCAGTGACGGCCCTGCCCGCTGATCGAACACCAATCATTCAATTCGTACAGTCAGCGGGAACCGATGGGAACTGCCATTTCAAGCCACAAGGGGACATCCTTGCCTTACTCCCATCTGCGTTTCAAATTCATCCGACATAAATTTTCCGTCCCAAACATAGGACACATTGTTTTCATACATTGCTTTAAGTAGATTCACAACTTTGGTGGAGAATCCCAAAGTACAAAGTTCATAAAGCAATGATTTTCGGGCAATGTAATCGAAGGCAGCTCGAAAATCTACAAAGAAAGCGTATAGTTTCTCCTTTTTGCTTTTAAAGTAATCAGCAACGTGGAAAATCTGATCTACAGTGCAGTGTTTTTTTCCTAAAACCGGCTTGAAACATATTGGGTATGTTTTTATCGCTAATCCACTCTGTTAGTCTTTTAAACATAAGTGTGCTTAATGACTTCACTGAGGAATTTAAAAACGATATGCCCCTGTAATTCTCGGGGCTATCGTAAGCACTTTTTTTATGCAGCGGATAAATAATTGCTTTTTTGAAACTGGCTGGAACTTCAGCGGTTTCGAAAATTCTATTAAACTCTTTGGTGAGTGCTATCGGGTACTCCGACGTACAGTTTATATACATATGGGGGTCGCCGTGGCGCGATAGTTGTGTACTCGCCTGTCAACCTCGTGGTGCAGTGCAGGTTCGATTCCTGCCGTTGTCCATGTCTTCTTATATTCCATTAAAAACCAATTCTAAAAATTGTCATAAAATAAGTTGCTGCTTTGCTCATTACATGCTGTTTAGGCATAACACTAAAAACATGTGATTGAGTAAACTAGCATACCCATAAAATATGACAACGAAATAAATATAATAATGCGAATTATAAGGGACATAAATAAATAAGACACGGTAATTCTCTCCGCATAAGTTCAGCCGCCATCCCTGGAGATAAATCTGAGACAACAACCAGCTCTAGTCTCAGAACATCGCGCCACACATCTTTTCTATCCTTCTTTCTCTTCTTCCACCGGATGCCCGCGCTGTGTTAAGAAAAACACATAAAAGGGTATTCATAATCCCTTAAGCGCGTGCAAAGTTATATAAAAAAAAAAAAAAAATTCTGAAGGAATCCTGGCATCGACTGGTGCTTTACCGGATATAGTTTTTCCCAAAACTACCTGCACTTCCAAAACTGTGAACGGTGAATCAAGGATATTGTCCAAAAAAACTGGAGCTGCATATTGGGGAATGGGTGAAAACTGTGCAGTGTTGAGCAACCTTCTGAAGTACGCCTGAAGCTCGAATGCTTCTAGTGAAGATCCACTACTACTACAACTGCTTTAGCAGAAGACATCGCTGAGTTTAAGCAGTGTATGTTTTGTTCACCACTTCGCTTACGCTTAGCAATGCAGATCTGCTTATATTATTTGTTAGATGATGCACACATGGCTTTAAAGTCATTTGCGTTATATTTTCTTAGAAGCTTTAGAAGAATAAATGACTTCTTCCTTGCTTTGAATCATTCCAAATCAAACCATTTCTGTTTAAAATGCTTTTTCTGTATCAAATTATTAGTTACTGGTATTGCAGTTTTCATTTTCTCCGTAAGTCTGGCCATTAGGGTGGAACGTCGTTGTATGGAGACAAAAAAAAGTAGTCGTATCGATTTCGAATACCTCCATTTTGTTGCGTTTTGATAATTAGAACAATTTGGCATACATTTTTTTTTTGGATGACGTCTTTAGCCCTCTACCGAAGCTCAAAGTTTTGACTTTTTGAAAAAAAAGGTTTTTTTCGGTAGTGAAAATTTTCTACCCCAAGTCTCAAATAACTTTATGTTATTATAATTTTTGAAATAAGAAAAGACAAAAATAGTATTGGTATCAACATTTTTTTTTCGGATAACGTTCTTAGGCCTTTAACTTAGCTCAAAAATTTTACTTTTTTGAAAAAAAAAAAGGTTTTTTCGTTAAATTTTCGCCCACAAGTAAGTATTTTCGTTAAATTTTCGCTCACAAGTATGTTCCGGATGTGTTGCTAAGCGGACGTGTGTGACAGAGTGGCAGTTTCGGTTTGATTTCTAGAAGTTTTAAATTCTATTCCAAGGACAATAATAGTGGCTACCGTTTGAGGTCTAATAGGCTTGTGAACTTTTTTAATTATTATCACGAAAGTCGTTTTAATTAACAAGTAAATTGAAAAAATAAAAATACCAAAATAAACAGTAAAATTTTTATTTTTGTGAACTCACTCTATATACTAACTGCTAAATAAAAGTTTTCCCCACTTACCCATACATGAACAAATCTTGAACATTAAATGTCTGCAAAACGGAACAGAGAATTGTTCTCCGAGTCTCCGTCTCCTCCGAACCAACCGCAAAAAATATCAGCACTTTCCCGATTCACACCACCAAAACATTCAAAGTTATCAAACCCCGAAACAAAATCGATGTCTAACATGCTTAAGAAAAATAATTCGATTTCTAGTGATGAATCCACTATTTTTGAAAAACTTGAAAAAATTATGTCACAAATTACCGACTCAGAAAATCGAATTACTCAAAAAATCGACTTAGAAGTTGGAGCTCTGAGGTCTTCGATTGAAGCTGTAAATAACCGGCTGACTTTGCTGGAATCAAAACAAAAGGAAATTGAAGCACTAAAAGACGAGAACAAAGAACTTAAAGAACAGCTACAAAAACACGACGAGGCGATACAAAAAATAAAAGCTCACGTAGAGACTAACGACGAAAAACAACAACTAAAAGAGACAATGAGCGATGCACTTTTACACGGAGTACCACTGCTACCGAATGAAAATTTACAATTTCTTTGTAATGAACTCTGTGCTAGGTTAAAACTTAAGCCACCAACAATTAAAAACTTATACCGCCTCAAATCGAAAGATAAATCATTTTCACCACCGATAATGATTAAATTTGTATCGCCAAATGATAAAAGTCTTGTTCTGAGGTCGATCGGCAACTACCGAAAAACAACTAAGACGCAGCTTTGCCTTCGAGATCTTGGCATGAATGATGCTGGAGAAAATAACACTAACAGCAAACCTATTTACCTCCACGAATGTTTAACTGTTAAAAACCGTACTCTTCTACAGCATGCACTTAAATTGAAGCGAGAGAAAAAAATTGTATCAGCGTTTACTTTTCGTGGCCTTGTTTACGTCAAAGTAACCAAAGAAGAGGATGCTAAACTAATTGAGACTTCTGATGATTTTTCCGTTTTTGCCACAACGTCATGAACAACAACAAAACAACTGTAACAGATGACAACAAGAATCCATAAACAATTTAAGTTAGTTATTTTTATTACTAGGTACTCTTATCTTGTTATATTTTTTCATCTCTCTATTTTTTTTCTTATTTTTCTTTTTCTCATAATATCTTCCTTTTCTCATTTTCTTTTTTTTTTTTGAATTCGAAAGCTTGTACGATTACTTTTTAATGCTTCTATATTATAAATGCCTTTCATCATCATATTCTTTGTCGTCTTGCGAATTGTTTTTCTTTCCGAATGATTTTTTCAGTATATGCATCCTTTATGAAAAGTGGTTGATTTGGAACCTCCTTTTCTTAATTTTTGAGAATGGTCGATTCCAGTAGATTGCAAAACAGAGATGCCACAGATGTTATAAGCCAAAATTGTTCAATGAGAACAATGGTTAATGTTTTATGCAGTCAGCACATTGGATTGCATATTTGTCATATTAATGCTCAGAGTATTTTACCAAAACTTGATGAATTTAAATACTTATTTGAAGGTTCAAAGGTTGATGTGGTTTGTGTCTCAGAGACTTGGCTGTCAAGTGATATAAGTGATGATGTGTGTTCGTTGAATGGATTTCATAAGCCTTTTCGATCTGATAGGGTTGGTAGAATTGGAGGTGGTTCTGCGATTTTTGTCCGCAAGGAATTGGACTGTAAATTTATCCGCAAAGCTTCTCTTGGGAGTGATATTGATTATGTGTTTCTGGAAATAATATGCAATGAAAATAAAATCTTACTAGGCTCAGTGTACAGGCCAAACAACAACATCGATTCATCAATGATTACACGAGTCATAGATGAATTATCGTTTATATCACCGTTTGTTATTGTTGTTGGTGATTTCAACAGCAACATTCTTAATGATTCCTGTCTTGTCCAAAATATGAGTACTTTAAATCTTTTCCCAGTCAATACGTCATCGCCCACCCACTTTACTAGTACTAGCAGCACACTTCTTGATGTATTTTTTGTCAGCCATTTGTACAAAGCTTTACATTTTAATCAAATCTCAGCTGCAGGTTTCTCCCGTCATGATCTTATCTATTTGGCGTTTCAATGTAAGCCGTTGATTTTAAATAGAAGTATAAGTTTTCATGATTTCAAGCATATAAATCCGAGTAAGTTGGAAGATGATTTAAAGAGAATTGAATGGTTTCGGGTTTATGCAATGCCTGATGTTGATGACCAAGTAGCTTTCTTGCAAACCAACATACAAAACTTATTCGAAAAACACGTTCCATTAGTTACGAAAGTTGTCACAAGAAAAAATATTCCATGGTTCAACAGCAAAATCCAAAAATTGATATTTGAACGTGACCAAGCATATAAATGTTGGAAGCGTTTTCGATTAGATGTTTTGTACAATTTGTTTAAAAGGTTGAGAAATAAGGTTACGAGTGAGATACGGGAAGCAAAGATAAAATATTTTGCCCCCCGGCTGAACCCGTCTAAAGCGGGATGTGCACTTTGGAAAAACCTGCGAGACATTGGTGTTGGCAAACAAAAAAATAGTAGCGCTGACAAAATTGACTGCGATGAACTCAATAGGAAATTCATTTCTCTTCCATGCCCAGAAGTCGTTAATGACAGAACGGATCTATCTGTTGAACACAATGTGTTTTCTTTCCCGTGTTTCAGCTTTTCACCAGTTGATGATGCCGACGTCTTAGATAGCTGCTTACAGATAAAGTCAAATTCAGTTGGACTTGATGAAATTCATCCCGTCTTCGTTAAAGCCATACTCCCATATATTCTTCGGTACATAACGCATCTTTTCAACACAATCCTTATGTCGAGTGTTTTTCCTTCTGCTTGGAAACAAGCTAAAGTTATGCCTATTCCAAAAACTCAGAACGATTTTAGACCAATTGCCATTCTATCATTTCTGTCTAAAGTGATGGAAAGGATAATGAATGCCCAAATTCGTAAATACCTTATCAACAAAAACTTGTTATGTGAAAATCAGTCTGGTTTTCGCCCTAAGCATAGCTGTACAAGAGCTCTCATAAATGTCGTTGAAAATATAAGGCAAACTATTGACTCTGACAATGTTGTTTTTCTCGTTCTTTTAGACTTTTCCAAGGCATTTGACATGGTCAATCATAATATCCTTTGTCGTAAGCTAATAAACCAATTTAATTTCAATTTACCTTCGGCAATGTTGATCCAGTCATACCTAGATTGCAGATCTCAAGCAGTTGTGGCAAATGGCGATGTGTCTGAACTTCTCATGTTGGACAGAGGAGTCCCACAGGGTTCAATACTGGGACCACTATTGTTCTCTTTGTATATAAATGACTTGCCTGCCTGCTTACAAAAGAGTCAAGTGGATATGTACGCTGACGATGTTCAGTTACGGAAAAGCTTTCCACTAGGTTTGGTGGAAAATGCAGCAGTTGAGGTTAATGAGGATTTAACCAACGTTCATAGTTGGTGCCTGGAAAATAGACTTTGCATAAACCCACTTAAGTCTAAATGCTTGGTGATTTCAAGACAGTTAATCGACACTTATGACTTCCCCAAAATATACTTAAATAATAATCAAATTGAATTTGTCGATTCAGCAAGAAACCTAGGAATTACGTTTACTAAAACACTTTCCTGGAATCACCATATCAGACTAACAACTGGTAGGGTTTACGGAGGGCTTCGTATGCTGTGGACTACTCATAAAATAACACCCTTAAAAACAAGAATTATATTGGCCAAAACACTACTGATTCCTATTATGCTCTACGGCTGTGAAATTTTTAATAATTGTGATTATGAGCACAAGCGTAAACTTAACGTTGCATATAACAGCATAGCTAGGTATATTTCGGTTTAAAAAAATATGATCACGTTTCTCAATTTTCCAAATCAATATATGGCGTTACTCTTGAAAATCTTTTTAAGCTTAGAACGTTAACACTACTAAACAATGTTTTGCAAACTCATCAACCAATTTACCTTTATAATAAGATATGTCATTCGCGTTCTCTTAGAACTTTGAATATTCGGCCTATACGTTACGTCTTCTGAATATCTGAGCGGCAGTTTTTTATAAATGCGATACGTCTGTGGAACTCTCTTCCCCGATCAATAAGGATGATGTGCTGTACTAGGTTATTCGGAATTAGGCTCAAGGAGTATTTGGCGACTTTAATATAGTGATGAATGATGATTTTCTTTCTTTTTTTATTTCCTTCTCTTTCTATGATTTATTTTTCTTTTTTTTTTCTTTCTTTCCTTTCTCTTATTAAATATCCAATTTTATACTATTTCAATATTAAATTTTTCTTTAATTAATTTCATTTAAAATTAAAAATGGAGTAGTAATTTTTTTTATTTTATTTATATTATTTTCTTTAATTAAAATGCACTTTATTAGCTATATTGTTATTTTTTTATTTTTTTTGTTGTTGTAACTTAGGACACATCATGTAAATTAAATAATTAAGTTTATACTGCCTAAGAAGATATTGTATCTTATTGTATAAATCTATGGGAATAAATATATGAAATATGAAATATGAAATAAGTTTGAAATACCTTTATGTTATATAATTTTTTAAATAAGAAAACACAATAAATAAGATATATTAGTTTTATTAAGACAATAAATAAACATAAACTAAATAAACTTAAAAATTCATAATAAATAGTTTAAGAAACTAACCAAATACATAATATCTTCATTATTTCACGTTATAATTTTTTTTTGTGTGGAAAAATGGTAATATTTTTCGAGAATGTATTCTCGATCTAATGAGTCCGTCTCTGGCTTTTTGTCCAGCTACTGTGATTGAAGCTTCGGTCACCATCTTCACGCAACGCTCAACAGCTTGAGTGTGACAAGGGTAGTTCGGAAATGAAATGTCAATTGAAAATTTGTTTTGAAGAAGTTCTTCCAATTCCTGATCAGACATTGTATACAACAGCGTGGGCGATGTGACTTGTGATTCGGACCAGATTATTAAGTCAATATAATCATTTGCTTTAAGATTCATTTTCGGCAGTTTGAAGATTCTTATTGAACCCCCAACTGTCTGTTGTTTTCTAGCTGATATTACTCTTCTCAAGCCTAGTTCTCTTATATGGGGTCTTTCATCGTTTAGCATTGCCATCAATATGTTTTCCGGGTGTGCAAAATAAGAATTACGTTGAATAACGGGATCTATTATTTCCCTTACACTCGAACTAAAACATCTTGAAATATTTATTAACTTGAAAACATGATTTGGGCCATTTTTAAATGAACTGTCCTTTTTAATGCTGAACCAAACTGGGCCATATACTTTTATAATATACTCAGCAAGTGTTGTCAAATTTTCAGTCGGACCGGAGGTGGCTACATAAAGCCTCAAAATTCTGTTGGCCGTTGTTAACCATCTTGAATGGGCCATTTTTCCCGGGTTTCTATTGGAGAGATCAATAGGGCAGGATCATTTGCTATAGCTTCGCACATTTGATATAAATATTTTTGATCTGTACTTAGGGAATCTTGGATGCTTTTGGGTAAAGAATGTAAGTTCCCTGGGATTGGTGTAAATTCAGCAACAGGAAGGTCAGCACAATTTCCGATGAGTCCCGAATAAAGCTGGGGTCCTAATGTAGCTCCATCCAATTTTATAAATAAATGACGAAGTAGTAATTCTTAAGCGTGTAGCTGGCATATGAACCATTGTAACGGTCTCCCCAAGCTTAATTCCATAAGCCGGATGACCCCACTTCACCAACCAGTGTTTGTAACTGTACCATCGCAACCAACAACAGCCAGTTTGCTTAAGTCAAGTTGTCTGTCCGAAAAGAAGGAGTTTATAGAATTCGCAATAGTTTTCCCTGTTCCAGAAGATGTTGTTAAATGTCCTAGGTAGTATGAACCCGGCTCTGTGAGAAGTGAAATGTGCTCTTTTACTTTGATCACTCTGTGCACTCGTTGACCTCGTTTTTCACAAACTAAGGTCTTCCATCGAAATAAATGCTTTCAACTACTGTCGAAAGACATTCTACATCTACATCTACAGTTTGGTGAACTTCACGTTGCCGTTTTCGGGCCCTACGCACTTTACTTCGATCTATGACGTTTTCAATATTCTCTACGGTAACTAAGTCAACATATTGTAACACTGCACTAGCCACTGCAGCCGCCGACCGATCCGAGATGCAGTACTGATCACAAACTCTTGCTAAATTTGGAAGATACAACCGATTTCTCCCACTACTCTGTTGACAATTTGAAGTACTTGGCTGGGGATCAGTATCAGTATTATGAATAGTTGAAGATAAAGGAGCAGGAAAATTTGATTGAGATCTTGAGCTTGTTTTTGGCTCAAGTGATGGCTTCTGATTTTGGTGGATTAAAATCTTTTCATTTGTTTTCTGCTTCCTCAGACTTTTTTCTTCGAGTTTTTTTGTTTCCGTAAGGTTCAAACCACGTATAGCCATTTTTCTTTTATTTCTTTGATCGATGAGAAAAGTTCTTTCTAATATAGGAACTTTCTTATCTTTTGGACAAACACAATTATGTAATTGTATATCAACGCATTTGCAGGAACAAATGTCAAATAGTTCAATAAGAGATTTATTTTTCCACACATCTAAGTTAAGCTTATAGTTATCACTTTGTTTGGATTTGGGGTATCTCAAAAAATGCAAATATTTATTATAAAGACTTTTCATTTGTTGTTTAACATGCTGTATTGTCAGGGAAGGCAAAGATGCAGTCCTCCAAACATCAAGTATTTCATGTCCTAGGGTTTCAAATATTTGGGTAATTGCGGGCTGCTTTTCATTATCCATATGTTTACGTTCATTTTTCTCAAAAATGATATGTTTTATTACATCAGCTTTTGTTGGTAGAACTTTTTTATTGATAAGGCACGGTGCTCCAAATATATAGCATTGAAAATCTTGTCGCGTCACTCGCTTCAACATTATTTTTTGTTTTAAATAAAAAGGCAAATATGAGGATGTGAAACTGAAAACGTGTTGCTTCTTGGCATCTAATTGAACGACTAAAATTTAATTGCAATTTAAAATGAAGAATAGATTCAAACTAGCGGGATCTTCGGACCAAAGTAAAATATTCAGTAAAAGCTAACGGTATCCTAGAACGGCCCGAGAAAAACAATTCTCCTCCACCCAGACCGCCAAACAAGTGCAACAACAAAGCCATGTATTTGTTTTGTAAAAAACCTTTTTTCCTCGTCATTACTAATATTCTTGCCGGCAGACAAAAAAAAAAGATTTTCATAGTGCAAAAATATACCCATCCAATTTTATGATTGAATTTGAAATAAACAAAATTATTTTAAGGGATGTGCTTATTGCGCCATTTAACAAATATATGGCGAACGGCTTATCGTACATAAAAGGTAGTAGAGACTTTTTTAAATAAAATTAAATTTTCTTTCTTTTTTGTTGAGAACGTTTTTTCGTAGGACTTCTCTTTTCAAAGTTACAGAGTCGACAAAAAAAAAGGTATTTTTGCCACTTTTGCTAAACTTCGAGTCGAGGTAGAGGGCTAACAAAATTGAAATTTTTTTTTCTTATTTTTAACGTATAGTTTCCGTAATTATGCAACTTTTTAAAACTATTCGAAATCGAAAATCGCAAAAAAAATTTGACGCTCCACCCTACTGGCCATGCTCACACTATCGCATTGCGTGCTCTGTTTTCTAAGTTCATCATTTAAGTTATTGTGGTACGCCCGTAGAAAATATAAACTATTATTCCAATATTACTTTGGAAGTAGTTCAATTGGCTTTGAAAAACATGATTCATCCGCCGGCCCAAGTTGGCATGTAATTTCTAAAAATGATCCAAAGAAGTCTGTTGCCTCACTTTAAAGCTGCTCAAAAGACCATTCCACCTACCAGAAACTAGACCATAGTCGATGACTGAACATGCTCTTTAGAGGAACTGCGCTACCGAAAAAAGAGGGAATGTAACGAAGTTACAAATAAAACCTTACCAAACAATCGACATTCCAAAATCCAACACAAATTGTATTCATCGACGAGCTAACTGCCACTTCAGCTTTTCATATAACCGTCAAGGATCGGATATGCAGATCATCGTCAGCAAGCAGACGCGTGACCATACAAAGTAAAGAGAAAACAGAACATTACGATCAAGTTAAGCATACCCCTTCGGGTAGGGGAACAAAAAAGATTATACCAGAGGTAAGGCATGCCTGTCGTAGGAGGCGACTAAAATCCAATCTCCGTATAATGAGATTGAACGTATACATAAATATGCAATGAGTAAAACAAATAGATACATTACCCCAGGTAATCCAGGTTCACTGGAAAATCCACCATCTTCGGAGGTCCGCCCTACGGATTCTGGGGAGAGAGCCAATTATTGCATTTAATAAATCCCGTCTTAAACAAGGGTTGCTCGATCACCTCCATCCCAACCGAATAACAACGGTAAGAAGAGTTCGCCGCTAACGCCAGATGCGCGAGTAAAAAAGGACTCAATGAAAACATAAATTCTTGAGAAAGATAATAATGAACTTCGTCAAAAACTTGATGAAGTAGTAAAACTTTATCAGAAGTTAAAGAAAGAAGTTGATCTTCTTCGTAAAGATAATGAGGTGCTGAAGAATAAATACCACAATCACTCGAAGGCTGGTACATCACAAGCGAAAAATTTCATTTATGAGACTGAAGAAGAAGAGCTAGCTGGCGGAACAGATAAGTCCTCAAACAAAAGGCCAAGTAAAAAACGCAAGGTTGGAGCCTCACCTGATGGCGCCTGTTTTCCTGAAAAAATTGCATCACCAAAAGATGCCAATATTAAAGAAAAACCTATTAAACTTAGGCCTCCGCCACCAATTAATGTTGTCGGTATTGTGGAGTATAACCGGCAGCAAACTATCTTTAAGACGTTAACACCATCAAACTTTAAAGTTATTTCACTTAATAACAACGAATGGAAAGTTTGCGTGAAAGATTCTGACAGTTATCGTCTCCTGTCGGGAAAACTAAACGAAGAAAAAGTAGAAAGACCTTTACATGTTGTAGCGAGAGGCATGCATGCATCATGTGCAAAAGACGATATCATTAACGATCTAAAGAGGAACTATAAGATCTTAGATGCTGTAAACATCGTCAAAAGAGAAACACACACAAAAGATAGCGAAACAAATGTGGTACATCGTGGTCTTCCACTTCTTTCGATAAGGCTGAGAAAATAGACGATATTTACAATATTAAAACAATCCTCAATATTGTTGTTAAGATCGAAACTTTAAGAAAGAATTCAAGACTGATTCCGCAGTGTAAACACTGTCAAGAATTCAATCACACGCAAGCGTATTGCAAAAAAGACCCTAGGTGTGTAAAGTGCGCCAGAAGTCATCTTACTAAAGACTGCACCTCAGATAGCAAGAGGGCAGCAACGTTTATCAATTGTAATAAAAGTCATCCGGCCAACTATGTAGCAAAGAATTACAAAAACGGCGATCAAAATTTATGCAGTGACAAAGAAAACCAGCTAGCCAAGTATATATAAAAGGAAGTTCCTAAGACCCCTAAGAGGTTAAATGCCCAAATACCCCAAGGAAAAGAGACTCAAGACCAATCAACACAACAAGAGCAAACACCAAAGAAAGGTAGTGTAAACACATATGCCCAAATAACGGCTAAAAACATACCTTTACAAAAAAGATACTCCTGGTGATCCACTCACGAACGTCTTAAATATAATTCTTTCGAAAATTGAGGAACAATATGGTACAAATAAACTTATATTTGATAGGCTAACTAAACTCGAAAACGGTTTTCCGCCAAAACGCCCTACAAAAAGAAAAACATGATGAAAAACTCAAAATAATTACTTGGAATGCCAACGGATTAAGGAGAACTAGAAATGTTTATGCATGAGAAAGATATTGATATTTGTTTGATATCGGAAACGCAGGTCAAGAAACAATAAATAGTAAGATCAATGGATACTTAGAATACCACACAACTCATCCGTCGAACAAAACAAGAGGTGGGGCATCTTTATTTATAAAAGAATGCATCAAACACACGATAGGCGCGAAAATAGAGGCTGAATCAATGCAATTAATCGGTGTACAGGTTAGAACTCAGAATGTTGTACTGAATGTATCTTCCATATACTGTCCTCCACGATGTAAAATTCAAAAGAATGAATTTATGAACGTGATAAAGTTACTTAAACAAAATTTTATCCTTGGTGGTGACTTTAATGCGAATCTCATCTTTTGGGGATCTAGAAGTATTTCTCAAAAGGGCCGAATGCTCTACGAAGCGGGAATGGAAAATAATTGCGATTTTCATTCGACTGGCAACCCTACTTACTGGCCGACTGATCCATCTAAAATACCTGACCTTATAGATTTTTTTTTGGTCAAGGAATAACCTCAAATAAAATTAGCATAACAGAAGGCTTTGATCTTTTCTCAGATCATTCTGCTGTTATTCTCACTATGAGCGAAAATCTTGTTCAAAATGAAAAACCACCCTCGTTAACCAATGGGAAAACCAACTGGGAAGGTTTTAAGAAAGATATAGAGGATAACGTTGAATTAAGGGTATTACTACAAACGCCTCTCGAACTTAAAGAGGCAGTAGGTAACTTCGTCAATATCGTACAACAAGCCGCATGCAACAACACCCAAAGAGAAATGCCGCGCTTTAAAAACCTAAAATATACGCAGTAAATAAAAGATTTAGTAAAAGAGAAACAAAAAGCACGTAAGAAATGGCAACAAACTTGATCTCCTCAACAATCGCTTGTAAAATTTACTAAGAAAGACGATAAAAGAATTCAAAAATTCAGAAGTTGGAAATTATCTTGAAACAAACTTGATCTCCTCAAAAATCGCTTGTAAAATTTAGTAAAAAAGACGATAAAAGAATTCAAAAATTCAGAGTTTGGAAATTATCTTGAAAGCTTGACAGCAGGAAAACAATCCAACTACTCACTCTCGAAAGCTGTCAAAGAAACGAAGAAACCAAAGCTCGCAGCGCCTCCGATTAAGAATGATAAAAAAGAATGGGCAAAAAGCGACAAGAAGAAAGCAAAAGTTTTAGCGGATTACCTGGAGAGCACATTTAAACCTTTCCATGGGCAAGGGCTCAACGAAAATTTAAATATACGTTCTAACTCAAGTGAAAATAACATCACAAGAATTGTTACCCTTGCCGAATTCAGTAGAGAAATAAGAAAGCTTAAGTGTAAGAAAGCTCCGGGATTTGACTTAATTACGGCCGAAGTTCTCAAAATGCTTCCTCGCAAGGGGTTAATTAATCTTATTTATATAATAAATGCCACTCTAAGGCTAAAGTACGTTCCCAGCCAATGGAAGGTTGCGGAAGTTATAATGGTTCTCAAACAAGGAAAACCATCACATGATAAGAAATCTTATAGACCCATTTCGCTTCTGCCCGTAATATCTAAAGTCTTTGAAGGAATATTACTCCTGCGCCTGCAGCTAATAATAGAAGAAAAGCGCCTAATACCTGAACATCAGTTCGGATATAGAAGCAAGCATTCAACAATTGACCAAGTGCATATGATCACTGACGTCATTGAGAAAACTCTTGAAGAAAAGAAAATTGATTTGATTGTGGTAGACTTGTTCGCATCATTCTGCTAGGTGTAAACTAGCAGTGAATTTATTGCTCCCTCTCATGCTTATGTTTGAAACCAAAAGTCTTTCACCGATTGTTTCCGCATTTTGACGTAAAGAAACGTTGCTTACTTCGGGTCCACTCGCATTTGACGTTTTGTGACTGACATAAACGTTGACGTGTTTTTTACTTTTGTTTATATTTACTTCGGTCATAAGAGTTTGTAAATTATTAAATATAAAATTACAGCCCAATATTACCTTCAATGCCTCCATAGGATCAACATCACCACACCTTAACCCCAACCCCAGATGTTAAGAGTTTGTTTAATATGGCAAGCTTATCATCGTTTAGCATAGATTTTACTTGCGGGAAATTAGCACGTAAGAACCTGTGGATTGCGACCAAATTGTTTCTTCTGTATAGAATATTCTGTGGAAGATCTTTATGAATGTATATTGCAGATTACTTTAAGTCCTTCGCATTCATAAGAACTGTCCAGACTGCATTGCGGTTTTTCATTTTAACGACTATTATTGTCGAACGAGAGTCTTTAGCTGGTATTGGACGCGCGTATTCAATATCTGCAACATCAGCTTGTGACAGCAGGCCGGCACAGACAGATTTAGCTTTCTCAGCCATATCAGCATTTCCAACCGTTGGCATATGTACCACGACATTAGACTCAGTGCCTGATGAGTACAACCCTTATTATTATTTACTTTTGAAAGAAACCCGAGCTCATCAAAGTATTGTCAACCAGGAATTTAGATACCAGTGGCAGCGTACAGATTCTACGGAAAAGACTGAGTCAACACTTTAAAGAACTCCGTACACAGGAGTCAACTCAGAACTTATGCGAGGAATTGGAAGGCATTTTAGAAGAGTGGAACAATGCAGAACCCACCGAAGACTTACCGCCTTCTGGATTCCTGCCGTATAAAAGTCACGTAAATATTCCTGTTCCGCCACCGCCGCCTAGGACTCCAATGTCTCTTACCGTAGCTGAGTTGAGAAAACCGTTCATCATATCTAGTCCGATATATCAGACCTCTGGTGCTCGAACGTAGCAAGCTGCATACAATCCTGCTTATTAACAACCCTCTTACCAGCAGAAGCAACGCCACCTCCAAGATTTGAACCGCACCCGTCTTCTAACCGACTAATGCTGAGTTATGAAGCCGAATTAATGAACATGGTCCGCAATTGGAGCTTAAGGTTCGAATCATCAGCAATCCACTGGAATTTTTGGAGTGGCTGCCCGAATTAACGGGTTGTTACAATATCTCACCAAACTATATGCTACGGACATTACCCGAGCTCTTTAGAGGAACTGGGCTATAGTGGATAAGGATAAAAACAGTTAGCTTTTCTATTTGGGAACATTTTCAAGACGCTTTTATCGGTCGCTTCCTTCCGGCCAGATATGTGCACAAATTGGAGGTGGAGATCTTTGGCAAACGTCAAGGACCGCGTGAGAAGGCCAACGATTATATTCTGCCCGCCCAATATCCTACACGAAAATATCTCCGCATCACCGTTGCCGAAAATATCGATCGTATATTTGACAATATGAGACCCGAGTATAGGTATTAGATCCGCCGCCATGATTTCAACACTTTGGACCAACTTGCCAATTTAGCCGAAGAATTCGAGTCAATTCTGACTTTATAGGTATTACATCCGCCGCCACGATTTCAACACTTTGAAGCAACTTGCAAATATAGCCAAAGAATTTGAGTCAATTAAGAATAATGAACGAAACACACTCCCTTGCTCAGCACCTGCACCTCTTGCCCCAGCAATCTCCCGTGGTTTACCAGTAGCAGATTGGTACGGCCGAAACACGCATTGCTGGAATTGCAAGCAAAGAGGCCACCGAAAGGAAATGAGTGATAGTTTATACCGACTATTTTCCTCAATTTGTGGAACATGCCGTCAAAATCCAATAGTCGCCGTAAGAAATCCGCCAGTAGCCACCGTACGCAATGCACCAGTAGCCGCCGTAAACAATTTACCCAATCAGGATCTTAGGTACTTTGTACCTATAGAATAGAAGACGAAAGTTACCATGCGTTGGCCGATACAAGTTCTAACAAAACGTTTGGTGGAGAACTTCTGAGGCATCAGTTTAAGGAACTTATACTGCCTAAGCGTAAGCATGACTGGCCGATTCACCTGGCTAATGGTGAGTCAGTTTTAACTACCGAACGTTATTCGTTCACTTTCACATTACTCTGACTGGCGAAGTCAGCTTGAAAACAGCTTGACCCATTAACCGTACCACGGAAGGCCCTACCCACTCATCGAAATCATTCAATTCGTGCAGTCAGCGGGAACCGAGGGGAACTGCCATTTCAAGCCACAAGGAACGCCGCCCCTAGAGATCATCCTCAGATCCCAGAGCAATGCAAATCGTGGCGCTCGCCAATCCAGCAGAACAACCCGCTCATCCAATGCCCGCCATTCAGGCTGCTCCAGTACCAGCATCACCAAGCATATATGATAAAAACCGCCGAACGTCAGGAACAGCATCCCAGCAGCGTCGAGATCCCTTTGACGGAATTATTATAAGAGGAGTCTAGCATCGCCGGGAATTTTTCATTCAGCGTCCATAGGGAAAAGTATCAGTCCGATTGGACAAGCACAAGATTAAGGCCAATTTTAGATTTAAGGGAAAATCTAAGGACGTAGATATTCCACCTTAATCAACAGGCTGCCTTATTTGTTTTTATGAATTATGTATTAACTTTTGAATGATCAATTCTCATTTCTTTGTATTTGTTAAAATAACACGAAGAGTGCGACGAGAAGGTTCTCGTCTGCCGAAAAAAGAGGGAATGTAACGAAGTTACAAACAAAACCTTACCAAACAATCGACATTACAAAATCCACCACAAATTACATTAATCGACGAGCTAACTGCCACTTCAGCTTTTCATATAACCGTCAAGGAGCGGATATGCAGAGCATCGTCAGCAAGCAGACACGTGACCATACAAAGTATAGTGAAAGCAGAACATTAGGATCAAGTTAAGCATACCCCATCGGGTAGGGGACCAAAAAAGAACATACCAGAGGTAAGGCATGCCTGTCGTAGGAGGCGACTAAAATCCAATCTCCGTATACTGAGATTGAACGTATACATAAATATGCAATGAGTAAAACAAATAGATATATTACCCCAGGTAATCCAGGTTCACTGGAAAATCCACCCTCTTCGGAGGTCGGCCCTACGGATTCTGGGGAGAGCCAATTATTGCATTTAATAAGTCCGTCTTAAGCAAAGTTTGCTCGATCACCTCCATCCCAACCGAATAACAACGGTAAGAAGAGTTCGCCGCTAACGCCAGATGCGCGATTAAAAAAGAACTCAATGAAAACATAAATTCTTCTTAATGAACTTTGTCAACAACTTGATGAAGTAGTAAAACTTTATCAGAAGTTAAAGAAAGAAGTTGATCTTCTTCGTAAAGAAAATGAGGTGCTGAAGAATAAATACCACAATGACTCGAAGGCTGGTACATCACAAGCGACAAATTTCATTTATGAGACTGATGAAGAAGAGCTAGCTGGCGGAACAGATAAGTCATCAAACAAAAGGCCAAGTAAAAAACGCAAGGTTGGATCCTCACCTGATGGCGCCTGTTTTCCTGAAAAAATTGCATCACCAAAAGATGCCAATATTAAAGAAAAACCTATTAAACTTAGGCCTCCGCCACCAATTAATGTTGTCAGTATTGCGGAGTATAACCGGCTGCAAACTATCTTTAACACGTCAAACACCATCAAACTTTAAAGTTATTTCACTTAATAACTACGAATGGAAAGTTTGCGTGAAAGATCCTGAAAGTTGTCGCCTCTCTCCTGTTGCGAAAACTAAACGAAGAAAAAGTACAATGGTACACTTATGAGAATAAGTCGGAAAGACATTTACATGTTGTAGCGAGAGGCTTGCACCCATCATGTGCAAAAGACGATATCATTAACGATCTAAAGAGGAACTATAAGATCTTAGATGCTGTAAACATCGTCAAAAGAGAAACACAAAAAAAAGATAGCGAAACAAATGTGGTACATTGTCTTTGGATAAGGCAGAGAAAATAGACGATATTTACAATATTAAAACAATCCTCAATATTGTTGTTAAGATCGAAACTTTAAGAAAGAATTCAAGACTGATTCCGCAGTGTAAACACTGTCAAGAATTCAATCACACGCAAGCATATTGCAAGAAAGACCTTAGGTGTCTAAAGTGCGCCAGAAGTCATCTTACTAAAGACTGCACCTCAGATAGCAAAAGTGCAGCAACGTGCATCAATTGCATTAAAAGTCATCCGGCCAACTATAGAGGCTGCGAAATAGCAAAAGAATTATAAAACGGCGATCAAAATTTACGCAGTCACAAAGAAAACCACCATGCCAAGTAAAAAAGCAAGTTCTTAAGACCCCTAGGAGGTTAAATGCCCAAATACACAAAGCAAAAGATCAATCAACACAACCAGAGCAAACACCAAAGAAAGGTAGTGTAAGCACATATGCAAAAATAACGGCTAAGAACATACCTTTAAAAAAAGATACTGCTGGCGATCCACTCACGAACGTCTTAAACATAATCCTTTCGAAAATTGAGGAGCAATGTGGTACAAATAAACTTATATTTGATAGGCTAACTAAACTCGAAAACAGTTTTCGGCCAAAAGCCCTACAAAAAGAAAAACATGATGGAAAAGCTCAAAATAATTACTTGGAATGCCAACGGATTATGGCAAAAACTGGGAGAACTAGAAATGTTTATGCATGAGAAAGATATTGATATTTGTTTGATATCAGAAACGCATGTCAAGAAACAACCAAATAGTAAGATCAATGGATACTTAGAATACCACACAACTCATCCGTCGAACAAAGCAAGAGGTGGGGCATCTTTATTTATAAAAGAATGCATCAAACACACGATAGGCGCCAAAATAGAGGCTGAATCAATGCAATTAATCGGTGTATAGGTTAGAACTCAGAATGTTGTACTGAATGTATCTTCCATATACTGTCCTCCACGATGTAAAATTCAAAAGAATGAATTTATGAACGTGATAAAGTTACTTAAACAAAATTTTATCCTTGGTGGTGACTTTAATGCGAAGCACATCTTTTGGGGATCCAGAAGTATTTCTCAAAAGGGTCGAATGCTCTACGAAGCGGGAATGGAAAATAATTGCGATTTTCATTCGACTAGCAACCCTACTTACTGGCCGACTGATCCATGGAAAATACCTGAGCTTATAGATTTTTTTTTTGGTCAAAGGAATACCCTCAAATAAAATTAGCATAACAGAAAGCTTTGACCTTTTCTCAGATCATTCTGCTGTTATTCTCACTATGAGCGAAAATCTTGTTCAAAATGAAAAACCACCTATGGGGTTGGTACCATAAGATAGGCCTTGAATAAATACACATTGGTGTCAAATGTCAGTGATGCCAAATCACAGGAAGTATTTTTTTTTATTTTCCAATATGATTATAAATTTTTTTTTAGTGATTTCTCCAGAAAATCGGCCCCTGGTCCTGAACCCGTGGTCCAAAAACTATGGGGTTGGTACTATAAGATAGGCCTTGAATAAATACACATTGGCGTCAAATGTCAGTGATGCCAGATTACGAGAAGTATTTTTTTTTATTTTCCAATATGATTATAATTTTTTTTTTTTGACTACTCCATGAAAAAGCTCATAGCTCCCAAACCCTTGGTCCAAAAACTATGGGGTTGGCACCATAAGATAGCCCTTGAATAAATACACATTCGTGTCAAATTTCAGTGATGTCAAACTACGGGAAGTATTTTTTTTTTTTGAATATGATTATAATTTTTTTTTTTTTGACTACTCCATGAAAACGCTCATAGCTCCCAAACCCTTGGTCCAAAAACTATGGGGTTGGTACCATAAGATAGGCTTTAAATAAATACACACTGGTTTTAAATATCAATAATGCCAAACCACGGGAAGTATTTTTTTTATTTTCCAATATGATTATACATTTTTTTTTAGTGACTTCTCCAGAAAATCGCTCCCTGGTACCATAATATAGGACTTGAAAAAATACACATTGGTGTTAAATGTCAGTGATGCCAAACTACGGCAAGTATTTTTTTTTTAAATATAATTATAATTTTTTTTTTGACTACTCCATAAAATCTCTCCCACGTCCTGAACCCGTGGTCCAAAAACTATGGGGTTGGTACCATAAGATAGGTCTTGAAAAAATACACATTGGTGTCAAATGTCAGTGATGCCAAACTACGGGAAGTATTTTTTTTTTAATATGATTATAATTTTTTTTTGACTACTCCATAAAATCGCTCCTGTCTGTTTTCTTTTTTATATTTATTACCACAAAAACAAGTATACAATAACATATTGTTCTTAACGATATGCTACTTCAAATCATTATATTATATTATATTGTTTTAAGTTTATTTAATAACAAAAAATTAATTTGGTCTAAAATAAAATCATACAAATTTAAAAATATACCTATTTTTAATTAGCTTTTATAAATCCCGAATTCGTACAGTAAGACAATCAAAACCCGGTTTAGTTTTTAGTCCAAAAGCTTAAGACCTTATCTTACATAAGAAACAAATAGCAAAATAAAATTGTAACCTTTCACAAGCGCAATTTTCTCATAGGTTGTGTTTAAATGTATGTACTCGTATATCATTTTATTTAAATTTGTTCTGTATGAGGGTTTAATTTTGGCATTAGCATAATAATTACATGAATGGCGCAATTTAAAATAATCTTAAAGTAGATAGAATACATAAAAGACCGTTGAATAGTGCCTAAGAAAAGCATAATGTTAAATTCATACAAAAATCATATAAAAAAGATAGTCGGCTCGAAGTTAACATTGAGAGTAAGTTGTATTTTATATGAAAATAAACGAAATCGTTAAAAGTTGATATATTTATGTAATATAAGAGAACAACTCTTATGCATGTAAATATAGTTCACGGAATATAAATATTATATTGAAGGTAAGAATTCTACATATTTAGTTAAGTATGTCTATTAGTCTTCTTAAGAAAACTAACGGGATTATATCCAATAAGACTAGACACAGAAAATAATTCGACTTCAATCCCATATATTAGCTTTATTAAAGAAATATGTACATATATATAGTTTTGAAAATTATTATTACTAAAACATTCTATAGGGTTTTCCAATAAGAGGTGTTATTTTGATATTCAAAAAAAAGAAATGCGTTGTTGTTTCTACTTGTCAAATGTCAAAAAATGACAGCTTCAAAAGTGACAGCTACCGAAATAGCGGGCTATTCAAAATAACACCTCTTATTGGAAAACCCTGGAAAACCCTTGGGTTTTCCAATAAGAGGTGTTATTTTGATATTCAAAAAAAAGAAATGCGTTGTTGAAGCGTGTATCGTTCCATTTTTATCAATAGCGTAGTTTCTACTTGTCAAATGTCAAAAAATGACAGCTTCAAAAGTGACAGCTACCGAATTAGCGGGCTATTCAAAATAACACCTCTTATTGGAAAACCCCTTAGTTTCCAAGCAGACATGTACCCGTACGTATGTAAATCCATTATATTTTCTATAATTTTTTTTTCAGACAACGAAGCATTGTTAACAAATGCTAATAATATTGAGATATGTAAATGTTTATTTTATAAAATTTTTAACTCATAATATAAATTAATTGTTTTTTCCCACATTTACACAAAATTTCATACCCAAAAAGAAAATGTGTGTACTCATACCTACTTTTAAATTAAGTATAAGTTATGTAAAAATGTTCATGAATAAAATTATAAGTAAAATACCTACATGATCCCGATTTGAAATCAAATGTCTTCCAATTAATGGTCATGTTTTTATTTATTCTCAATTTTAATAAAAAAAGTCCTGACGTTCGGTTTCTTATTTTATTTTTCTCCGAATAAAACTACATGATTTTTCAGAAATTTTAGGAGTTATCGAATAGTAATACTGATTTCGCTTCAATAATTCAATATCCCAAATGATGCGTAATCGAATATTAAAAAAAACAACTAATTATTCCATTTACTTAATCCTTGCTAGTAGGGTCGATATTGTCTGTTAATGTTTAATCTTACTATTTTACAGCAAATGAGAAATCTTTTTGAACTTTTATTATTGGTAGCTATATAAATTATTTATTTTTATTGATGTTTTTTATGGTTAGGAATATTAACGGAATAATTGACAAAGTATTCATATTTTCTTCAAAATGACGAGAATGTTATGCCTACTTTCTTTTTTTTTAAATGGGTGTCTTTCTTAGTTTAGAAGAGTAATGTCTTGAAGATTATGGAATTAATGAATATACATTACCGAAAATATCAACCTATGAAATAGTTGGGTTGAAAAATTGAGCCATGTCCATCTAAATTATATCGGCAATGTTTTCTGCTTTAATTGAATAAGGTATATATGTATATAAAATTTCAAAATGGTTTGAAAAGGTTTGTGAACTTATTTTTTTCAAGAAGCTAGTTATCAATGTATTATTTACATATTATTACCGACAAACTGTCGATTTATCAAATGAAAATTAAATGAAATATAAAATACCGTGTGAAATTAAACCGATATTTGAAATATTTAACACAATATTAAATATGATTTGATAAAATGTCTATTAAACAACTACATTTCGCCGAAATTTCGATTGTTGTTCAGAAACATAAAAACTATAACACAAGCTGATGCAAACATAAATTTAATTTCATGAATAATTTCATTGTCAATAACAAAATAATAAAAAGTATATTAATTCAACATTTTAAGAAAATGTTTTTTTTTGCCTGTAAATACACTAAACACTAGGTACAACTGCGGTGAAACAATTTTTGGGGCGACTTTGCATTAGGGGAGCACGCGTAGAACTTTGATTTTTTTTACAGTGAGCTAGGGGTCTCTTTAGAACAGCTCTAAAATGTTACGGCGAGGAAACACTGTTAAATATGATTAAAAAATGTTTTAATTTTCAATTTTGGCCTTTTTAGTACAACACTTTTGTTCAATTTGCAAGTAATTCCCCAAAAATCGCATCAACCGTAGCATGGTCCGTAGCTTTTTTATTTTTGTAAAAATGGTACCCCTGCACAGCAGTCACAAGTAATGAAAGTCTTTAGCAAAGTAAAATTAAGAAAATATCAAAATTATGAACAATAATTAGCATTTATTCATATAAAATAGAAAGTAGGAAAACGTACCAATATTTAATTTATGTTGCAAGCCTATTTCTTGTTTTCATTTTTTCTGGATTTGCAATTTTAAATTCTACAATTTCATTTTGCACCAATTTGAGGAAATGATAAGATCATAGACTATGGTCAAATCCCTTTTTTAGTAATACCAAGATAGGAAACTTTCGTACGTTTCATATATTTCTCATCTTTGTATTGCTCATCTGTGGCTACCACGATACATGTAGTTTATTCCCTTTTCATTATTTTTGAACGACAAATCTGTGGTGAAAAAAATATTTTTGCTCTTGGAAACGTGAAATCAGGTTGTAAATACACCCAGTTTCAAAAATATTAGTTATGGTGAAACTTTGTAGGTAAACCGAAAAAAAATTCTGGTGAAATTGAATTATACACCACGGAACGCACACACCCTATTTTACTTAAAAGGTTGGAAAGTATGATAATGGATGTAGAATTAACCTTCGTATATTAAACTACAGTACAAGAGCAAAGTAGCAAAACAAAGAAAAAAAATATTAATTTAGTAAGTCACCACCCAACTAATTTTAAGATTAAAGCAATTAGGGCCAGCTATTGAAATTTTGTATGATCAGTTGTGAAATTTATAGATTACTAGAAAAACAATTCCTGTTGTACTTACCCACACCATTTTGTTTAAAGAGCTTGTGGACTTTGATAACAAGTTTTAAAATTCACCTACGTCATTTATAAAATGGTTGGTGAATTTGATAAGGTATAAGTTAAAGTCCCCCATCTATTGACATTATATACCGAATTGTGACTATAGTTTTCTATAATACTATTGCACCCATTTTGTTTAAATTGGTTTGTAACTTTGATAACAAGTTTCAGGATTCATTTCATTTATAAAATGGTTGGGAAATTTGATAAGGGATTTTTATTAAAAGGTTCGTGAATTTGGGACAAAATAAAATATATTAAGTACCATAATTAAAGGAACATTGTAGCATACCCAAATGTTTTCATGTGGCCAAAATCCAAATCAATAACTATAACAATTAGTGTGGTTTCGGTTGCTAAAACGCGTAGTTGGTGAGCCAGACATACTTGTTTCTAATCCCGGTGGTGTCAGAACGAAAATAATGAAAATATTTTATTGACGTTATATGTGAAACAAAACCTGCAAGTTATTGTTCTTTGTTGATTATTGGATTTTGTTTCACATATGACGTCAATAAATTACGAAAACAAAGAAATGTCGTAATCTGTTTATTTTGATCCTGATTTGAAATCAATTTATATTATCCCAAGAAAAATACACATGCCACTACACATACCATACCGAAGTTGCATCCAGTCATCTGTGGATTGGTAACCAACTGTTAAGACACAAAAGAAAAGTTGTCGGTAGTCATCATTTGCATACATTTTGTATAAAAAATTAATTAAAAATAAATTAAAAATGAAGGAAGTGAATGCTGAAACCGTTACCAAAAAAATCCCTTACAAATTCACGAACCTTTTGAAAAAATCCCTTTTCAAATTCTTCGACCATATTGAAAATGAAGGAAGTGAAGGCTGAAAACGTTACCAAAAAATCCCTTCCAAATTCACGAACCTTTTGAAAAAATCCCTTTTCAAATTGTTTTCTGAAGCGAAATTCAAGATCTAATGACCCGTGTTTTATTATCGCTAATAACCCATATGGTTCACCCGGCAAAAATAAAACAATTTAGGTTATGTGCTTGATATGTATCCTGTGTTTGCCGAATTTAATACTAATATTTGCAAAACCCAGATAGAAACCTGGATATCCGTTTTATAAAATGGTTGGGGGATTTGAGAAAGAAATTTTTATTAACCAGTGCCATCTTTTGATATTAGAAACCAGAATTTCTGACATCTATTGCGTGCTAGAAAAAAAACTATACGCAAAGCATTTTGTATAAAATGGTTGGGGAATTTGATAAGGGATTTCTCAAGCTAGTTGCATCTACTGATATTATGAATAAATAGTTTTGATATCTTTTCGGTGCTAGAAAAACAACAATTCCCGTATAACTGACATCTATTGTGTGCTAGAAAAATCACTATTGTAGCACACCATTTTGTGTAAAATGATTGGGGAATTTTAAAAACGATTTCTTAAACTAGGTTCCATCTACTGATATTTTGAATAAACAGTTCGGACATCTTTTCTGCGCTAGAAAAACAAAACTTCCTTTAGTACAACGCACACACACCATTTTGTTTTAAATGGGCTGGGACTGGATAACAGGTTTCAGAATTCACTTACATCATGTTGGGGGATTTGAGAAAGAAATTTTTATTAACCAGTGCCATCTATTGATATTATAAATCAGAATTTCTGCCATCTATTGCGTGCTAGAAGAAACAGTATTGTAGTAATAACACACACCATTTTGTATAAAATGGTTGGGGAATTTGAAAAGGGATTTCTTAAACTAGTTCCATCTACTGATATTTTGATTAAATCATTTGGACATCTTTTCGGTGATAGAAAAACAACATTTCCTGTATAACTGCCATCTATTGTGTGCTAGAAAAATCACTATTGTAGTAATAACGCACTCCATTTTGTGTAAAATGATTGGGGAATTTTAAAAGGGATTTCTTAAACTAGTTCCATCTACTGATATTTTTAATTAACAGTTCGGACATCTTTTCTGCGCTAGAAAAACAACACTTCCTTCGCAGCAATTTTGTGTCAAATGGCCTGGGACTGGAAAACAGGTTTCAGAATTCACTTACATCATTTATAAAATATTTGGGGAATTTTGTAAGGGATTTTTTTTTTAAAAAAGGTTCGTGAATTTGGGAGGGAATTATGGAATAATTATATTAAGTTCCATGATTAAAGAACTCCCAAAAGTTTTCATGTGGTCGAAATCGGAATCATTATTTTCAACTATAAGCATGGTGATGGTGGTTAAGGCGTGTAGTTGGTAACCGACACATACTTGGTTCAAATCAAGGTGGTGTCAGAACGAAAAATAAAAAAAATGTTCTGATGCTGGGGTTTGAATTAAAGGAGTGACGAGTTGTGTGAAGCTAGGCGGTGGCGGAGGATACAGAAGACGGGTGTGGAAAGCTGAGGAGATGGATGAGAAAGGAGGATGGAGAGGGGGAGCTTGAGGCGTGTGGGGGAGAAGTGGAAGTAAAAATTAAGATAGTTTTTTGGTGGCATGACGGCCGCGCGCGGCCGTCATGCCACCAAAAAACTATCTTAATTTTTACTTCCACTTCTATATATTTAAGATTTTTACAACACAGACGCGTCTTACAAGCAAACGCTAAAAGTACCTCCGTTTTTGTGAAAATAAAATTTTTTTTTGACTACTCCATAAGAACGCTCATAGCTCCTGAACCCTTGGTCCAAAAACTATGGGGTTGGTACCATAAGATAGCCCTTGAATAAATACACCTTCGTGTCAAATGTCAGTGATGCCAAACTACGGGAAGTATTTTTTTTTTTTTTTTTAGTATGACTATAATTTTTTTTTTTTTTTGACTACTCCATGAGAACGCTCATAGCTCCTGAACCCTTGGTCCAAAAACTATGGGGTTGGTACCATAAGATAGCCCTTGAATTAAGACACATTCGTGTCAAATGTCAGTGATGCCAAACTACGGGAAGTATTTTTTTTTTTTTTTTAGTATGAGTATAATTTTTTTTTTTTTTTGACTACTCCATGAGAACGCTCATAGCTCCTGAACCCTTGGTCCAAAAACTATGGGATTGGTACCATAAGATAGCCCTTGAATTAAGACACATTCGTGTCAAATGTCAGTGATGCCAAACTACGGGAAGTATTTTTTTTTTTTTTTTAGTATGAGTATAATTTTTTTTTTTTTTTTGACTACTCCATGAGAACGCTCATAGCTCCTGAACCCTTGGTCCAAAAACTATGGGATTTATACCATAAGATAGCCCTTGAATTAAGACACATTCGTGTCAAATGTCAGTGATGCCAAACTACGGGAAGTATTTTTTTTTTTTTTTTTAGTATGAGTATAATTTTTTTTTTTTTTTTGACTACTCCATGAGAACGCTCATAGCTCCTGAACCCTTGGTCCAAAAACTATGGGATTGGTACCATAAGATAGCCCTTGAATTAAGACACATTCGTGTCAAATGTCAGTGATGCCAAACTACGGGAAGTATTTTTTTTTTTTTTTTTAGTATGAGTATAATTTTTTTTTTTTTTTTGACTACTCCATGAGAACGCTCATAGCTCCTGAACCCTTGGTCCAAAAACTATGGGATTGGTACCATAAGATAGCCCTTGAATTAAGACACATTCGTGTCAAATGTCAGTGATGCCAATCTACGGGAAGTATTTTTTTTTTTTTTTTAGTATGAGTATAATTTTTTTTTTTTTTTTGACTACTCCATGAGAACGCTCATAGCTCCTGAACCCTTGGTCCAAAAACTATGGGATTGGTACCATAAGATAGCCCTTGAATTAAGACACATTCGTGTCAAATGTCAGTGATGCGAAACTACGGGAAGTATTTTTTTTTTTTTTTTAGTATGAGTATAATTTTTTTTTTTTTTTTGACTACTCCATGAGAACGCTCATAGCTCCTGAACCCTTGGTCCAAAAACTATGGGATTGGTACCATAAGATAGCCCTTGAATTAAGACACATTCGTGTCAAATGTCAGTGATGCCAAACTACGGGAAGTATTTTTTTTTTTTTTTTATTATGAGTATAATTTTTTTTTTTTTTTTGACTACTCCATGAGAACGCTCATAGCTCCTGAACCCTTGGTCCAAAAACTATGGGATTGGTACCATAAGATAGCCCTTGAATTAAGACACATTCGTGTCAAATGTCAGTGATGCCAAACTACGGGAAGTATTTTTTTTTTTTTTTTTAGTATGAGTATAATTTTTTTTTTTTTTTTGACTACTCCATGAGAACGCTCATAGCTCCTGAACCCTTGGTCCAAAAACTATGGGATTGGTACCATAAGATAGCCCTTGAATTAAGACACATTCGTGTCAAATGTCAGTGATGCCAAACTACGGGAAGTATTTTTTTTTTTTTTTTTAGTATGAGTATAATTTTTTTTTTTTTTTTGACTACTCCATGAGAACGCTCATAGCTCCTGAACCCTTGGTCCAAAAACTATGGGATTGGTACCATAAGATAGCCCTTGAATTAAGACACATTCGTGTCAAATGTCAGTGATGCCAAACTACGGGAAGTATTTTTTTTTTTTTTTTTAGTATGAGTATAATTTTTTTTTTTTTTTTGACTACTCCATGAGAACGCTCATAGCTCCTGAACCCTTGGTCCAAAAACTATGGGATTGGTACCATAAGATAGCCCTTGAATTAAGACACATTCGTGTCAAATGTCAGTGATGCCAAACTACGGGAAGTATTTTTTTTTTTTTTTTTAGTATGAGTATAATTTTTTTTTTTTTTTTGACTACTCCATGAGAACGCTCATAGCTCCTGAACCCTTGGTCCAAAAACTATGGGATTGGTACCATAAGATAGCCCTTGAATTAAGACACATTCGTGTCAAATGTCAGTGATGCCAAACTACGGGAAGTATTTTTTTTTTTTTTTTTAGTATGAGTATAATTTTTTTTTTTTTTTTGACTACTCCATGAGAACGCTCATAGCTCCTGAACCCTTGGTCCAAAAACTATGGGATTGGTACCATAAGATAGCCCTTGAATTAAGACACATTCGTGTCAAATGTCAGTGATGCCAAACTACGGGAAGTATTTTTTTTTTTTTTTTTAGTATGACTATAATTTTTTTTTTTTTTTTGACTACTCCATGAGAACGCTCATAGCTCCTGAACCCTTGGTCCAAAAACTATGGGATTGGTACCATAAGATAGCCCTTGAATTAAGACACATTCGTGTCAAATGTCAGTGATGCCAAACTACGGGAAGTATTTTTTTTTTTTTTTTTAGTATGAGTATAATTTTTTTTTTTTTTTTGACTACTCCATGAGAACGCTCATAGCTCCTGAACCCTTGGTCCAAAAACTATGGGATTGGTACCATAAGATAGCCCTTGAATTAAGACACATTCGTGTCAAATGTCAGTGATGCCAAACTACGGGAAGTATTTTTTTTTTTTTTTTAGTATGAGTATAATTTTTTTTTTTTTTTTGACTACTCCATGAGAACGCTCATAGCTCCTGAACCCTTGGTCCAAAAACTATGGGATTGGTACCATAAGATAGCCCTTGAATTAAGACACATTCGTGTCAAATGTCAGTGATGCCAAACTACGGGAAGTATTTTTTTTTTTTTTTTTAGTATGAGTATAATTTTTTTTTTTTTTTTGACTACTCCATGAGAACGCTCATAGCTCCTGAACCCTTGGTCCAAAAACTATGGGATTGGTACCATAAGATAGCCCTTGAATTAAGACACATTCGTGTCAAATGTCAGTGATGCCAAACTACGGGAAGTATTTTTTTTTTTTTTTTTAGTATGAGTATAATTTTTTTTTTTTTTTTGACTACTCCATGAGAACGCTCATAGCTCCTGAACCCTTGGTCCAAAAACTATGGGATTGGTACCATAAGATAGCCCTTGAATTAAGACACATTCGTGTCAAATGTCAGTGATGCCAAACTACGGGAAGTATTTTTTTTTTTTTTTTTAGTATGAGTATAATTTTTTTTTTTTTTTTGACTACTCCATGAGAACGCTCATAGCTCCTGAACCCTTGGTCCAAAAACTATGGGATTGGTACCATAAGATAGCCCTTGAATTAAGACACATTCGTGTCAAATGTCAGTGATGCCAAACTACGGGAAGTATTTTTTTTTTTTTTTTAGTATGAGTATAATTTTTTTTTTTTTTTTGACTATTCCATGGGAACGCTCATAGCTCCTGAACCCTTGGTCCAAAAACTATGGGATTGGTACCATAAGATAGCCCTTGAATTAAGACACATTCGTGTCAAATGTCAGTGATGCCAAACTACGGGAAGTATTTTTTTTTTTTTTTTTAGTATGAGTATAATTTTTTTTTTTTTTTTGACTACTCCATGAGAACGCTCATAGCTCCTGAACCCTTGGTCCAAAAACTATGGGATTGGTACCATAAGATAGCCCTTGAATTAAGACACATTCGTGTCAAATGTCAGTGATGCGAAACTACGGGAAGTATTTTTTTTTTTTTTTTTAGTATGAGTATAATTTTTTTTTTTTTTTTGACTACTCCATGAGAACGCTCATAGCTCCTGAACCCTTGGTCCAAAAACTATGGGGTTGGTACCATAAGATAGCCCTTGAATAAATACACCTTCGTGTCAAATGTCAGTGATGCCAAACTACGGGAAGTATTTTTTTTTTTTTTTTTAGTATGACTATAATTTTTTTTTTTTTTTTGACTACTCCATAAGAACGCTCATAGCTCCTGAACCCTTGGTCCAAAAACTATGGGGTTGGTACCATAAGATAGCCCTTGAATAAATACACCTTCGTGTCAAATGTCAGTGATGCCAAACTACGGGAAGTATTTTTTTTTTTTTTTTTAGTATGACTATAATTTTTTTTTTTTTTTGACTACTCCATGAGAACGCTCATAGCTCCTGAACCCTTGGTCCAAAAACTATGGGGTTGGTACCATAAGATAGCCCTTGAATTAAGACACATTCGTGTCAAATGTCAGTGATGCCAAACTACGGGAAGTATTTTTTTTTTTTTTTTAGTATGAGTATAATTTTTTTTTTTTTTTGACTACTCCATGAGAACGCTCATAGCTCCTGAACCCTTGGTCCAAAAACTATGGGATTGGTACCATAAGATAGCCCTTGAATTAAGACACATTCGTGTCAAATGTCAGTGATGCCAAACTACGGGAAGTATTTTTTTTTTTTTTTTAGTATGAGTATAATTTTTTTTTTTTTTTTGACTACTCCATGAGAACGCTCATAGCTCCTGAACCCTTGGTCCAAAAACTATGGGATTTATACCATAAGATAGCCCTTGAATTAAGACACATTCGTGTCAAATGTCAGTGATGCCAAACTACGGGAAGTATTTTTTTTTTTTTTTTTAGTATGAGTATAATTTTTTTTTTTTTTTTGACTACTCCATGAGAACGCTCATAGCTCCTGAACCCTTGGTCCAAAAACTATGGGATTGGTACCATAAGATAGCCCTTGAATTAAGACACATTCGTGTCAAATGTCAGTGATGCCAAACTACGGGAAGTATTTTTTTTTTTTTTTTTAGTATGAGTATAATTTTTTTTTTTTTTTTGACTACTCCATGAGAACGCTCATAGCTCCTGAACCCTTGGTCCAAAAACTATGGGATTGGTACCATAAGATAGCCCTTGAATTAAGACACATTCGTGTCAAATGTCAGTGATGCCAATCTACGGGAAGTATTTTTTTTTTTTTTTTAGTATGAGTATAATTTTTTTTTTTTTTTTGACTACTCCATGAGAACGCTCATAGCTCCTGAACCCTTGGTCCAAAAACTATGGGATTGGTACCATAAGATAGCCCTTGAATTAAGACACATTCGTGTCAAATGTCAGTGATGCGAAACTACGGGAAGTATTTTTTTTTTTTTTTTAGTATGAGTATAATTTTTTTTTTTTTTTTGACTACTCCATGAGAACGCTCATAGCTCCTGAACCCTTGGTCCAAAAACTATGGGATTGGTACCATAAGATAGCCCTTGAATTAAGACACATTCGTGTCAAATGTCAGTGATGCCAAACTACGGGAAGTATTTTTTTTTTTTTTTTAGTATGAGTATAATTTTTTTTTTTTTTTTGACTACTCCATGAGAACGCTCATAGCTCCTGAACCCTTGGTCCAAAAACTATGGGATTGGTACCATAAGATATCCCTTGAATTAAGACACATTCGTGTCAAATGTCAGTGATGCCAAACTACGGGAAGTATTTTTTTTTTTTTTTTTAGTATGAGTATAATTTTTTTTTTTTTTTTGACTACTCCATGAGAACGCTCATAGCTCCTGAACCCTTGGTCCAAAAACTATGGGATTGGTACCATAAGATAGCCCTTGAATTAAGACACATTCGTGTCAAATGTCAGTGATGCCAAACTACGGGAAGTATTTTTTTTTTTTTTTTTAGTATGAGTATAATTTTTTTTTTTTTTTTGACTACTCCATGAGAACGCTCATAGCTCCTGAACCCTTGGTCCAAAAACTATGGGATTGGTACCATAAGATAGCCCTTGAATTAAGACACATTCGTGTCAAATGTCAGTGATGCCAAACTACGGGAAGTATTTTTTTTTTTTTTTTTAGTATGAGTATAATTTTTTTTTTTTTTTTGACTACTCCATGAGAACGCTCATAGCTCCTGAACCCTTGGTCCAAAAACTATGGGATTGGTACCATAAGATAGCCCTTGAATTAAGACACATTCGTGTCAAATGTCAGTGATGCCAAACTACGGGAAGTATTTTTTTTTTTTTTTTTAGTATGAGTATAATTTTTTTTTTTTTTTTGACTACTCCATGAGAACGCTCATAGCTCCTGAACCCTTGGTCCAAAAACTATGGGATTGGTACCATAAGATAGCCCTTGAATTAAGACACATTCGTGTCAAATGTCAGTGATGCCAAACTACGGGAAGTATTTTTTTTTTTTTTTTTAGTATGAGTATAATTTTTTTTTTTTTTTTGACTACTCCATGAGAACGCTCATAGCTCCTGAACCCTTGGTCCAAAAACTATGGGATTGGTACCATAAGATAGCCCTTGAATTAAGACACATTCGTGTCAAATGTCAGTGATGCCAAACTACGGGAAGTATTTTTTTTTTTTTTTTTAGTATGCCTATAATTTTTTTTTTTTTTTTGACTACTCCATGAGAACGCTCATAGCTCCTGAACCCTTGGTCCAAAAACTATGGGATTGGTACCATAAGATAGCCCTTGAATTAAGACACATTCGTGTCAAATGTCAGTGATGCCAAACTACGGGAAGTATTTTTTTTTTTTTTTTTAGTATGAGTATAATTTTTTTTTTTTTTTTGACTACTCCATGAGAACGCTCATAGCTCCTGAACCCTTGGTCCAAAAACTATGGGATTGGTACCATAAGATAGCCCTTGAATTAAGACACATTCGTGTCAAATGTCAGTGATGCCAAACTACGGGAAGTATTTTTTTTTTTTTTTTAGTATGAGTATAATTTTTTTTTTTTTTTTGACTACTCCATGAGAACGCTCATAGCTCCTGAACCCTTGGTCCAAAAACTATGGGATTGGTACCATAAGATAGCCCTTGAATTAAGACACATTCGTGTCAAATGTCAGTGATGCCAAACTACGGGAAGTATTTTTTTTTTTTTTTTTAGTATGAGTATAATTTTTTTTTTTTTTTTGACTACTCCATGAGAACGCTCATAGCTCCTGAACCCTTGGTCCAAAAACTATGGGATTGGTACCATAAGATAGCCCTTGAATTAAGACACATTCGTGTCAAATGTCAGTGATGCCAAACTACGGGAAGTATTTTTTTTTTTTTTTTTAGTATGAGTATAATTTTTTTTTTTTTTTTGACTACTCCATGAGAACGCTCATAGCTCCTGAACCCTTGGTCCAAAAACTATGGGATTGGTACCATAAGATAGCCCTTGAATTAAGACACATTCGTGTCAAATGTCAGTGATGCCAAACTACGGGAAGTATTTTTTTTTTTTTTTTTAGTATGAGTATAATTTTTTTTTTTTTTTTGACTACTCCATGAGAACGCTCATAGCTCCTGAACCCTTGGTCCAAAAACTATGGGATTGGTACCATAAGATAGCCCTTGAATTAAGACACATTCGTGTCAAATGTCAGTGATGCCAAACTACGGGAAGTATTTTTTTTTTTTTTTTAGTATGAGTATAATTTTTTTTTTTTTTTTGACTACTCCATGAGAACGCTCATAGCTCCTGAACCCTTGGTCCAAAAACTATGGGATTGGTACCATAAGATAGCCCTTGAATTAAGACACATTCGTGTCAAATGTCAGTGATGCCAAACTACGGGAAGTATTTTTTTTTTTTTTTTTAGTATGAGTATAATTTTTTTTTTTTTTTTGACTACTCCATGAGAACGCTCATAGCTCCTGAACCCTTGGTCCAAAAACTATGGGATTGGTACCATAAGATAGCCCTTGAATTAAGACACATTCGTGTCAAATGTCAGTGATGCGAAACTACGGGAAGTATTTTTTTTTTTTTTTTTAGTATGAGTATAATTTTTTTTTTTTTTTTGACTACTCCATGAGAACGCTCATAGCTCCTGAACCCTTGGTCCAAAAACTATGGGGTTGGTACCATAAGATAGCCCTTGAATAAATACACCTTCGTGTCAAATGTCAGTGATGCCAAACTACGGGAAGTATTTTTTTTTTTTTTTTTAGTATGAGTATAATTTTTTTTTTTTTTTTTACTACTCCATAAGAACGCTCATAGCTCCTGAACCCTTGGTCCAAAAACTATGGGGTTGGTACCATAAGATAGCCCTTGAATAAATACACCTTCGTGTCAAATGTCAGTGATGCCAAACTACGGGAAGTATTTTTTTTTTTTTTTTTAGTATGACTATAATTTTTTTTTTTTTTTGACTACTCCATGAGAACGCTCATAGCTCCTGAACCCTTGGTCCAAAAACTATGGGGTTGGTACCATAAGATAGCCCTTGAATTAAGACACATTCGTGTCAAATGTCAGTGATGCCAAACTACGGGAAGTATTTTTTTTTTTTTTTTAGTATGAGTATAATTTTTTTTTTTTTTTGACTACTCCATGAGAACGCTCATAGCTCCTGAACCCTTGGTCCAAAAACTATGGGATTGGTACCATAAGATAGCCCTTGAATTAAGACACATTCGTGTCAAATGTCAGTGATGCCAAACTACGGGAAGTATTTTTTTTTTTTTTTTAGTATGAGTATAATTTTTTTTTTTTTTTTGACTACTCCATGAGAACGCTCATAGCTCCTGAACCCTTGGTCCAAAAACTATGGGATTTATACCATAAGATAGCCCTTGAATTAAGACACATTCGTGTCAAATGTCAGTGATGCCAAACTACGGGAAGTATTTTTTTTTTTTTTTTTAGTATGAGTATAATTTTTTTTTTTTTTTTGACTACTCCATGAGAACGCTCATAGCTCCTGAACCCTTGGTCCAAAAACTATGGGATTGGTACCATAAGATAGCCCTTGAATTAAGACACATTCGTGTCAAATGTCAGTGATGCCAAACTACGGGAAGTATTTTTTTTTTTTTTTTTAGTATGAGTATAATTTTTTTTTTTTTTTTGACTACTCCATGAGAACGCTCATAGCTCCTGAACCCTTGGTCCAAAAACTATGGGATTGGTACCATAAGATAGCCCTTGAATTAAGACACATTCGTGTCAAATGTCAGTGATGCCAATCTACGGGAAGTATTTTTTTTTTTTTTTTAGTATGAGTATAATTTTTTTTTTTTTTTTGACTACTCCATGAGAACGCTCATAGCTCCTGAACCCTTGGTCCAAAAACTATGGGATTGGTACCATAAGATAGCCCTTGAATTAAGACACATTCGTGTCAAATGTCAGTGATGCGAAACTACGGGAAGTATTTTTTTTTTTTTTTTAGTATGAGTATAATTTTTTTTTTTTTTTTGACTACTCCATGAGAACGCTCATAGCTCCTGAACCCTTGGTCCAAAAACTATGGGATTGGTACCATAAGATAGCCCTTGAATTAAGACACATTCGTGTCAAATGTCAGTGATGCCAAACTACGGGAAGTATTTTTTTTTTTTTTTTAGTATGAGTATAATTTTTTTTTTTTTTTTGACTACTCCATGAGAACGCTCATAGCTCCTGAACCCTTGGTCCAAAAACTATGGGATTGGTACCATAAGATAGCCCTTGAATTAAGACACATTCGTGTCAAATGTCAGTGATGCCAAACTACGGGAAGTATTTTTTTTTTTTTTTTTAGTATGAGTATAATTTTTTTTTTTTTTTTGACTACTCCATGAGAACGCTCATAGCTCCTGAACCCTTGGTCCAAAAACTATGGGATTGGTACCATAAGATAGCCCTTGAATTAAGACACATTCGTGTCAAATGTCAGTGATGCCAAACTACGGGAAGTATTTTTTTTTTTTTTTTTAGTATGAGTATAATTTTTTTTTTTTTTTTGACTACTCCATGAGAACGCTCATAGCTCCTGAACCCTTGGTCCAAAAACTATGGGATTGGTACCATAAGATAGCCCTTGAATTAAGACACATTCGTGTCAAATGTCAGTGATGCCAAACTACGGGAAGTATTTTTTTTTTTTTTTTTAGTATGAGTATAATTTTTTTTTTTTTTTTGACTACTCCATGAGAACGCTCATAGCTCCTGAACCCTTGGTCCAAAAACTATGGGATTGGTACCATAAGATAGCCCTTGAATTAAGACACATTCGTGTCAAATGTCAGTGATGCCAAACTACGGGAAGTATTTTTTTTTTTTTTTTTAGTATGAGTATAATTTTTTTTTTTTTTTTGACTACTCCATGAGAACGCTCATAGCTCCTGAACCCTTGGTCCAAAAACTATGGGATTGGTACCATAAGATAGCCCTTGAATTAAGACACATTCGTGTCAAATGTCAGTGATGCCAAACTACGGGAAGTATTTTTTTTTTTTTTTTTAGTATGAGTATAATTTTTTTTTTTTTTTTGACTACTCCATGAGAACGCTCATAGCTCCTGAACCCTTGGTCCAAAAACTATGGGATTGGTACCATAAGATAGCCCTTGAATTAAGACACATTCGTGTCAAATGTCAGTGATGCCAAACTACGGGAAGTATTTTTTTTTTTTTTTTTAGTATGACTATAATTTTTTTTTTTTTTTTGACTACTCCATGAGAACGCTCATAGCTCCTGAACCCTTGGTCCAAAAACTATGGGATTGGTACCATAAGATAGCCCTTGAATTAAGACACATTCGTGTCAAATGTCAGTGATGCCAAACTACGGGAAGTATTTTTTTTTTTTTTTTTAGTATGAGTATAATTTTTTTTTTTTTTTTGACTACTCCATGAGAACGCTCATAGCTCCTGAACCCTTGGTCCAAAAACTATGGGATTGGTACCATAAGATAGCCCTTGAATTAAGACACATTCGTGTCAAATGTCAGTGATGCCAAACTACGGGAAGTATTTTTTTTTTTTTTTTTGTATGAGTATAATTTTTTTTTTTTTTTTGACTACTCCATGAGAACGCTCATAGCTCCTGAACCCTTGGTCCAAAAACTATGGGATTGGTACCATAAGATAGCCCTTGAATTAAGACACATTCGTGTCAAATGTCAGTGATGCCAAACTACGGGAAGTATTTTTTTTTTTTTTTTTAGTATGAGTATAATTTTTTTTTTTTTTTTGACTACTCCATGAGAACGCTCATAGCTCCTGAACCCTTGGTCCAAAAACTATGGGATTGGTACCATAAGATAGCCCTTGAATTAAGACACATTCGTGTCAAATGTCAGTGATGCCAAACTACGGGAAGTATTTTTTTTTTTTTTTTTAGTATGAGTATAATTTTTTTTTTTTTTTTGACTACTCCATGAGAACGCTCATAGCTCCTGAACCCTTGGTCCAAAAACTATGGGATTGGTACCATAAGATAGCCCTTGAATTAAGACACATTCGTGTCAAATGTCAGTGATGCCAAACTACGGGAAGTATTTTTTTTTTTTTTTTTTGTTTGAGTATAATTTTTTTTTTTTTTTTGACTACTCCATGAGAACGCTCATAGCTCCTGAACCCTTGGTCCAAAAACTATGGGATTGGTACCATAAGATAGCCCTTGAATTAAGACACATTCGTGTCAAATGTCAGTGATGCCAAACTACGGGAAGTATTTTTTTTTTTTTTTTAGTATGAGTATAATTTTTTTTTTTTTTTTGACTACTCCATGAGAACGCTCATAGCTCCTGAACCCTTGGTCCAAAAACTATGGGATTGGTACCATAAGATAGCCCTTGAATTAAGACACATTCGTGTCAAATGTCAGTGATGCCAAACTACGGGAAGTATTTTTTTTTTTTTTTTTAGTATGAGTATAATTTTTTTTTTTTTTTTGACTACTCCATGAGAACGCTCATAGCTCCTGAACCCTTGGTCCAAAAACTATGGGATTGGTACCATAAGATAGCCCTTGAATTAAGACACATTCGTGTCAAATGTCAGTGATGTGAAACTACGGGAAGTATTTTTTTTTTTTTTTTTAGTATGAGTATAATTTTTTTTTTTTTTTTGACTACTCCATGAGAACGCTCATAGCTCCTGAACCCTTGGTCCAAAAACTATGGGGTTGGTACCATAAGATAGCCCTTGAATAAATACACCTTCGTGTCAAATGTCAGTGATGCCAAACTACGGGAAGTATTTTTTTTTTTTTTTTTAGTATGAGTATAATTTTTTTTTTTTTTTTGACTACTCCATGAGAACGCTCATAGCTCCTGAACCCTTGGTCCAAAAACTATGGGGTTGGGACCATAAGATAGCCCTTGAATTAAGACACATTCGTGTCAAATGTCAGTGATGCCAAACTACGGGAAGTATTTTTTTTTTTTTTTTAGTATGAGTATAATTTTTTTTTTTTTTTGACTTCTCCATGAGAACGCTCATAGCTCCTGAACCCTTGGTCCAAAAACTATGGGGTTGGTACCATAAGATAGCCCTTGAATAAATACACCTTCGTGTCAAATGTCAGTGATGCCAAACTACGGGAAGTATTTTTTTTTTTTTTTTTAGTATGACTATAATTTTTTTTTTTTTTTGACTACTCCATGAGAACGCTCATAGCTCCTGAACCCTTGGTCCAAAAACTATGGGGTTGGTACCATAAGATAGCCCTTGAATTAAGACACATTCGTGTCAAATGTCAGTGATGCCAAACTACGGGAAGTATTTTTTTTTTTTTTTTAGTATGAGTATAATTTTTTTTTTTTTTGACTACTCCATGAGAACGCTCATAGCTCCTGAACCCTTGGTCCAAAAACTATGGGATTGGTACCATAAGATAGCCCTTGAATTAAGACACATTCGTGTCAAATGTCAGTGATGCCAAACTACGGGAAGTATTTTTTTTTTTTTTTTTGTATGAGTATAATTTTTTTTTTTTTTTTGACTACTCCATGAGAACGCTCATAGCTCCTGAACCCTTGGTCCAAAAACTATGGGATTTATACCATAAGATAGCCCTTGAATTAAGACACATTCGTGTCAAATGTCAGTGATGCCAAACTACGGGAAGTATTTTTTTTTTTTTTTTTAGTATGAGTATAATTTTTTTTTTTTTTTTTACTACTCCATGAGAACACTCATAGCTCCTGAACCCTTGGTCCAAAAACTATGGGATTGGTACCATAAGATAGCCCTTGAATTAAGACACATTCGTGTCAAATGTCAGTGATGCCAAACTACGGGAAGTATTTTTTTTTTTTTTTTTAGTATGAGTATAATTTTTTTTTTTTTTTTGACTACTCCATGAGAACGCTCATAGCTCCTGAACCCTTGGTCCAAAAACTATGGGATTGGTACCATAAGATAGCCCTTGAATTAAGACACATTCGTGTCAAATGTCAGTGATGCCAATCTACGGGAAGTATTTTTTTTTTTTTTTTAGTATGAGTATAATTTTTTTTTTTTTTTTGACTACTCCATGAGAACGCTCATAGCTCCTGAACCCTTGGTCCAAAAACTATGGGATTGGTACCATAAGATAGCCCTTGAATTAAGACACATTCGTGTCAAATGTCAGTGATGCGAAACTACGGGAAGTATTTTTTTTTTTTTTTTAGTATGAGTATAATTTTTTTTTTTTTTTTGACTACTCCATGAGAACGCTCATAGCTCCTGAACCCTTGGTCCAAAAACTATGGGATTGGTACCATAAGATAGCCCTTGAATTAAGACACATTCGTGTCAAATGTCAGTGATGCCAAACTACGGGAAGTATTTTTTTTTTTTTTTTTGTATGAGTATAATTTTTTTTTTTTTTTTGACTACTCCATGAGAACGCTCATAGCTCCTGAACCCTTGGTCCAAAAACTATGGGATTGGTACCATAAGATAGCCCTTGAATTAAGACACATTCGTGTCAAATGTCAGTGATGCCAAACTACGGGAAGTATTTTTTTTTTTTTTTTTAGTATGAGTATAATTTTTTTTTTTTTTTTGACTACTCCATGAGAACGCTCATAGCTCCTGAACCCTTGGTCCAAAAACTATGGGATTGGTACCATAAGATAGCCCTTGAATTAAGACACATTCGTGTCAAATGTCAGTGATGCCAAACTACGGGAAGTATTTTTTTTTTTTTTTTTAGTATGAGTATAATTTTTTTTTTTTTTTTGACTACTCCATGAGAACGCTCATAGCTCCTGAACCCTTGGTCCAAAAACTATGGGATTGGTACCATAAGATAGCCCTTGAATTAAGACACATTCGTGTCAAATGTCAGTGATGCCAAACTACGGGAAGTATTTTTTTTTTTTTTTTTAGTATGAGTATAATTTTTTTTTTTTTTTTGACTACTCCATGAGAACGCTCATAGCTCCTGAACCCTTGGTCCAAAAACTATGGGATTGGTACCATAAGATAGCCCTTGAATTAAGACACATTCGTGTCAAATGTCAGTGATGCCAAACTACGGGAAGTATTTTTTTTTTTTTTTTTAGTATGAGTATAATTTTTTTTTTTTTTTTGACTACTCCATGAGAACGCTCATAGCTCCTGAACCCTTGGTCCAAAAACTATGGGATTGGTACCATAAGATAGCCCTTGAATTAAGACACATTCGTGTCAAATGTCAGTGATGCCAAACTACGGGAAGTATTTTTTTTTTTTTTTTTAGTATGACTATAATTTTTTTTTTTTTTTTGACTACTCCATGAGAACGCTCATAGCTCCTGAACCCTTGGTCCAAAAACTATGGGATTGGTACCATAAGATAGCCCTTGAATTAAGACACATTCGTGTCAAATGTCAGTGATGCCAAACTACGGGAAGTATTTTTTTTTTTTTTTTTAGTATGAGTATAATTTTTTTTTTTTTTTTGACTACTCCATGAGAACGCTCATAGCTCCTGAACCCTTGGTCCAAAAACTATGGGATTGGTACCATAAGATAGCCCTTGAATTAAGACACATTCGTGTCAAATGTCAGTGATGCCAAACTACGGGAAGTATTTTTTTTTTTTTTTTAGTATGAGTATAATTTTTTTTTTTTTTTTGACTACTCCATGAGAACGCTCATAGCTCCTGAACCCTTGGTCCAAAAACTATGGGATTGGTACCATAAGATAGCCCTTGAATTAAGACACATTCGTGTCAAATGTCAGTGATGCCAAACTACGGGAAGTATTTTTTTTTTTTTTTTTAGTATGAGTATAATTTTTTTTTTTTTTTTGACTACTCCATGAGAACGCTCATAGCTCCTGAACCCTTGGTCCAAAAACTATGGGATTGGTACCATAAGATAGCCCTTGAATTAAGACACATTCGTGTCAAATGTCAGTGATGCCAAACTACGGGAAGTATTTTTTTTTTTTTTTTTAGTATGAGTATAATTTTTTTTTTTTTTTTGACTACTCCATGAGAACGCTCATAGCTCCTGAACCCTTGGTCCAAAAACTATGGGATTGGTACCATAAGATAGCCCTTGAATTAAGACACATTCGTGTCAAATGTCAGTGATGCCAAACTACGGGAAGTATTTTTTTTTTTTTTTTTAGTATGAGTATAATTTTTTTTTTTTTTTTGACTACTCCATGAGAACGCTCATAGCTCCTGAACCCTTGGTCCAAAAACTATGGGATTGGTACCATAAGATAGCCCTTGAATTAAGACACATTCGTGTCAAATGTCAGTGATGCCAAACTACGGGAAGTATTTTTTTTTTTTTTTTAGTATGAGTATAATTTTTTTTTTTTTTTTGACTACTCCATGAGAACGCTCATAGCTCCTGAACCCTTGGTCCAAAAACTATGGGATTGGTACCATAAGATAGCCCTTGAATTAAGACACATTCGTGTCAAATGTCAGTGATGCCAAACTACGGGAAGTATTTTTTTTTTTTTTTTTAGTATGAGTATAATTTTTTTTTTTTTTTTGACTACTCCATGAGAACGCTCATAGCTCCTGAACCCTTGGTCCAAAAACTATGGGATTGGTACCATAAGATAGCCCTTGAATTAAGACACATTCGTGTCAAATGTCAGTGATGCGAAACTACGGGAAGTATTTTTTTTTTTTTTTTTAGTATGAGTATAATTTTTTTTTTTTTTTTGACTACTCCATGAGAACGCTCATAGCTCCTGAACCCTTGGTCCAAAAACTATGGGGTTGGTACCATAAGATAGCCCTTGAATAAATACACCTTCGTGTCAAATGTCAGTGATGCCAAACTACGGGAAGTATTTTTTTTTTTTTTTTTAGTATGACTATAATTTTTTTTTTTTTTTTGACTACTCCATAAGAACGCTCATAGCTCCTGAACCCTTGGTCCAAAAACTATGGGGTTGGTACCATAAGATAGCCCTTGAATAAATACACCTTCGTGTCAAATGTCAGTGATGCCAAACTACGGGAAGTATTTTTTTTTTTTTTTTTAGTATGACTATAATTTTTTTTTTTTTTTGACTACTCCATGAGAACGCTCATAGCTCCTGAACCCTTGGTCCAAAAACTATGGGGTTGGTACCATAAGATAGCCCTTGAATTAAGACACATTCGTGTCAAATGTCAGTGATGCCAAACTACGGGAAGTATTTTTTTTTTTTTTTTAGTATGAGTATAATTTTTTTTTTTTTTTGACTACTCCATGAGAACGCTCATAGCTCCTGAACCCTTGGTCCAAAAACTATGGGATTGGTACCATAAGATAGCCCTTGAATTAAGACACATTCGTGTCAAATGTCAGTGATGCCAAACTACGGGAAGTATTTTTTTTTTTTTTTTAGTATGAGTATAATTTTTTTTTTTTTTTTGACTACTCCATGAGAACGCTCATAGCTCCTGAACCCTTGGTCCAAAAACTATGGGATTTATACCATAAGATAGCCCTTGAATTAAGACACATTCGTGTCAAATGTCAGTGATGCCAAACTACGGGAAGTATTTTTTTTTTTTTTTTTAGTATGAGTATAATTTTTTTTTTTTTTTTGACTACTCCATGAGAACGCTCATAGCTCCTGAACCCTTGGTCCAAAAACTATGGGATTGGTACCATAAGATAGCCCTTGAATTAAGACACATTCGTGTCAAATGTCAGTGATGCCAAACTACGGGAAGTATTTTTTTTTTTTTTTTTAGTATGAGTATAATTTTTTTTTTTTTTTTGACTACTCCATGAGAACGCTCATAGCTCCTGAACCCTTGGTCCAAAAACTATGGGATTGGTACCATAAGATAGCCCTTGAATTAAGACACATTCGTGTCAAATGTCAGTGATGCCAATCTACGGGAAGTATTTTTTTTTTTTTTTTAGTATGAGTATAATTTTTTTTTTTTTTTTGACTACTCCATGAGAACGCTCATAGCTCCTGAACCCTTGGTCCAAAAACTATGGGATTGGTACCATAAGATAGCCCTTGAATTAAGACACATTCGTGTCAAATGTCAGTGATGCGAAACTACGGGAAGTATTTTTTTTTTTTTTTTAGTATGAGTATAATTTTTTTTTTTTTTTTGACTACTCCATGAGAACGCTCATAGCTCCTGAACCCTTGGTCCAAAAACTATGGGATTGGTACCATAAGATAGCCCTTGAATTAAGACACATTCGTGTCAAATGTCAGTGATGCCAAACTACGGGAAGTATTTTTTTTTTTTTTTTAGTATGAGTATAATTTTTTTTTTTTTTTTGACTACTCCATGAGAACGCTCATAGCTCCTGAACCCTTGGTCCAAAAACTATGGGATTGGTACCATAAGATAGCCCTTGAATTAAGACACATTCGTGTCAAATGTCAGTGATGCCAAACTACGGGAAGTATTTTTTTTTTTTTTTTTAGTATGAGTATAATTTTTTTTTTTTTTTTGACTACTCCATGAGAACGCTCATAGCTCCTGAACCCTTGGTCCAAAAACTATGGGATTGGTACCATAAGATAGCCCTTGAATTAAGACACATTCGTGTCAAATGTCAGTGATGCCAAACTACGGGAAGTATTTTTTTTTTTTTTTTTAGTATGAGTATAATTTTTTTTTTTTTTTTGACTACTCCATGAGAACGCTCATAGCTCCTGAACCCTTGGTCCAAAAACTATGGGATTGGTACCATAAGATAGCCCTTGAATTAAGACACATTCGTGTCAAATGTCAGTGATGCCAAACTACGGGAAGTATTTTTTTTTTTTTTTTTAGTATGAGTATAATTTTTTTTTTTTTTTTGACTACTCCATGAGAACGCTCATAGCTCCTGAACCCTTGGTCCAAAAACTATGGGATTGGTACCATAAGATAGCCCTTGAATTAAGACACATTCGTGTCAAATGTCAGTGATGCCAAACTACGGGAAGTATTTTTTTTTTTTTTTTTAGTATGAGTATAATTTTTTTTTTTTTTTTGACTACTCCATGAGAACGCTCATAGCTCCTGAACCCTTGGTCCAAAAACTATGGGATTGGTACCATAAGATAGCCCTTGAATTAAGACACATTCGTGTCAAATGTCAGTGATGCCAAACTACGGGAAGTATTTTTTTTTTTTTTTTTAGTATGAGTATAATTTTTTTTTTTTTTTTGACTACTCCATGAGAACGCTCATAGCTCCTGAACCCTTGGTCCAAAAACTATGGGATTGGTACCATAAGATAGCCCTTGAATTAAGACACATTCGTGTCAAATGTCAGTGATGCCAAACTACGGGAAGTATTTTTTTTTTTTTTTTTAGTATGACTATAATTTTTTTTTTTTTTTTGACTACTCCATGAGAACGCTCATAGCTCCTGAACCCTTGGTCCAAAAACTATGGGATTGGTACCATAAGATAGCCCTTGAATTAAGACACATTCGTGTCAAATGTCAGTGATGCCAAACTACGGGAAGTATTTTTTTTTTTTTTTTTAGTATGAGTATAATTTTTTTTTTTTTTTTGACTACTCCATGAGAACGCTCATAGCTCCTGAACCCTTGGTCCAAAAACTATGGGATTGGTACCATAAGATAGCCCTTGAATTAAGACACATTCGTGTCAAATGTCAGTGATGCCAAACTACGGGAAGTATTTTTTTTTTTTTTTTTGTATGAGTATAATTTTTTTTTTTTTTTTGACTACTCCATGAGAACGCTCATAGCTCCTGAACCCTTGGTCCAAAAACTATGGGATTGGTACCATAAGATAGCCCTTGAATTAAGACACATTCGTGTCAAATGTCAGTGATGCCAAACTACGGGAAGTATTTTTTTTTTTTTTTTTAGTATGAGTATAATTTTTTTTTTTTTTTTGACTACTCCATGAGAACGCTCATAGCTCCTGAACCCTTGGTCCAAAAACTATGGGATTGGTACCATAAGATAGCCCTTGAATTAAGACACATTCGTGTCAAATGTCAGTGATGCCAAACTACGGGAAGTATTTTTTTTTTTTTTTTTAGTATGAGTATAATTTTTTTTTTTTTTTTGACTACTCCATGAGAACGCTCATAGCTCCTGAACCCTTGGTCCAAAAACTATGGGATTGGTACCATAAGATAGCCCTTGAATTAAGACACATTCGTGTCAAATGTCAGTGATGCCAAACTACGGGAAGTATTTTTTTTTTTTTTTTTAGTATGAGTATAATTTTTTTTTTTTTTTTGACTACTCCATGAGAACGCTCATAGCTCCTGAACCCTTGGTCCAAAAACTATGGGATTGGTACCATAAGATAGCCCTTGAATTAAGACACATTCGTGTCAAATGTCAGTGATGCCAAACTACGGGAAGTATTTTTTTTTTTTTTTTAGTATGAGTATAATTTTTTTTTTTTTTTTGACTACTCCATGAGAACGCTCATAGCTCCTGAACCCTTGGTCCAAAAACTATGGGATTGGTACCATAAGATAGCCCTTGAATTAAGACACATTCGTGTCAAATGTCAGTGATGCCAAACTACGGGAAGTATTTTTTTTTTTTTTTTTAGTATGAGTATAATTTTTTTTTTTTTTTTGACTACTCCATGAGAACGCTCATAGCTCCTGAACCCTTGGTCCAAAAACTATGGGATTGGTACCATAAGATAGCCCTTGAATTAAGACACATTCGTGTCAAATGTCAGTGATGCGAAACTACGGGAAGTATTTTTTTTTTTTTTTTTAGTATGAGTATAATTTTTTTTTTTTTTTTTACTACTCCATGAGAACGCCCATAGCTCCTGAACCCTTGGTCCAAAAACTATGGGGTTGGTACCATAAGATAGCCCTTGAATAAATACACCTTCGTGTCAAATGTCAGTGATGCCAAACTACGGGAAGTATTTTTTTTTTTTTTTTTAGTATGACTATAATTTTTTTTTTTTTTTTGACTACTCCATGAGAACGCTCATAGCTCCTGAACCCTTGGTCCAAAAACTATGGGGTTGGTACCATAAGATAGCCCTTGAATTAAGACACATTCGTGTCAAATGTCAGTGATGCCAAACTACGGGAAGTATTTTTTTTTTTTTTTTAGTATGAGTATAATTTTTTTTTTTTTTTGACTACTCCATGAGAACGCTCATAGCTCCTGAACCCTTGGTCCAAAAACTATGGGGTTGGTACCATAAGATAGCCCTTGAATAAATACACCTTCGTGTCAAATGTCAGGGATGCCAAACTACGGGAAGTATTTTTTTTTTTTTTTTTAGTATGACTATAATTTTTTTTTTTTTTTGACTACTCCATGAGAACGCTCATAGCTCCTGAACCCTTGGTCCAAAAACTATGGGGTTGGTACCATAAGATAGCCCTTGAATTAAGACACATTCGTGTCAAATGTCAGTGATGCCAAACTACGGGAAGTATTTTTTTTTTTTTTTTAGTATGAGTATAATTTTTTTTTTTTTTGACTACTCCATGAGAACGCTCATAGCTCCTGAACCCTTGGTCCAAAAACTATGGGATTGGTACCATAAGATAGCCCTTGAATTAAGACACATTCGTGTCAAATGTCAGTGATGCCAAACTACGGGAAGTATTTTTTTTTTTTTTTTAGTATGAGTATAATTTTTTTTTTTTTTTTGACTACTCCATGAGAACGCTCATAGCTCCTGAACCCTTGGTCCAAAAACTATGGGATTGATACCATAAGATAGCCCTTGAATTAAGACACATTCGTGTCAAATGTCAGTGATGCCAAACTACGGGAAGTATTTTTTTTTTTTTTTTTAGTATGAGTATAATTTTTTTTTTTTTTTTGACTACTCCATGAGAACACTCCTAGCTCCTGAACCCTTGGTCCAAAAACTATGGGATTGGTACCATAAAATAGCCCTTGAATTAAGACACATTCGTGTCAAATGTCAGTGATGCCAAACTACGGGAAGTATTTTTTTTTTTTTTTTTAGTATGAGTATAATTTTTTTTTTTTTTTTGACTACTCCATGAGAACGCTCATAGCTCCTGAACCCTTGGTCCAAAAACTATGGGATTGGTACCATAAGATAGCCCTTGAATTAAGACACATTCGTGTCAAATGTCAGTGATGCCAATCTACGGGAAGTATTTTTTTTTTTTTTTTAGTATGAGTATAATTTTTTTTTTTTTTTTGACTACTCCATGAGAACGCTCATAGCTCCTGAACCCTTGGTCCAAAAACTATGGGATTGGTACCATAAGATAGCCCTTGAATTAAGACACATTCGTGTCAAATGTCAGTGATGCGAAACTACGGGAAGTATTTTTTTTTTTTTTTTAGTATGAGTATAATTTTTTTTTTTTTTTTGACTACTCCATGAGAACGCTCATAGCTCCTGAACCCTTGGTCCAAAAACTATGGGATTGGTACCATAAGATAGCCCTTGAATTAAGACCCATTCGTGTCAAATGTCAGTGATGCCAAACTACGGGAAGTATTTTTTTTTTTTTTTTAGTATGACTATAATTTTTTTTTTTTTTTTGACTACTCCATGAGAACGCTCATAGCTCCTGAACCCTTGGTCCAAAAACTATGGGATTGGTACCATAAGATAGCCCTTGAATTAAGACACATTCGTGTCAAATGTCAGTGATGCCAAACTACGGGAAGTATTTTTTTTTTTTTTTTTAGTATGAGTATAATTTTTTTTTTTTTTTTGACTACTCCATGAGAACGCTCATAGCTCCTGAACCCTTGGTCCAAAAACTATGGGATTGGTACCATAAGATAGCCCTTGAATTAAGACACATTCGTGTCAAATGTCAGTGATGCCAAACTACGGGAAGTATTTTTTTTTTTTTTTTTAGTATGAGTATAATTTTTTTTTTTTTTTTGACTACTCCATGAGAACGCTCATAGCTCCTGAACCCTTGGTCCAAAAACTATGGGATTGGTACCATAAGATAGCCCTTGAATTAAGACACATTCGTGTCAAATGTCAGTGATGCCAAACTACGGGAAGTATTTTTTTTTTTTTTTTTAGTATGAGTATAATTTTTTTTTTTTTTTTGACTACTCCATGAGAACGCTCATAGCTCCTGAACCCTTGGTCCAAAAACTATGGGATTGGTACCATAAGATAGCCCTTGAATTAAGACACATTCGTGTCAAATGTCAGTGATGCCAAACTACGGGAAGTATTTTTTTTTTTTTTTTTAGTATGAGTATAATTTTTTTTTTTTTTTTGACTACTCCATGAGAACGCTCATAGCTCCTGAACCCTTGGTCCAAAAACTATGGGATTGGTACCATAAGATAGCCCTTGAATTAAGACACATTCGTGTCAAATGTCAGTGATGCCAAACTACGGGAAGTATTTTTTTTTTTTTTTTTAGTATGACTATAATTTTTTTTTTTTTTTTGACTACTCCATGAGAACGCTCATAGCTCCTGAACCCTTGGTCCAAAAACTATGGGATTGGTACCATAAGATAGCCCTTGAATTAAGACACATTCGTGTCAAATGTCAGTGATGCCAAACTACGGGAAGTATTTTTTTTTTTTTTTTTAGTATGAGTATAATTTTTTTTTTTTTTTTGACTACTCCATGAGAACGCTCATAGCTCCTGAACCCTTGGTCCAAAAACTATGGGATTGGTACCATAAGATAGCCCTTGAATTAAGACACATTCGTGTCAAATGTCAGTGATGCCAAACTACGGGAAGTATTTTTTTTTTTTTTTTAGTATGAGTATAATTTTTTTTTTTTTTTTGACTACTCCATGAGAACGCTCATAGCTCCTGAACCCTTGGTCCAAAAACTATGGGATTGGTACCATAAGATAGCCCTTGAATTAAGACACATTCGTGTCAAATGTCAGTGATGCCAAACTACGGGAAGTATTTTTTTTTTTTTTTTTAGTATGAGTATAATTTTTTTTTTTTTTTTGACTACTCCATGAGAACGCTCATAGCTCCTGAACCCTTGGTCCAAAAACTATGGGATTGGTACCATAAGATAGCCCTTGAATTAAGACACATTCGTGTCAAATGTCAGTGATGCCAAACTACGGGAAGTATTTTTTTTTTTTTTTTTAGTATGAGTATAATTTTTTTTTTTTTTTTGACTACTCCATGAGAACGCTCATAGCTCCTGAACCCTTGGTCCAAAAACTATGGGATTGGTACCATAAGATAGCCCTTGAATTAAGACACATTCGTGTCAAATGTCAGTGATGCCAAACTACGGGAAGTATTTTTTTTTTTTTTTTTAGTATGAGTATAATTTTTTTTTTTTTTTTGACTACTCCATGAGAACGCTCATAGCTCCTGAACCCTTGGTCCAAAAACTATGGGATTGGTACCATAAGATAGCCCTTGAATTAAGACACATTCGTGTCAAATGTCAGTGATGCCAAACTACGGGAAGTATTTTTTTTTTTTTTTTAGTATGAGTATAATTTTTTTTTTTTTTTTTACTACTCCATGAGAACGCTCATAGCTCCTGAACCCTTGGTCCAAAAACTATGGGATTGGTACCATAAGATAGCCCTTGAATTAAGACACATTCGTGTCAAATGTCAGTGATGCCAAACTACGGGAAGTATTTTTTTTTTTTTTTTTAGTATGAGTATAATTTTTTTTTTTTTTTTGACTACTCCATGAGAACGCTCATAGCTCCTGAACCCTTGGTCCAAAAACTATGGGATTGGTACCATAAGATAGCCCTTGAATTAAGACACATTCGTGTCAAATGTCAGTGATGCGAAACTACGGGAAGTATTTTTTTTTTTTTTTTTAGTATGAGTATAATTTTTTTTTTTTTTTTTACTACTCCATGAGAACGCCCATAGCTCCTGAACCCTTGGTCCAAAAACTATGGGGTTGGTACCATAAGATAGCCCTTGAATAAATACACCTTCGTGTCAAATGTCAGTGATGCCAAACTACGGGAAGTATTTTTTTTTTTTTTTTTAGTATGACTATAATTTTTTTTTTTTTTTTGACTACTCCATAAGAACGCTCATAGCTCCTGAACCCTTGGTCCAAAAACTATGGGGTTGGTACCATAAGATAGCCCTTGAATAAATACACCTTCGTGTCAAATGTCAGTGATGCCAAACTACGGGAAGTATTTTTTTTTTTTTTTTTAGTATGACTATAATTTTTTTTTTTTTTTGACTACTCCATGAGAACGCTCATAGCTCCTGAACCCTTGGTCCAAAAACTATGGGGTTGGTACCATAAGATAGCCCTTGAATTAAGACACATTCGTGTCAAATGTCAGTGATGCCAAACTACGGGAAGTATTTTTTTTTTTTTTTTAGTATGAGTATAATTTTTTTTTTTTTTTGACTACTCCATGAGAACGCTCATAGCTCCTGAACCCTTGGTCCAAAAACTATGGGATTGGTACCATAAGATAGCCCTTGAATTAAGACACATTCGTGTCAAATGTCAGTGATGCCAAACTACGGGAAGTATTTTTTTTTTTTTTTTAGTATGAGTATAATTTTTTTTTTTTTTTTGACTACTCCATGAGAACGCTCATAGCTCCTGAACCCTTGGTCCAAAAACTATGGGATTTATACCATAAGATAGCCCTTGAATTAAGACACATTCGTGTCAAATGTCAGTGATGCCAAACTACGGGAAGTATTTTTTTTTTTTTTTTTAGTATGAGTATAATTTTTTTTTTTTTTTTGACTACTCCATGAGAACGCTCATAGCTCCTGAACCCTTGGTCCAAAAACTATGGGATTGGTACCATAAGATAGCCCTTGAATTAAGACACATTCGTGTCAAATGTCAGTGATGCCAAACTACGGGAAGTATTTTTTTTTTTTTTTTTAGTATGAGTATAATTTTTTTTTTTTTTTTGACTACTCCATGAGAACGCTCATAGCTCCTGAACCCTTGGTCCAAAAACTATGGGATTGGTACCATAAGATAGCCCTTGAATTAAGACACATTCGTGTCAAATGTCAGTGATGCCAATCTACGGGAAGTATTTTTTTTTTTTTTTTAGTATGAGTATAATTTTTTTTTTTTTTTTGACTACTCCATGAGAACGCTCATAGCTCCTGAACCCTTGGTCCAAAAACTATGGGATTGGTACCATAAGATAGCCCTTGAATTAAGACACATTCGTGTCAAATGTCAGTGATGCGAAACTACGGGAAGTATTTTTTTTTTTTTTTTAGTATGAGTATAATTTTTTTTTTTTTTTTGACTACTCCATGAGAACGCTCATAGCTCCTGAACCCTTGGTCCAAAAACTATGGGATTGGTACCATAAGATAGCCCTTGAATTAAGACACATTCGTGTCAAATGTCAGTGATGCCAAACTACGGGAAGTATTTTTTTTTTTTTTTTAGTATGAGTATAATTTTTTTTTTTTTTTTGACTACTCCATGAGAACGCTCATAGCTCCTGAACCCTTGGTCCAAAAACTATGGGATTGGTACCATAAGATAGCCCTTGAATTAAGACACATTCGTGTCAAATGTCAGTGATGCCAAACTACGGGAAGTATTTTTTTTTTTTTTTTTAGTATGAGTATAATTTTTTTTTTTTTTTTGACTACTCCATGAGAACGCTCATAGCTCCTGAACCCTTGGTCCAAAAACTATGGGATTGGTACCATAAGATAGCCCTTGAATTAAGACACATTCGTGTCAAATGTCAGTGATGCCAAACTACGGGAAGTATTTTTTTTTTTTTTTTTAGTATGAGTATAATTTTTTTTTTTTTTTTGACTACTCCATGAGAACGCTCATAGCTCCTGAACCCTTGGTCCAAAAACTATGGGATTGGTACCATAAGATAGCCCTTGAATTAAGACACATTCGTGTCAAATGTCAGTGATGCCAAACTACGGGAAGTATTTTTTTTTTTTTTTTTAGTATGAGTATAATTTTTTTTTTTTTTTTGACTACTCCATGAGAACGCTCATAGCTCCTGAACCCTTGGTCCAAAAACTATGGGATTGGTACCATAAGATAGCCCTTGAATTAAGACACATTCGTGTCAAATGTCAGTGATGCCAAACTACGGGAAGTATTTTTTTTTTTTTTTTTAGTATGAGTATAATTTTTTTTTTTTTTTTGACTACTCCATGAGAACGCTCATAGCTCCTGAACCCTTGGTCCAAAAACTATGGGATTGGTACCATAAGATAGCCCTTGAATTAAGACACATTCGTGTCAAATGTCAGTGATGCCAAACTACGGGAAGTATTTTTTTTTTTTTTTTTAGTATGAGTATAATTTTTTTTTTTTTTTTGACTACTCCATGAGAACGCTCATAGCTCCTGAACCCTTGGTCCAAAAACTATGGGATTGGTACCATAAGATAGCCCTTGAATTAAGACACATTCGTGTCAAATGTCAGTGATGCCAAACTACGGGAAGTATTTTTTTTTTTTTTTTTAGTATGACTATAATTTTTTTTTTTTTTTTGACTACTCCATGAGAACGCTCATAGCTCCTGAACCCTTGGTCCAAAAACTATGGGATTGGTACCATAAGATAGCCCTTGAATTAAGACACATTCGTGTCAAATGTCAGTGATGCCAAACTACGGGAAGTATTTTTTTTTTTTTTTTTAGTATGAGTATAATTTTTTTTTTTTTTTTGACTACTCCATGAGAACGCTCATAGCTCCTGAACCCTTGGTCCAAAAACTATGGGATTGGTACCATAAGATAGCCCTTGAATTAAGACACATTCGTGTCAAATGTCAGTGATGCCAAACTACGGGAAGTATTTTTTTTTTTTTTTTAGTATGAGTATAATTTTTTTTTTTTTTTTGACTACTCCATGAGAACGCTCATAGCTCCTGAACCCTTGGTCCAAAAACTATGGGATTGGTACCATAAGATAGCCCTTGAATTAAGACACATTCGTGTCAAATGTCAGTGATGCCAAACTACGGGAAGTATTTTTTTTTTTTTTTTTAGTATGAGTATAATTTTTTTTTTTTTTTTGACTACTCCATGAGAACGCTCATAGCTCCTGAACCCTTGGTCCAAAAACTATGGGATTGGTACCATAAGATAGCCCTTGAATTAAGACACATTCGTGTCAAATGTCAGTGATGCCAAACTACGGGAAGTATTTTTTTTTTTTTTTTTAGTATGAGTATAATTTTTTTTTTTTTTTTGACTACTCCATGAGAACGCTCATAGCTCCTGAACCCTTGGTCCAAAAACTATGGGATTGGTACCATAAGATAGCCCTTGAATTAAGACACATTCGTGTCAAATGTCAGTGATGCCAAACTACGGGAAGTATTTTTTTTTTTTTTTTTAGTATGAGTATAATTTTTTTTTTTTTTTTGACTACTCCATGAGAACGCTCATAGCTCCTGAACCCTTGGTCCAAAAACTATGGGATTGGTACCATAAGATAGCCCTTGAATTAAGACACATTCGTGTCAAATGTCAGTGATGCCAAACTACGGGAAGTATTTTTTTTTTTTTTTTAGTATGAGTATAATTTTTTTTTTTTTTTTGACTACTCCATGAGAACGCTCATAGCTCCTGAACCCTTGGTCCAAAAACTATGGGATTGGTACCATAAGATAGCCCTTGAATTAAGACACATTCGTGTCAAATGTCAGTGATGCCAAACTACGGGAAGTATTTTTTTTTTTTTTTTTAGTATGAGTATAATTTTTTTTTTTTTTTTGACTACTCCATGAGAACGCTCATAGCTCCTGAACCCTTGGTCCAAAAACTATGGGATTGGTACCATAAGATAGCCCTTGAATTAAGACACATTCGTGTCAAATGTCAGTGATGAGAAACTACGGGAAGTATTTTTTTTTTTTTTTTTAGTATGAGTATAATTTTTTTTTTTTTTTTGACTACTCCATGAGAACGCTCATAGCTCCTGAACCCTTGGTCCAAAAACTATGGGGTTGGTACCATAAGATAGCCCTTGAATAAATACACCTTCGTGTCAAATGTCAGTGATGCCAAACTACGGGAAGTATTTTTTTTTTTTTTTTTAGTATGACTATAATTTTTTTTTTTTTTTTGACTACTCCATGAGAACGCTCATAGCTCCTGAACCCTTGGTCCAAAAACTATGGGGTTGGTACCTTAAGATAGCCCTTGAATTAAGACACATTCGTGTCAAATGTCAGTGATGCCAAACTACGGGAAGTATTTTTTTTTTTTTTTTAGTATGAGTATAATTTTTTTTTTTTTTTGACTACTCCATGAGAACGCTCATAGCTCCTGAACCCTTGGTCCAAAAACTATGGGGTTGGTACCATAAGATAGCCCTTGAATAAATACACCTTCGTGTCAAATGTCAGTGATGCCAAACTACGGGAAGTATTTTTTTTTTTTTTTTTAGTATGAGTATAATTTTTTTTTTTTTTTGACTACTCCATGAGAACGCTCATAGCTCCTGAACCCTTGGTCCAAAAACTATGGGGTTGGTACCATAAGATAGCCCTTGAATTAAGACACATTCGTGTCAAATGTCAGTGATGCCAAACTACGGGAAGTATTTTTTTTTTTTTTTTAGTATGAGTATAATTTTTTTTTTTTTTGACTACTCCATGAGAACGCTCATAGCTCCTGAACCCTTGGTCCAAAAACTATGGGATTGGTACCATAAGATAGCCCTTGAATTAAGACACATTCGTGTCAAATGTCAGTGATGCCAAACTACGGGAAGTATTTTTTTTTTTTTTTTAGTATGAGTATAATTTTTTTTTTTTTTTTGACTACTCCATGAGAACGCTCATAGCTCCTGAACCCTTGGTCCAAAAACTATGGGATTTATACCATAAGATAGCCCTTGAATTAAGACACATTCGTGTCAAATGTCAGTGATGCCAAACTACGGGAAGTATTTTTTTTTTTTTTTTTAGTATGAGTATAATTTTTTTTTTTTTTTTGACTACTCCATGAGAACACTCATAGCTCCTGAACCCTTGGTCCAAAAACTATGGGATTGGTACCATAAGATAGCCCTTGAATTAAGACACATTCGTGTCAAATGTCAGTGATGCCAAACTACGGGAAGTATTTTTTTTTTTTTTTTTAGTATGAGTATAATTTTTTTTTTTTTTTTGACTACTCCATGAGAACGCTCATAGCTCCTGAACCCTTGGTCCAAAAACTATGGGATTGGTACCATAAGATAGCCCTTGAATTAAGACACATTCGTGTCAAATGTCAGTGATGCCAATCTACGGGAAGTATTTTTTTTTTTTTTTTAGTATGAGTATAATTTTTTTTTTTTTTTTGACTACTCCATGAGAACGCTCATAGCTCCTGAACCCTTGGTCCAAAAACTATGGGATTGGTACCATAAGATAGCCCTTGAATTAAGACACATTCGTGTCAAATGTCAGTGGTGCGAAACTACGGGAAGTATTTTTTTTTTTTTTTTAGTATGAGTATAATTTTTTTTTTTTTTTTGACTACTCCATGAGAACGCTCATAGCTCCTGAACCCTTGGTCCAAAAACTATGGGATTGGTACCATAAGATAGCCCTTGAATTAAGACACATTCGTGTCAAATGTCAGTGATGCCAAACTACGGGAAGTATTTTTTTTTTTTTTTTTGTATGAGTATAATTTTTTTTTTTTTTTTGACTACTCCATGAGAACGCTCATAGCTCCTGAACCCTTGGTCCAAAAACTATGGGATTGGTACCATAAGATAGCCCTTGAATTAAGACACATTCGTGTCAAATGTCAGTGATGCCAAACTACGGGAAGTATTTTTTTTTTTTTTTTTAGTATGAGTATAATTTTTTTTTTTTTTTTGACTACTCCATGAGAACGCTCATAGCTCCTGAACCCTTGGTCCAAAAACTATGGGATTGGTACCATAAGATAGCCCTTGAATTAAGACACATTCGTGTCAAATGTCAGTGATGCCAAACTACGGGAAGTATTTTTTTTTTTTTTTTTAGTATGAGTATAATTTTTTTTTTTTTTTTGACTACTCCATGAGAACGCTCATAGCTCCTGAACCCTTGGTCCAAAAACTATGGGATTGGTACCATAAGATAGCCCTTGAATTAAGACACATTCGTGTCAAATGTCAGTGATGCCAAACTACGGGAAGTATTTTTTTTTTTTTTTTTAGTATGAGTATAATTTTTTTTTTTTTTTTGACTACTCCATGAGAACGCTCATAGCTCCTGAACCCTTGGTCCAAAAACTATGGGATTGGTACCATAAGATAGCCCTTGAATTAAGACACATTCGTGTCAAATGTCAGTGATGCCAAACTACGGGAAGTATTTTTTTTTTTTTTTTTAGTATGAGTATAATTTTTTTTTTTTTTTTGACTACTCCATGAGAACGCTCATAGCTCCTGAACCCTTGGTCCAAAAACTATGGGATTGGTACCATAAGATAGCCCTTGAATTAAGACACATTCGTGTCAAATGTCAGTGATGCCAAACTACGGGAAGTATTTTTTTTTTTTTTTTTAGTATGAGTATAATTTTTTTTTTTTTTTTGACTACTCCATGAGAACGCTCATAGCTCCTGAACCCTTGGTCCAAAAACTATGGGATTGGTACCATAAGATAGCCCTTGAATTAAGACACATTCGTGTCAAATGTCAGTGATGCCAAACTACGGGAAGTATTTTTTTTTTTTTTTTTAGTATGACTATAATTTTTTTTTTTTTTTTGACTACTCCATGAGAACGCTCATAGCTCCTGAACCCTTGGTCCAAAAACTATGGGATTGGTACCATAAGATAGCCCTTGAATTAAGACACATTCGTGTCAAATGTCAGTGATGCCAAACTACGGGAAGTATTTTTTTTTTTTTTTTTAGTATGAGTATAATTTTTTTTTTTTTTTTGACTACTCCATGAGAACGCTCATAGCTCCTGAACCCTTGGTCCAAAAACTATGGGATTGGTACCATAAGATAGCCCTTGAATTAAGACACATTCGTGTCAAATGTCAGTGATGCCAAACTACGGGAAGTATTTTTTTTTTTTTTTTAGTATGAGTATAATTTTTTTTTTTTTTTTGACTACTCCATGAGAACGCTCATAGCTCCTGAACCCTTGGTCCAAAAACTATGGGATTGGTACCATAAGATAGCCCTTGAATTAAGACACATTCGTGTCAAATGTCAGTGATGCCAAACTACGGGAAGTATTTTTTTTTTTTTTTTTAGTATGAGTATAATTTTTTTTTTTTTTTTGACTACTCCATGAGAACGCTCATAGCTCCTGAACCCTTGGTCCAAAAACTATGGGATTGGTACCATAAGATAGCCCTTGAATTAAGACACATTCGTGTCAAATGTCAGTGATGCCAAACTACGGGAAGTATTTTTTTTTTTTTTTTTAGTATGAGTATAATTTTTTTTTTTTTTTTGACTACTCCATGAGAACGCTCATAGCTCCTGAACCCTTGGTCCAAAAACTATGGGATTGGTACCATAAGATAGCCCTTGAATTAAGACACATTCGTGTCAAATGTCAGTGATGCCAAACTACGGGAAGTATTTTTTTTTTTTTTTTTAGTATGAGTATAATTTTTTTTTTTTTTTGACTACTCCATGAGAACGCTCATAGCTCCTGAACCCTTGGTCCAAAAACTATGGGATTGGTACCATAAGATAGCCCTTGAATTAAGACACATTCGTGTCAAATGTCAGTGATGCCAAACTACGGGAAGTATTTTTTTTTTTTTTTTAGTATGAGTATAATTTTTTTTTTTTTTTTGACTACTCCATGAGAACGCTCATAGCTCCTGAACCCTTGGTCCAAAAACTATGGGATTGGTACCATAAGATAGCCCTTGAATTAAGACACATTCGTGTCAAATGTCAGTGATGCCAAACTACGGGAAGTATTTTTTTTTTTTTTTTTAGTATGACTATAATTTTTTTTTTTTTTTTGACTACTCCATGAGAACGCTCATAGCTCCTGAACCCTTGGTCCAAAAACTATGGGATTGGTACCATAAGATAGCCCTTGAATTAAGACACATTCGTGTCAAATGTCAGTGATGCGAAACTACGGGAAGTATTTTTTTTTTTTTTTTTAGTATGAGTATAATTTTTTTTTTTTTTTTGACTACTCCATGAGAACGCTCATAGCTCCTGAACCCTTGGTCCAAAAACTATGGGATTGGTACCATAAGATAGCCCTTGAATTAAGACACATTCGTGTCAAATGTCAGTGATGCCAAACTACGGGAAGTATTTTTTTTTTTTTTTTTAGTATGAGTATAATTTTTTTTTTTTTTTTGACTACTCCATGAGAACGCTCATAGCTCCTGAACCCTTGGTCCAAAAACTATGGGGTTGGTACCATAAGATAGCCCTTGAATAAATACACCTTCGTGTCAAATGTCAGTGATGCCAAACTACGGGAAGTATTTTTTTTTTTTTTTTTAGTATGAATATAATTTTTTTTTTTTTTTTGACTACTCCATGAGAACGCTCATAGCTCCTGAACCCTTGGTCCAAAAACTATGGGGTTGGTACCATAAGATAGCCCTTGAATTAAGACACATTCGTGTCAAATGTCAGTGATGCCAAACTACGGGAAGTATTTTTTTTTTTTTTTTAGTATGAGTATAATTTTTTTTTTTTTTTGACTACTCCATGAGAACGCTCATAGCTCCTGAACCCTTGGTCCAAAAACTATGGGGTTGGTACCATAAGATAGCCCTTGAATAAATACACCTTCGTGTCAAATGTCAGTGATGCCAAACTACGGGAAGTATTTTTTTTTTTTTTTTTAGTATGAGTATAATTTTTTTTTTTTTTTGACTACTCCATGAGAACGCTCATAGCTCCTGAACCCTTGGTCCAAAAACTATGGGGTTGGTACCATAAGATAGCCCTTGAATTAAGACACATTCGTGTCAAATGTCAGTGATGCCAAACTACGGGAAGTATTTTTTTTTTTTTTTTAGTATGAGTATAATTTTTTTTTTTTTTTGACTACTCCATGAGAACGCTCATAGCTCCTGAACCCTTGGTCCAAAAACTATGGGATTGGTACCATAAGATAGCCCTTGAATTAAGACACATTCGTGTCAAATGTCAGTGATGCCAAACTACGGGAAGTATTTTTTTTTTTTTTTTAGTATGAGTATAATTTTTTTTTTTTTTTTTACTACTCCATGAGAACGCTCATAGCTCCTGAACCCTTGGTCCAAAAACTATGGGATTTATACCATAAGATAGCCCTTGAATTAAGACACATTCGTGTCAAATGTCAGTGATGCCAAACTACGGGAAGTATTTTTTTTTTTTTTTTTAGTATGAGTATAATTTTTTTTTTTTTTTTGACTACTCCATGAGAACGCTCATAGCTCCTGAACCCTTGGTCCAAAAACTATGGGATTGGTACCATAAGATAGCCCTTGAATTAAGACACATTCGTGTCAAATGTCAGTGATGCCAAACTACGGGAAGTATTTTTTTTTTTTTTTTTAGTATGAGTATAATTTTTTTTTTTTTTTTGACTACTCCATGAGAACGCTCATAGCTCCTGAACCCTTGGTCCAAAAACTATGGGATTGGTACCATAAGATAGCCCTTGAATTAAGACACATTCGTGTCAAATGTCAGTGATGCCAATCTACGGGAAGTATTTTTTTTTTTTTTTTAGTATGAGTATAATTTTTTTTTTTTTTTTGACTACTCCATGAGAACGCTCATAGCTCCTGAACCCTTGGTCCAAAAACTATGGGATTGGTACCATAAGATAGCCCTTGAATTAAGACACATTCGTGTCAAATGTCAGTGATGCGAAACTACGGGAAGTATTTTTTTTTTTTTTTTAGTATGAGTATAATTTTTTTTTTTTTTTTTACTACTCCATGAGAACGCTCATAGCTCCTGAACCCTTGGTCCAAAAACTATGGGATTGGTACCATAAGATAGCCCTTGAATTAAGACACATTCGTGTCAAATGTCAGTGATGCCAAACTACGGGAAGTATTTTTTTTTTTTTTTTAGTATGAGTATAATTTTTTTTTTTTTTTTGACTACTCCATGAGAACGCTCATAGCTCCTGAACCCTTGGTCCAAAAACTATGGGATTGGTACCATAAGATAGCCCTTGAATTAAGACACATTCGTGTCAAATGTCAGTGATGCCAAACTACGGGAAGTATTTTTTTTTTTTTTTTTAGTATGAGTATAATTTTTTTTTTTTTTTTGACTACTCCATGAGAACGCTCATAGCTCCTGAACCCTTGGTCCAAAAACTATGGGATTGGTACCATAAGATAGCCCTTGAATTAAGACACATTCGTGTCAAATGTCAGTGATGCCAATCTACGGGAAGTATTTTTTTTTTTTTTTTAGTATGAGTATAATTTTTTTTTTTTTTTTGACTACTCCATGAGAACGCTCATAGCTCCTGAACCCTTGGTCCAAAAACTATGGGATTGGTACCATAAGATAGCCCTTGAATTAAGACACATTCGTGTCAAATGTCAGTGATGCGAAACTACGGGAAGTATTTTTTTTTTTTTTTTAGTATGAGTATAATTTTTTTTTTTTTTTTGACTACTCCATGAGAACGCTCATAGCTCCTGAACCCTTGGTCCAAAAACTATGGGATTGGTACCATAAGATAGCCCTTGAATTAAGACACATTCGTGTCAAATGTCAGTGATGCCAAACTACGGGAAGTATTTTTTTTTTTTTTTTAGTATGAGTATAATTTTTTTTTTTTTTTTGACTACTCCATGAGAACGCTCATAGCTCCTGAACCCTTGGTCCAAAAACTATGGGATTGGTACCATAAGATAGCCCTTGAATTAAGACACATTCGTGTCAAATGTCAGTGATGCCAAACTACGGGAAGTATTTTTTTTTTTTTTTTTAGTATGAGTATAATTTTTTTTTTTTTTTTTACTACTCCATGAGAACGCTCATAGCTCCTGAACCCTTGGTCCAAAAACTATGGGATTGGTACCATAAGATAGCCCTTGAATTAAGACACATTCGTGTCAAATGTCAGTGATGCCAAACTACGGGAAGTATTTTTTTTTTTTTTTTTAGTATGACTATAATTTTTTTTTTTTTTTGACTACTCCATGAGAACGCTCATAGCTCCTGAACCCTTGGTCCAAAAACTATGGGATTGGTACCATAAGATAGCCCTTGAATTAAGACACATTCGTGTCAAATGTCAGTGATGCCAAACTACGGGAAGTATTTTTTTTTTTTTTTTTTAGTATGAGTATAATTTTTTTTTTTTTTTTGACTACTCCATGAGAACGCTCATAGCTCCTGAACCCTTGGTCCAAAAACTATGGGATTGGTACCATAAGATAGCCCTTGAATTAAGACACATTCGTGTCAAATGTCAGTGATGCCAAACTACGGGAAGTATTTTTTTTTTTTTTTTAGTATGAGTATAATTTTTTTTTTTTTTTTGACTACTCCATGAGAACGCTCATAGCTCCTGAACCCTTGGTCCAAAAACTATGGGATTGGTACCATAAGATAGCCCTTGAATTAAGACACATTCGTGTCAAATGTCAGTGATGCCAAACTACGGGAAGTATTTTTTTTTTTTTTTTTAGTATGAGTATAATTTTTTTTTTTTTTTTGACTACTCCATGAGAACGCTCATAGCTCCTGAACCCTTGGTCCAAAAACTATGGGATTGGTACCATAAGATAGCCCTTGAATTAAGACACATTCGTGTCAAATGTCAGTGATGCCAAACTACGGGAAGTATTTTTTTTTTTTTTTTTAGTATGAGTATAATTTTTTTTTTTTTTTTGACTACTCCATGAGAACGCTCATAGCTCCTGAACCCTTGGTCCAAAAACTATGGGATTGGTACCATAAGATAGCCCTTGAATTAAGACACATTCGTGTCAAATGTCAGTGATGCCAAACTACGGGAAGTATTTTTTTTTTTTTTTTTAGTATGAGTATAATTTTTTTTTTTTTTTTGACTACTCCATGAGAACGCTCATAGCTCCTGAACCCTTGGTCCAAAAACTATGGGATTGGTACCATAAGATAGCCCTTGAATTAAGACACATTCGTGTCAAATGTCAGTGATGCCAAACTACGGGAAGTATTTTTTTTTTTTTTTTTAGTATGAGTATAATTTTTTTTTTTTTTTTTACTACTCCATGAGAACGCTCATAGCTCCTGAACCCTTGGTCCAAAAACTATGGGATTGGTACCATAAGATAGCCCTTGAATTAAGACACATTCGTGTCAAATGTCAGTGATGCCAAACTACGGGAAGTATTTTTTTTTTTTTTTTTTAGTATGAGTATAATTTTTTTTTTTTTTTTGACTACTCCATGAGAACGCTCATAGCTCCTGAACCCTTGGTCCAAAAACTATGGGATTGGTACCATAAGATAGCCCTTGAATTAAGACACATTCGTGTCAAATGTCAGTGATGCGAAACTACGGGAAGTATTTTTTTTTTTTTTTTTAGTATGAGTATAATTTTTTTTTTTTTTTTGACTACTCCATGAGAACGCTCATAGCTCCTGAACCCTTGGTCCAAAAACTATGGGGTTGGTACCATAAGATAGCCCTTGAATAAATACACCTTCGTGTCAAATGTCAGTGATGCCAAACTACGGGAAGTATTTTTTTTTTTTTTTTTAGTATGACTATAATTTTTTTTTTTTTTTTGACTACTCCATGAGAACGCTCATAGCTCCTGAACCCTTGGTCCAAAAACTATGGGGTTGGTACCATAAGATAGCCCTTGAATTAAGACACATTCGTGTCAAATGTCAGTGATGCCAAACTACGGGAAGTATTTTTTTTTTTTTTTTAGTATGAGTATAATTTTTTTTTTTTTTTGACTACTCCATGAGAACGCTCATAGCTCCTGAACCCTTGGTCCAAAAACTATGGGGTTGGTACCATAAGATAGCCCTTGAATAAATACACCTTCGTGTCAAATGTCAGTGATGCCAAACTACGGGAAGTATTTTTTTTTTTTTTTTTAGTATGACTATAATTTTTTTTTTTTTTTGACTACTCCATGAGAACGCTCATAGCTCCTGAACCCTTGGTCCAAAAACTATGGGGTTGGTACCATAAGATAGCCCTTGAATTAAGACACATTCGTGTCAAATGTCAGTGATGCCAAACTACGGGAAGTATTTTTTTTTTTTTTTTAGTATGAGTATAATTTTTTTTTTTTTTGACTACTCCATGAGAACGCTCATAGCTCCTGAACCCTTGGTCCAAAAACTATGGGATTGGTACCATAAGATAGCCCTTGAATTAAGACACATTCGTGTCAAATGTCAGTGATGCCAAACTACGGGAGTATTTTTTTTTTTTTTTTAGTATGAGTATAATTTTTTTTTTTTTTTTGACTACTCCATGAGAACGCTCATAGCTCCTGAACCCTTGGTCCAAAAACTATGGGATTTATACCATAAGATAGCCCTTGAATTAAGACACATTCGTGTCAAATGTCAGTGATGCCAAACTACGGGAAGTATTTTTTTTTTTTTTTTTAGTATGAGTATAATTTTTTTTTTTTTTTTGACTACTCCATGAGAACACTCATAGCTCCTGAACCCTTGGTCCAAAAACTATGGGATTGGTACCATAAGATAGCCCTTGAATTAAGACACATTCGTGTCAAATGTCAGTGATGCCAAACTACGGGAAGTATTTTTTTTTTTTTTTTTAGTATGAGTATAATTTTTTTTTTTTTTTTGACTACTCCATGAGAACGCTCATAGCTCCTGAACCCTTGGTCCAAAAACTATGGGATTGGTACCATAAGATAGCCCTTGAATTAAGACACATTCGTGTCAAATGTCAGTGATGCCAATCTACGGGAAGTATTTTTTTTTTTTTTTTAGTATGAGTATAATTTTTTTTTTTTTTTTGACTACTCCATGAGAACGCTCATAGCTCCTGAACCCTTGGTCCAAAAACTATGGGATTGGTACCATAAGATAGCCCTTGAATTAAGACACATTCGTGTCAAATGTCAGTGATGCGAAACTACGGGAAGTATTTTTTTTTTTTTTTTAGTATGAGTATAATTTTTTTTTTTTTTTTTACTACTCCATGAGAACGCTCATAGCTCCTGAACCCTTGGTCCAAAAACTATGGGATTGGTACCATAAGATAGCCCTTGAATTAAGACACATTCGTGTCAAATGTCAGTGATGCCAAACTACGGGAAGTATTTTTTTTTTTTTTTTAGTATGAGTATAATTTTTTTTTTTTTTTTGACTACTCCATGAGAACGCTCATAGCTCCTGAACCCTTGGTCCAAAAACTATGGGATTGGTACCATAAGATAGCCCTTGAATTAAGACACATTCGTGTCAAATGTCAGTGATGCCAAACTACGGGAAGTATTTTTTTTTTTTTTTTTAGTATGAGTATAATTTTTTTTTTTTTTTTGACTACTCCATGAGAACGCTCATAGCTCCTGAACCCTTGGTCCAAAAACTATGGGATTGGTACCATAAGATAGCCCTTGAATTAAGACACATTCGTGTCAAATGTCAGTGATGCCAAACTACGGGAAGTATTTTTTTTTTTTTTTTTAGTATGAGTATAATTTTTTTTTTTTTTTTGACTACTCCATGAGAACGCTCATAGCTCCTGAACCCTTGGTCCAAAAACTATGGGATTGGTACCATAAGATAGCCCTTGAATTAAGACACATTCGTGTCAAATGTCAGTGATGCCAAACTACGGGAAGTATTTTTTTTTTTTTTTTTAGTATGAGTATAATTTTTTTTTTTTTTTTGACTACTCCATGAGAACGCTCATAGCTCCTGAACCCTTGGTCCAAAAACTATGGGATTGGTACCATAAGATAGCCCTTGAATTAAGACACATTCGTGTCAAATGTCAGTGATGCCAAACTACGGGAAGTATTTTTTTTTTTTTTTTTAGTATGAGTATAATTTTTTTTTTTTTTTTGACTACTCCATGAGAACGCTCATAGCTCCTGAACCCTTGGTCCAAAAACTATGGGATTGGTACCATAAGATAGCCCTTGAATTAAGACACATTCGTGTCAAATGTCAGTGATGCCAAACTACGGGAAGTATTTTTTTTTTTTTTTTTAGTATGAGTATAATTTTTTTTTTTTTTTTGACTACTCCATGAGAACGCTCATAGCTCCTGAACCCTTGGTCCAAAAACTATGGGATTGGTACCATAAGATAGCCCTTGAATTAAGACACATTCGTGTCAAATGTCAGTGATGCCAAACTACGGGAAGTATTTTTTTTTTTTTTTTTAGTATGACTATAATTTTTTTTTTTTTTTTGACTACTCCATGAGAACGCTCATAGCTCCTGAACCCTTGGTCCAAAAACTATGGGATTGGTACCATAAGATAGCCCTTGAATTAAGACACATTCGTGTCAAATGTCAGTGATGCCAAACTACGGGAAGTATTTTTTTTTTTTTTTTTAGTATGAGTATAATTTTTTTTTTTTTTTTGACTACTCCATGAGAACGCTCATAGCTCCTGAACCCTTGGTCCAAAAACTATGGGATTGGTACCATAAGATAGCCCTTGAATTAAGACACATTCGTGTCAAATGTCAGTGATGCCAAACTACGGGAAGTATTTTTTTTTTTTTTTTAGTATGAGTATAATTTTTTTTTTTTTTTTTACTACTCCATGAGAACGCTCATAGCTCCTGAACCCTTGGTCCAAAAACTATGGGATTGGTACCATAAGATAGCCCTTGAATTAAGACACATTCGTGTCAAATGTCAGTGATGCCAAACTACGGGAAGTATTTTTTTTTTTTTTTTTAGTATGAGTATAATTTTTTTTTTTTTTTTGACTACTCCATGAGAACGCTCATAGCTCCTGAACCCTTGGTCCAAAAACTATGGGATTGGTACCATAAGATAGCCCTTGAATTAAGACACATTCGTGTCAAATGTCAGTGATGCCAAACTACGGGAAGTATTTTTTTTTTTTTTTTTAGTATGAGTATAATTTTTTTTTTTTTTTTGACTACTCCATGAGAACGCTCATAGCTCCTGAACCCTTGGTCCAAAAACTATGGGATTGGTACCATAAGATAGCCCTTGAATTAAGACACATTCGTGTCAAATGTCAGTGATGCCAAACTACGGGAAGTATTTTTTTTTTTTTTTTTAGTATGAGTATAATTTTTTTTTTTTTTTGACTACTCCATGAGAACGCTCATAGCTCCTGAACCCTTGGTCCAAAAACTATGGGATTGGTACCATAAGATAGCCCTTGAATTAAGACACATTCGTGTCAAATGTCAGTGATGCCAAACTACGGGAAGTATTTTTTTTTTTTTTTTAGTATGAGTATAATTTTTTTTTTTTTTTTGACTACTCCATGAGAACGCTCATAGCTCCTGAACCCTTGGTCCAAAAACTATGGGATTGGTACCATAAGATAGCCCTTGAATTAAGACACATTCGTGTCAAATGTCAGTGATGCCAAACTACGGGAAGTATTTTTTTTTTTTTTTTTAGTATGACTATAATTTTTTTTTTTTTTTTGACTACTCCATGAGAACGCTCATAGCTCCTGAACCCTTGGTCCAAAAACTATGGGATTGGTACCATAAGATAGCCCTTGAATTAAGACACATTCGTGTCAAATGTCAGTGATGCGAAACTACGGGAAGTATTTTTTTTTTTTTTTTTAGTATGAGTATAATTTTTTTTTTTTTTTTGACTACTCCATGAGAACGCTCATAGCTCCTGAACCCTTGGTCCAAAAACTATGGGATTGGTACCATAAGATAGCCCTTGAATTAAGACACATTCGTGTTAAATGTCAGTGATGCCAAACTACGGGAAGTATTTTTTTTTTTTTTTTTAGTATGAGTATAATTTTTTTTTTTTTTTTGACTACTCCATGAGAACGCTCATAGCTCCTGAACCCTTGGTCCAAAAACTATGGGGTTGGTACCATAAGATAGCCCTTGAATAAATACACCTTCGTGTCAAATGTCAGTGATGCCAAACTACGGGAAGTATTTTTTTTTTTTTTTTTAGTATGAGTATAATTTTTTTTTTTTTTTTGACTACTCCATGAGAACGCTCATAGCTCCTGAACCCTTGGTCCAAAAACTATGGGGTTGGTACCATAAGATAGCCCTTGAATTAAGACACATTCGTGTCAAATGTCAGTGATGCCAAACTACGGGAAGTATTTTTTTTTTTTTTTTAGTATGAGTATAATTTTTTTTTTTTTTTTACTACTCCATGAGAACGCTCATAGCTCCTGAACCCTTGGTCCAAAAACTATGGGGTTGGTACCATAAGATAGCCCTTGAATAAATACACCTTCGTGTCAAATGTCAGTGATGCCAAACTACGGGAAGTATTTTTTTTTTTTTTTTTAGTATGACTATAATTTTTTTTTTTTTTTGACTACTCCATGAGAACGCTCATAGCTCCTGAACCCTTGGTCCAAAAACTATGGGGTTGGTACCATAAGATAGCCCTTGAATTAAGACACATTCGTGTCAAATGTCAGTGATGCCAAACTACGGGAAGTATTTTTTTTTTTTTTTTAGTATGAGTATAATTTTTTTTTTTTTTGACTACTCCATGAGAACGCTCATAGCTCCTGAACCCTTGGTCCAAAAACTATGGGATTGGTACCATAAGATAGCCCTTGAATTAAGACACATTCGTGTCAAATGTCAGTGATGCCAAACTACGGGAAGTATTTTTTTTTTTTTTTTAGTATGAGTATAATTTTTTTTTTTTTTTTGACTACTCCATGAGAACGCTCATAGCTCCTGAACCCTTGGTCCAAAAACTATGGGATTTATACCATAAGATAGCCCTTGAATTAAGACACATTCGTGTCAAATGTCAGTGATGCCAAACTACGGGAAGTATTTTTTTTTTTTTTTTTAGTATGAGTATAATTTTTTTTTTTTTTTTGACTACTCCATGAGAACGCTCATAGCTCCTGAACCCTTGGTCCAAAAACTATGGGATTGGTACCATAAGATAGCCCTTGAATTAAGACACATTCGTGTCAAATGTCAGTGATGCCAAACTACGGGAAGTATTTTTTTTTTTTTTTTTAGTATGAGTATAATTTTTTTTTTTTTTTTGACTACTCCATGAGAACGCTCATAGCTCCTGAACCCTTGGTCCAAAAACTATGGGATTGGTACCATAAGATAGCCCTTGAATTAAGACACATTCGTGTCAAATGTCAGTGATGCCAATCTACGGGAAGTATTTTTTTTTTTTTTTTAGTATGAGTATAATTTTTTTTTTTTTTTTGACTACTCCATGAGAACGCTCATAGCTCCTGAACCCTTGGTCCAAAAACTATGGGATTGGTACCATAAGATAGCCCTTGAATTAAGACACATTCGTGTCAAATGTCAGTGATGCGAAACTACGGGAAGTATTTTTTTTTTTTTTTTAGTATGAGTATAATTTTTTTTTTTTTTTTGACTACTCCATGAGAACGCTCATAGCTCCTGAACCCTTGGTCCAAAAACTATGGGATTGGTACCATAAGATAGCCCTTGAATAAATACACCTTCGTGTCAAATGTCAGTGATGCCAAACTACGGGAAGTATTTTTTTTTTTTTTTTTAGTATGACTATAATTTTTTTTTTTTTTTGACTACTCCATGAGAACGCTCATAGCTCCTGAACCCTTGGTCCAAAAACTATGGGGTTGGTACCATAAGATAGCCCTTGAATTAAGACACATTCGTGTCAAATGTCAGTGATGCCAAACTACGGGAAGTATTTTTTTTTTTTTTTTAGTATGAGTATAATTTTTTTTTTTTTTTGACTACTCCATGAGAACGCTCATAGCTCCTGAACCCTTGGTCCAAAAACTATGGGATTGGTACCATAAGATAGCCCTTGAATTAAGACACATTCGTGTCAAATGTCAGTGATGCCAAACTACGGGAAGTATTTTTTTTTTTTTTTTAGTATGAGTATAATTTTTTTTTTTTTTTTGACTACTCCATGAGAACGCTCATAGCTCCTGAACCCTTGGTCCAAAAACTATGGGATTTTTACCATAAGATTGCCCTTGAATTAAGACACATTCGTGTCAAATGTCAGTGATGCCAAACTACGGGAAGTATTTTTTTTTTTTTTTTTAGTATGAGTATAATTTTTTTTTTTTTTTTGACTACTCCATGAGAACGCTCATAGCTCCTGAACCCTTGGTCCAAAAACTATGGGATTGGTACCATAAGATAGCCCTTGAATTAAGACACATTCGTGTCAAATGTCAGTGATGCCAAACTACGGGAAGTATTTTTTTTTTTTTTTTTAATATGAGTATAATTTTTTTTTTTTTTTTGACTACTCCATGAGAACGCTCATAGCTCCTGAACCCTTGGTCCAAAAACTATGGGATTGGTACCATAAGATAGCCCTTGAATTAAGACACATTCGTGTCAAATGTCAGTGATGCCAATCTACGGGAAGTATTTTTTTTTTTTTTTTAGTATGAGTATAATTTTTTTTTTTTTTTTGACTACTCCATGAGAACGCTCATAGCTCCTGAACCCTTGGTCCAAAAACTATGGGATTGGTACCATAAGATAGCCCTTGAATTAAGACACATTCGTGTCAAATGTCAGTGATGCGAAACTACGGGAAGTATTTTTTTTTTTTTTTTAGTATGAGTATAATTTTTTTTTTTTTTTTGACTACTCCATGAGAACGCTCATAGCTCCTGAACCCTTGGTCCAAAAACTATGGGATTGGTACCATAAGATAGCCCTTGAATTAAGACACATTCGTGTCAAATGTCAGTGATGCCAAACTACGGGAAGTATTTTTTTTTTTTTTTTAGTATGAGTATAATTTTTTTTTTTTTTTTGACTACTCCATGAGAACGCTCATAGCTCCTGAACCCTTGGTCCAAAAACTATGGGATTGGTACCATAAGATAGCCCTTGAATTAAGACACATTCGTGTCAAATGTCAGTGATGCCAAACTACGGGAAGTATTTTTTTTTTTTTTTTTAGTATGAGTATAATTTTTTTTTTTTTTTTGACTACTCCATGAGAACGCTCATAGCTCCTGAACCCTTGGTCCAAAAACTATGGGATTGGTACCATAAGATAGCCCTTGAATTAAGACACATTCGTGTCAAATGTCAGTGATGCCAAACTACGGGAAGTATTTTTTTTTTTTTTTTTAGTATGAGTATAATTTTTTTTTTTTTTTTGACTACTCCATGAGAACGCTCATAGCTCCTGAACCCTTGGTCCAAAAACTATGGGATTGGTACCATAAGATAGCCCTTGAATTAAGACACATTCGTGTCAAATGTCAGTGATGCCAAACTACGGGAAGTATTTTTTTTTTTTTTTTTAGTATGAGTATAATTTTTTTTTTTTTTTTGACTACTCCATGAGAACGCTCATAGCTCCTGAACCCTTGGTCCAAAAACTATGGGATTGGTACCATAAGATAGCCCTTGAATTAAGACACATTCGTGTCAAATGTCAGTGATGCCAAACTACGGGAAGTATTTTTTTTTTTTTTTTTAGTATGAGTATAATTTTTTTTTTTTTTTTGACTACTCCATGAGAACGCTCATAGCTCCTGAACCCTTGGTCCAAAAACTATGGGATTGGTACCATAAGATAGCCCTTGAATTAAGACACATTCGTGTCAAATGTCAGTGATGCCAAACTACGGGAAGTATTTTTTTTTTTTTTTTTAGTATGAGTATAATTTTTTTTTTTTTTTTGACTACTCCATGAGAACGCTCATAGCTCCTGAACCCTTGGTCCAAAAACTATGGGATTGGTACCATAAGATAGCCCTTGAATTAAGACACATTCGTGTCAAATGTCAGTGATGCCAAACTACGGGAAGTATTTTTTTTTTTTTTTTTAGTATGACTATAATTTTTTTTTTTTTTTTGACTACTCCATGAGAACGCTCATAGCTCCTGAACCCTTGGTCCAAAAACTATGGGATTGGTACCATAAGATAGCCCTTGAATTAAGACACATTCGTGTCAAATGTCAGTGATGCCAAACTACGGGAAGTATTTTTTTTTTTTTTTTTAGTATGAGTATAATTTTTTTTTTTTTTTTGACTACTCCATGAGAACGCTCATAGCTCCTGAACCCTTGGTCCAAAAACTATGGGATTGGTACCATAAGATAGCCCTTGAATTAAGACACATTCGTGTCAAATGTCAGTGATGCCAAACTACGGGAAGTATTTTTTTTTTTTTTTTAGTATGAGTATAATTTTTTTTTTTTTTTTGACTACTCCATGAGAACGCTCATAGCTCCTGAACCCTTGGTCCAAAAACTATGGGATTGGTACCATAAGATAGCCCTTGAATTAAGACACATTCGTGTCAAATGTCAGTGATGCCAAACTACGGGAAGTATTTTTTTTTTTTTTTTTAGTATGAGTATAATTTTTTTTTTTTTTTTGACTACTCCATGAGAACGCTCATAGCTCCTGAACCCTTGGTCCAAAAACTATGGGATTGGTACCATAAGATAGCCCTTGAATTAAGACACATTCGTGTCAAATGTCAGTGATGCCAAACTACGGGAAGTATTTTTTTTTTTTTTTTTAGTATGAGTATAATTTTTTTTTTTTTTTTGACTACTCCATGAGAACGCTCATAGCTCCTGAACCCTTGGTCCAAAAACTATGGGATTGGTACCATAAGATAGCCCTTGAATTAAGACACATTCGTGTCAAATGTCAGTGATGCCAAACTACGGGAAGTATTTTTTTTTTTTTTTTTAGTATGAGTATAATTTTTTTTTTTTTTTTTACTACTCCATGAGAACGCTCATAGCTCCTGAACCCTTGGTCCAAAAACTATGGGATTGGTACCATAAGATAGCCCTTGAATTAAGACACATTCGTGTCAAATGTCAGTGATGCCAAACTACGGGAAGTATTTTTTTTTTTTTTTTAGTATGAGTATAATTTTTTTTTTTTTTTTTTCTACTCCATGAGAACGCTCATAGCTCCTGAACCCTTGGTCCAAAAACTATGGGATTGGTACCATAAGATAGCCCTTGAATTAAGACACATTCGTGTCAAATGTCAGTGATGCCAAACTACGGGAAGTATTTTTTTTTTTTTTTTTAGTATGAGTATAATTTTTTTTTTTTTTTTGACTACTCCATGAGAACGCTCATAGCTCCTGAACCCTTGGTCCAAAAACTATGGGATTGGTACCATAAGATAGCCCTTGAATTAAGACACATTCGTGTCAAATGTCAGTGATGCGAAACTACGGGAAGTATTTTTTTTTTTTTTTTTAGTATGAGTATAATTTTTTTTTTTTTTTTTACTACTCCATGAGAACGCTCATAGCTCCTGAACCCTTGGTCCAAAAACTATGGGGTTGGTACCATAAGATAGCCCTTGAATAAATACACCTTCGTGTCAAATGTCAGTGATGCCAAACTACGGGAAGTATTTTTTTTTTTTTTTTTAGTATGAGTATAATTTTTTTTTTTTTTTTGACTACTCCATGAGAACGCTCATAGCTCCTGAACCCTTGGTCCAAAAACTATGGGGTTGGTACCATAAGATAGCCCTTGAATTAAGACACATTCGTGTCAAATGTCAGTGATGCCAAACTACGGGAAGTATTTTTTTTTTTTTTTTAGTATGAGTATAATTTTTTTTTTTTTTTGACTACTCCATGAGAACGCTCATAGCTCCTGAACCCTTGGTCCAAAAACTATGGGGTTGGTACCATAAGATAGCCCTTGAATAAATACACCTTCGTGTCAAATGTCAGTGATGCCAAACTACGGGAAGTATTTTTTTTTTTTTTTTTAGTATGACTATAATTTTTTTTTTTTTTTGACTACTCCATGAGAACGCTCATAGCTCCTGAACCCTTGGTCCAAAAACTATGGGGTTGGTACCATAAGATAGCCCTTGAATTAAGACACATTCGTGTCAAATGTCAGTGATGCCAAACTACGGGAAGTATTTTTTTTTTTTTTTTAGTATGAGTATAATTTTTTTTTTTTTTGACTACTCCATGAGAACGCTCATAGCTCCTGAACCCTTGGTCCAAAAACTATGGGATTGGTACCATAAGATAGCCCTTGAATTAAGACACATTCGTGTCAAATGTCAGTGATGCCAAACTACGGGAAGTATTTTTTTTTTTTTTTTAGTATGAGTATAATTTTTTTTTTTTTTTTTTCTACTCCATGAGAACGCTCATAGCTCCTGAACCCTTGGTCCAAAAACTATGGGATTTATACCATAAGATAGCCCTTGAATTAAGACACATTCGTGTCAAATGTCAGTGATGCCAAACTACGGGAAGTATTTTTTTTTTTTTTTTTAGTATGAGTATAATTTTTTTTTTTTTTTTGACTACTCCATGAGAACACTCATAGCTCCTGAACCCTTGGTCCAAAAACTATGGGATTGGTACCATAAGATAGCCCTTGAATTAAGACACATTCGTGTCAAATGTCAGTGATGCCAAACTACGGGAAGTATTTTTTTTTTTTTTTTTAGTATGAGTATAATTTTTTTTTTTTTTTTGACTACTCCATGAGAACGCTCATAGCTCCTGAACCCTTGGTCCAAAAACTATGGGATTGGTACCATAAGATAGCCCTTGAATTAAGACACATTCGTGTCAAATGTCAGTGATGCCAATCTACGGGAAGTATTTTTTTTTTTTTTTTAGTATGAGTATAATTTTTTTTTTTTTTTTGACTACTCCATGAGAACGCTCATAGCTCCTGAACCCTTGGTCCAAAAACTATGGGATTGGTACCATAAGATAGCCCTTGAATTAAGACACATTCGTGTCAAATGTCAGTGATGCGAAACTACGGGAAGTATTTTTTTTTTTTTTTTAGTATGAGTATAATTTTTTTTTTTTTTTTGACTACTCCATGAGAACGCTCATAGCTCCTGAACCCTTGGTCCAAAAACTATGGGATTGGTACCATAAGATAGCCCTTGAATTAAGACACATTCGTGTCAAATGTCAGTGATGCCAA